>JAWDJE010000004.1:237381941-237764441 GCA_035047345.1 Bradypodion ventrale
AAAGCCAGCGGACGGTGCTCTGCCAGCTGACTTTACTTACCGCAAAAGTGTTTCACTTTCAGTGAGGCCAGGCCACAGGAATCAAAGCCCCCCCTCCCCAACGGCGCCTGAAGCTCCCGATCAGAGTTTCCCCTTTAATATCAGTAGGTAGGGGGTTGCGATCCCCCTCTCTATTGGCTCCCCTGGGTTTTGGAGGTTTGGGGGGACAAAAGGGGTCTGTCCCCCCAACCTTTCCAGAGCCAGGGGACTCAGCAGAGAGGGGATCCTACCCCCTGCAGGACACCCCATTATTAAAGAGAAGAAACCAAGTGGTTTCTTCTCTTTAAAAATGGAGAGTTTGGGGGGATTCCCCCTCTCTGCTGGCTCCCCTGGCTCCAGAAGGGTTGAGGAGACAGACCCCTTTTGTCCCCCCAACCCTCCCAAACCCAGGGGAGCCAGCGGAGAAGGGGATCACAACCCCGCACCCACTGATATTAAAGGGAAAACCTTTTCCCTTTTAATATCAGAGGATGGGCTGGATTCGATCCCCTCTCCTGGGTCCTATGAGTCTGGAAGGTTTGGGCGGGACAAAAGGGGTCTGTCCCCCCAACCCTTCCAGAGCCAGGGGACCCGGCAGAGAGGGGATCCCCCCGTTGGACACCCCGTTATTAAAGAGAAGAAACCAAGCGGTTTCTTCTCTTTAAAAACAGAGTGTTTGGGGGGGGGGAATCCCCCTCTCCGCTGGCTCCCCTGGGGCCAGAAGGGTTGAGGAGACAGACCCCTTTTGCCTCCCAACCCTCCCAAACCCAGGGGAGACAGCGGAGAGGGGGATCACAACCCCCACCCACTGATATTAAAGGGGAAACCCCAATTGGGTTTTCCCAACCAATTCGCCAGGGAGCAAAGCCAGGGAATGGCACTCTGGCCACTGGCTTTGCCTCCTGGAGATACACACCAGCCCGCAGCCTCCTCTCTAACTAAACAACAAAAACAAACCAAAATAATTAAAATAAACCATTAATAAAAAATAAAAAAATACCACACAAACAAAAACATCCAAAATTAACTCAAACCAATTACAAAACACCTACAAAACACACCAAATAAATGAACATTAAAGTGAACCAAAAAACAAACAAACAAACAGAAAAAACTCGCTAACACTACAAAATAAAAACAAACCAAAGCCCCAAAAGAAATTAAACCAGACAACTCACCCGCACACGTCCTCCCTCCACGACGACGAGAACTGAAATGAGGAAAGAAAGAGACTACTTACCGGAAGAAGCACCACCCAGAGGCCAGTAGAGAAAAAACAGTCAAAGTAAAAGAAATACGCAACAGCCCAACCCAGAGGCCACAAGAGAAAAAACAGTCAAAAACATAACATTACATCACACATTCACACAAATCACAAACAAATCACAAACAAATCACAAAATAATAAAATAAAAACATTTCAAAAATCCTGTGTAGAGTTTTCAGTAAAAAAACTCCCCCAAAACATCTAAACACACCAGAGTTTAAAACACACCAGAGAGTGAGAGGTCGAGTCCTAGACCCCTAAAATATGGGGTGCCTCAGGGTTCAGTACTCTCTCCTCTCCTATTTAACATCTACATGAAGCCGCTGGGTGAGATCATCTGTTCCCACGGGGTGCGGTACCACCAGTACGTGGATGACACACAGTTGTACATCTCGGCCCGTGGGGACCCCAGTGATGCAGTCAAAGTCCTTTCCAGCTGTCTGGAGGCTGTTGGGGTCTGGATGGGGGCAAATGGGCTACAGCTGAATCCTAGCAAGACTGAATGGCTATGGATAGGGGGTCCTGTGTTATCTCGGGAGCTACCATCTTTGGTTTTGGATGGGGCTGTTTTGCCCCAGACCAACCCGGTGCACAACTTGGGGGTCCTCCTGGATTCGCTGCTGCTGCTAGAAGAACAGGTGGCAGCTGTGGCCAGGAGGGCCTTCGCCCAACTTCTGGTGATTCGCCAGTTGCGCATGCTCCTGGACTGGGACTCATTGCTCATGGTCAGTCACGCTCTGGTGACCTCCAGACTAGACTACTGTAATGTGCTCTACATGGGGTGCCCTTGATGACCATTTGGAGGCTGCAGCTGGTACAGAATGCCGCGGCCCAGGTGGTGATGGGGTGTGGACGTTATGCCCATGCCTCACCACTGCTTCGGGGGCTGCACTGGTTACCAGTTTGTCTCCGGGTGCAATTCAAGGTGCTGGTTTTGACCTTTAAAGCCCTACATGGTAGTGGGCCAGGGTATCTCAGAGACCGCATCGCCCTAAGGACGTCTGTCCATCCAACCAGAGTGGACCAGAGGGGCTCTCTAATTGTGCCATCAGCCAGGGGGGCTCACCTCTCTGGCACAAGGAGGAGGGCCTTTTCTGTGTCCGCACCGGCCCTTTGGAACCTCCTGCCTGTGGAACTGCATCTCCAGACAGAGTTGTTGCCCTTTAGGAAGGAACTAAAGACCTGGCTGGTGGGCCAAGTTTGGGGTGCGGGTGGGGATGGGGGTTCTGTTGGGTGGTTGGTATAGAGAAGTGTGCCTTCCCCCAAGGTCCCTTCGGTACTTGCACACCTTTTAGGGGTGGGTTTTTTTAACTTTTAACTTTGTTTTATCATGTGTCTTTTTATGTATTTACTGTCCGCTATGTAAACTGCCCTGAGTTGGGTTGTACCTGAGTGGGCGGTATATAAGCGTGAAAAATAAATAAATAAATAAATAAAAACATTGAATGTAAAAAAACATGTACTTTCACATTTTTAAAATTATTATCCAAGGTACAACTTTTTTTAAAAAAAATCACATACTAAAACATTATTTGGTTTAAAAAAATAATTGTAAAAAATTATATCATCCTTTCCTCTTTTTTTAATCCACAAAAACAAACCCAAAAAAGCTGAACACAGTTTATAACAGCCAGTGTATATAAATAAACATTTTAAAAATCACAATTATAGACTAACCTCATTTGTACAAACATTCACAAAACAAAAAGCTTGCGACACAATTTAAAACAGCCTGGCACTGCCGGGCAAAATCTGCTAATTCTATATAGAACCTAAGGTTATACCCCAGGGAAAGTGAAAACCATACAGCAATGAAATCACATAGCGATGAGGCTTGGAGGCAAGAAAGCCATTCCACATAGCGATCATTCCTATGGGAAAATCCGTACAATGATTTTCCAATGGGAAAAACCACTTAGCGCTGAATAATGCTGTATGGTTTTTCCCATAGGGAAAATTGCTGTACAGATTTTCCCATAGAGAACCTCATTATATGGGGTTCTACTGCATACCTGCCAAGTATCCCGTATTGGCCAGGATTTTCCATATTTCCACACCGCTTCCTCCACTTTCCCGCCACCATCCTGTAATTTGACCGGTGGGGAAAGTAGTTACTGCACATGTGCATATACGCAGACCCCTTCTGCGCATGTTCAGAAGGGTTCTGCACAGGTCCCGTATTTTCCGTAGCTGTGCTTGATGGGTATGTTCTACTGTACTTGCAATTTCTTGCTTTCGAACTGCTAGGTTAGCAGGAGCTGGGACAGGGACGAGTGCTCAATCCGTCATGCAGCACCCTGGGTCTTGAACTGCGGACTTGCCAGGCTTCCAGCTAACAAGGCAAGCTTCTTAACCACTGAGTCACTACTGCCCCTTTGCATTCAGATGATAATTTTGCATGGACTTTATGGGTGGAAAAGTGTAAGGGGACGAGGTACAGAGTCATAAGGAATCTGATGGGCAGGGAGACAGTAGGCAAAGAGCTAAGAAATGGAAACATGCTGACATAAAGTGTAAGAAAGAGTCTTCTTCTTTACTTCCTATTTTACCCTTCTCCATGCCGAGGCAGACACAAGGTTCTTGCTCTGGCACTTCTAGCAGCCTTCATTGGTGTTGTTTGGTACTGTATTCTTGTATTATTTCTTTGATGTTATCTCACCATCTTCTGCTTGGTCTGCCTCATGCTCTTTGTCCTTCTCTTTTCACATATGTCTTGTATGGCATGGAATTCCAAGACATTCGCTCCAAATGGGCAAACTATTTTAGTAAGCAAGAGTGACTGAGAGAAATCAGCAGAGAAAATATGGAAATGAGGCAAAAAGCAATAATAATAATAATTTCCTGTCAGAAATTATTCTGGGTTGAAAGGATTTTTGCTGGAGAAACTCTGCTCAGGGGACAACTGAATACGGCTGCTTTCATGTCGCCAAGCGCTGGGACAGAGATGGGTGCTCAAACAGTCATGCAGTACCCAGGTCTCAAACTGCCGACTTGCTGGCCTTCCAGCTTAACAAGGCAAGCTTCTTAACCACTAATTAATGCATGGTGTATATGAGGAAACCTCAGAAAAGTGGAGGCTGATGGATGCTTTGTGAAGACGAAAGAGACAAGATTGCTAGAGAGACCGGCATAGGAAAAACATGGCTCAGAAAAAGGGTCAAAGCAAATTTGGGAATGAATCTGAGGAAACAACAGACAGTGATGTTATGTGTTGTGTTCTAAGGGTTTTACCTTCCACATGGATTACAATGTATCTGAACCTTGCCTAGCAACAATGTAACCTTCAGCTGTATCATATGAACCCTGCATGAGGACGCGAGCTAATGACCACCAGCTGGCAGCAGCGAGCGTCCAAGCTCTCTTGGTCAGAACTCATCAAAGGCAACAGCGCGGGAAGCTTTCCCGCCACCACCTACACCTGGACAAGAAGGGCGTGACTCGCAATGACGTCACGCAGGCAGTAGCCAATGGGCTACCATGGCACCACGTTCAAATGTATTACTGCCGTATATAAAGAGCTATCGATCCGCCATTACCTCATGTTCCCTCTGTCCACGATGCAATAAACCTGAGTTAACCCAGCCCGAGGCTGTGTCCTGTGTCTTGGTTTTGCATACACCAAATTGGCGACGAAGGTGGGATAATGGATTCCCAAAGCGCCAGGACACAGAGCGGGTTCAATATTACCAAGCCGCAAGACTGGACCATCTTCAACATGGATTTCAAGGCGGCATTGGTGGAACTCAAAGTCAAAGACGACGAGGAAAGGAAGAGGGCCATCCTCACCCGAATGCTGGGGGTAGAGACCAAGCGGACGCTGGTGGGCATGATCGAACCGAAGACGTTGGATGACTTCAAAACCGACGACATACTGAAGTTGCTGCGTGAGCGTTTCCAACCCTCGAAGGCAATGTTTCCCGCGAGGAGTGCGTTTTGGAGGCGAGTCCAAGCGCCGGACGAGTCGGTAGAGGCTTTCGTGGAGGCCCTGAGGGTAGCCGCCGTCCCCTGCAAATGGGACAACCTGGAGATGATCATGAGGGACGTCGTGCTGTGTGGCCTGAAGGACAAGGAAGTGCAGCGCCGCCTGATGAACAGGGAGCCGCCACCCACGCTGGCCGAGGTCGTAGAGACCGCGGAGTCCGCGGAGTCCACGAATGCGGGAGTGGACGAAATACACGAGTGGCGTGAGTGGCGTCCTAGGGCCAGCAAAGCGGAAAGCTCGGTGCGCGGCAAGTCAGGACAGCCGGTGCACGCGACCCGACGAACGTCGAGATCCTCTACAGATGGCAGCGACGGCGAAGAGGTACAGAAGGTCCGGAAAGGGGGGCGCCGCTGCGATGGTTGTGGGGCGGCCCATGAGCGTGCGAAGTGCCCTTTCAGGAAAGCCGAATGTTACAGCTGTGGCCGGCGCGGGCACATCGCCAGGGCATGCAGAAATCGGAAAGAGGGCCGGAGGCAGTCGAAAGACCGTTCGGCCAGACCGGACCGTCCAGCGAGACCCCAAGATGGCGCCCGAACCACGAGGAAGCAGGACGGCGTGGGTCGCGTCTCGGACGGCAGTGAGGACGACGCTCCCATGTTCAGTGTGTCCGCGGGACAAAACCATTACTTCATTGAGGTAATAGTACAAGGGGCCCCTGTTAGGATGGAGATTGACTCGGGGTCCTATTATTCCATAATTTCCCAGAAAGAGTTCTTGAAGATCGACCCCCAAGCGCGGCCCAAACTTAAGACTCTGAGGTCCACGCTACGAGACGTACAAGGGAACAGCATTCCAGTGCTGGGGGTCGGGAAATTTCGGGTTCGTTACAAAAGACATTCCGCAGAACTCCCTTTAGTCGTTCTCAAAGGGGGGAATTGTAGCCTCCTAGGGACGCAGTGGTTTCAGCCCCTGGGTTTGTTCATAGGGGGGGTGCATGCCGTGGGCGCGGATCCGATACAAGCGGTGTGTGACGCGCACCCCACCGTTTTCGAAAAAGGACTTGGAAAGTTCAAAGGACCCCCTGTAGCCTTCGACCTAGACCCGGAGGTCCGCCCGATAAGACTCAAACCGCGCAGGGTGCCTTTCGCACTAAAGGACAAAATAGAGGCGGAACTGGACAAATTAGTGGGCCAGGGGATTCTTATTCCTGTTGATTCCGCGGAGTGGGAAACTCCAATCATAACAGCTTTGAAGGCTAACGGGGAGGTGCGCATTTGCGCTGATTATAAGTGTACAATTAACAAGGCGATTCGCCCTAATGCATATCCGGTGCCAGTGGTCAGCCACCTTTTGGCCAGGCTAAATGGGGGGAAGTGTTTCGCTAAGCTCGACCTGGCACAAGCCTATCAACAACTCCCCGTAACTCCCGCCACGGCCGCGGCCCAAACGATAGTCACGCATAAAGGAGCGTTCCAGGTGTCGCGTTTACAGTTCGGCGTGAACTCGGCACCCGGCCTTTTTCAGTCGCTTGTGGAACGCCTCCTGAAGGGGCTGGAGGGGGTGTTGCCTTATTTTGATGACGTATTAATAACAGGGGGGAGTGAGGCCGAACTAGCAAGGAGATTGGATAAAGTGCTAACTGTGTTCGAGAAAGCGGGGCTGAGACTGAGGAAGGACAAATGTGTCTTTTTCGAAACTGAGGTCGAGTTTCTAGGGTTCCGAATCACACCAGAGGGTATTAAACCGTCCAAATCCAAAGTAGCCGCCATCAAGAATGCCCCTCGCCCCACATCCAAAACCGAGCTACAGTCATTCCTGGGGCTCCTCAATTTTTACCACACATTCCTTCCGCGGAAAGCGTCCGTAGCCGAACCACTCCATCGGTTGCTTAAAAAGGAGGAAACATGGATGTGGGGTGACGAGCACGAGAGGGCATTCAAAGAACTAAAGCAGCTCTTGACTTCTGATGCAATCCTAACGCATTTCGATCCCAAACGGCCGGTGGTCTTAGTCTGTGATGCATCACCGGTGGGGGTGGGGGCGGTGCTTTGCCACGTGTTGGATGACGGTCGGGAGGCCCCAGTTGCGTTTTATTCAAGGTCCCTGTCCCAAGCAGAGCGAAATTATGCACAAACCGACAGGGAGGCATTAGCAATAGTAGCGGGGACCAAAAAGTTTCACGATTTTCTGTATGGCCGCCAGTTCAAAATCGTGACGGATCACAAGCCCCTGTTAGGAATTTTCACGGCAGGCAAGCCCACGCCGCAGATACTATCCCCAAGAATGTTGAGATGGGCCATTTTTCTTAACGCATACCAACACGAGTTGGAGTACCGGCCCGGAAAGGAGATCAGCCATGCTGATGCGCTTTCGAGATCTCCTTTGCCGTTGTCGGACGACCAAAAAGCCAGAATAGGAAGAGACCGCCAGGTGTTGCTAATCGAGGTTTTAGACGAACCCCCAATAGTACCAGCCGATATAGCTAGGGCGACAGGCAAGGACAGAACGCTGGAGAAAGTCAGCTCATGGGTGCAGAAAGGGTGGCCAGCATCGTCCCCAAGCAAGGAATTCGACCCATTCTTTCGGAAGAAGCTAGAGTTGTCCCTAGAAAGGGGGTGCCTGTTGTGGGGCCAACGGGTGGTGGTCCCAACACCCATGCGGCCGAGGGTTCTCAAACTGCTGCACGTCAGCCACCCGGGCATCGTTCGCTCAAAAGCGCTCGCCCGCAGTTACTTTTGGTGGCCACAGCTGGACGAGGACATTGAGCACATGGTCGGTACTTGTGAGGCGTGCCAGGGGTCCCGACCAGAGGCGGCCCGCCTCCCGCATAGGGAATGGGACACAGCAAGGGGGCCATGGTCCAGAGTGCACGTAGATTTCGCTGGCCCTTTCCGAGGAACCATATTTCTCCTGGTGGTGGATGCATTCTCAAAGTGGCTGGAGGTCATTCCGGTAAAGAGCACATCCTCCGCCACTACAATTAACCAACTACGGAGAGTCTTTTCAACGTTCGGTTTACCCGACACTTTAGTCAGCGATAACGCGAGTTGCTTCACCTCATCAGAGTTCGGGGCATTCATGGAGGCGAATGCCATTCGGCATGTCACGTCCGCGCCGTTTCACCCGGCCACGAATGGCCAAGTGGAACGGTTGGTGCGTACAACGAAGGAGGCGCTTCGGCGCATGGGCCCCGGGGACCTGAATCACCAAGTATGTCAGTTCTTATTAGCGTATAGGGTGACCCCCTTAGCGTCAGGGTACTCGCCGGCAGAGCTATTGATGCGGCGGAAACTGACTACACTCCTGTCCAGGCTGGACCCCACAAGAATTGAGGATAAAGGGAAAAACGTGGGGCTGGCAGTCTCGAAAGGTTTCGCCGCCGGCGACCCTGTGCATTGCAGGAACTATGCCAGCGCGGGGCCAGCCTGGGTGCCGGGGACGATTGTAGAACAGACGGGGCCAGTGTCGTACCGGGTCGAAACCCACACCGGTCTCCTCTGGAGGAGGCACGCAGACCAACTGAGGCACCGAGTAAGTGGGCCAGTCAGTGAGGATCACCAACAAGATTCAGCGTTAGGGTTCTCCCCCACCCGTGTAGCCCAAGGGGGGGACATCAGCGGACAACAGTCCCAAGCAAGGGGGGAAGGAAGAAGCAGCGGGCCCGACTCATACCCTTTTGATAAACCAGTTCCATCAGAGGCCGGGGAAGAGGAGTGCGCGACCGCTGCCCCCGAATGTAATTTTGATTTTGATTTTGCGAGCCGGGGGGGTTTGCAGGAGTGTTCCCCCACCCATCCAAGCGAGAAGAGGGGTTTTTCGTTAGTCCCCAGTGCCCCCGGTTCCTCCCTAAGTAAGAGCACACCTCCCAACAACGCCGCGGAGCCGCGGCAAGTCACTAACGAGTCTCCCTCTCAAATTACAGGACAGGAAACCAGGGGACAAAGAGAAGGTAGCAAACCCGGGGAGAGGCAGCCCGCATCGAGACCCCAGCGTGTTCGAAACAAGCCATCTTGGCTGAGAGATTTCGTCTCCTAGGGGGGGGAGTGCCTAGAAGCATGGGCGCGAGACGTTGTCTCGTCCTAGGGGGGAGGGATGTTGTGTTCTAAGGGTTTTACCTTCCACATGGATTACAATGTATCTGAACCTTGCCTAGCAACAATGTAACCTTCAGCTGTATCATATGAACCCTGCATGAGGACGCGAGCTAATGACCACCAGCTGGCAGCAGCGAGCGTCCAAGCTCTCTTGGTCAGAACTCATCAAAGGCAACAGCGCGGGAAGCTTTCCCGCCACCACCTACACCTGGACAAGAAGGGCGTGACTCGCAATGACGTCACGCAGGCAGTAGCCAATGGGCTACCATGGCACCACGTTCAAATGTATTACTGCCGTATATAAAGAGCTATCGATCCGCCATTACCTCATGTTCCCTCTGTCCACGATGCAATAAACCTGAGTTAACCCAGCCCGAGGCTGTGTCCTGTGTCTTGGTTTTGCATACACCAAATTATGGAAGTGAAAAAAGAAAGTATCAAACAGAAAGTAGAGGTTCTTTTTAAAAACACTTCTAGAGATTTACGGAACAATACATGTTTAACAGGGAGGAAATGAACAGACATTAACAGATACTATTGATAGGGAAGAAACAAACAGATATATGACTAACTGTAGATAAGTACCAGTCCACCAGATTATAACAAAGGGGATCAGATTTTCACATTCACTTGCTGAAGAAATACACATAACCTGCCTGCTGAGACTCTGGAAGATATTGTTAATAAGTACGAGGTAAGACTCAGCACACAACAAAACAAGAAGTGGATGTTCCTAATAAATGGGAAACAGTAATGATGCTGAGGGTAAAATCGACTACTTGCCTCCAAAAAGGTCAATTCAACAAGGCAAATGCTTGATTTTCATTCTCTTCTTCTTTTTCTTCAGCTGAAAATGTGTTATAGTGCATACAGAGCTGCAGCCAAAAATCAGGCTTACTCTCAGATGAAATTTGACTCCCAGTTATTGCTTCCTGGCTCTTCATATCACTTCAGGGTTTCTGCCTTGCAATAATATAGTATAGGAGTTGCAAATCTCCAATGCACTTATTAATTGTGTAGTGGTTTTATCAGGATATAGATTTACATATTGGTAAAGTTTCACAAGTATTACTGAATCTGTATTGACCTGAAGGGATCTTGAGTGGTGTGTTTAATTAGCTATCTAACACTTGTGCACCTTTTCACTTTTGCCTAGGCATTTTAATGCTGTGTACAGTAATAGCTTACAATCGTAAAGGAAATCAATCCTGACTCCTCCTTGGATGGACAAATACTGAAGCTGAAGCTCAAGTACTTTGGCCACCAAATGAGAAGAGAGGACTCACTGGAGAAGGCCCTCGTGCTGGGAAAGATTGAAGGCAAAAGGAGAGGGGGGTGGCAGAGGATGAGGTGGTTGGATGACATCATTGACATAGTGGGCATAGACCTGGGCAGACTACTTAGGATTGCAGATGACAGAGGAGCCTGGCATATAGTGGTCCAGGGGTTGCAAAGGGTCAGACTCGACTGTGCAACTGAACAACAACTGCTTTATGTTTCATGGCTGTACACTTTCAAGAGTTCATGATGCCTGTTTCTTCGACAGCATTGGGACACTAACATGATCACTCACCTCTGTTCATGTAATACTGAACTGGTATGGAACTGTGGGCCTGCACACAGATTAAAGTACTATAGAGTATTATATATATATATATATATATATATATATATATATATATATATATATATATATATATATATATATATATATATATATATATATATATATATATATATATATATATATATATATATATATATATATATATATATATATATATATATATATATATATATATATATATATATATATATATATATATATATATATATAGGGAGCATGATACCTTTTATAGCTGCATTATTATGTCCTCTCTGTGCATTCAGCATAGCATCTGAAAGAACAGTTTCCATGGAGCTGCATTAATGGGAACAAGAAGTCCTGGAAAAGGTTCGGTCTCTAGTTGCTCCTATGTGTGTCAAGTCTATGAAGAACACATGGCAAATCTCTTGTATTCACTGATTCAGATTATCTTGACAGGAGATGGAACTTTGCTAAGGCGTTTGAAGTCCTGAAAGATTTCTTTCCTACAACATTAGAATGAGACAACAAGCACTTTTTCTTTGAAGTTTTGGTCAATATGCACAAAAATGCCTCAGTGCAAAACTAGAGCATTAAGCATTAAGCACAAATGGCATTGTGTCCAGCAACTACAAAAGACAGATGTACATAACCCATTCAGTTGTTATTTCTGCTGCCCCCAGAGGTTTTTGGCACAAAGGCAAGGTACAAATAAAGTGAATAAATGGATAATTTGCAGAACTTAAGCTGAAGGAACAGAAGACATGTGATATTAATGGGCACATAACATCTGCATGTCTGAGGATTATTTGTTAAACATTTATATGCTAGTTCAGGGCTTTCACTTGTAAGAACCTCAGATATTTAACTGTTTAACATTTGGTGGCATAACTTTTGTTTTTATTTAATTCTCATCTTCCTTTCAAAACCTGGTCTAGAAACTGGTTTAACTTGGAATAATTAAATATTGTAAATTTAGTGATTAAAATGTGTTGAAACTAGAGGCATATCTGCCTCCACTCCCAAAGATATTATTTAGAAAGCAGTAAAGTGGAGAACTGCTGCAATACTGTGGCAATGAAAAGCCAATACGGGTCTGTCACCATACTGATATTTGCAATTATATTTAATTGTGATTAATATGGGAGGGGAAAATCCTGTAGTGGCTGGAGCTGTTCCTTTAATTCTGCCTGTGCATTTGTATTTAATAAAAACATTACACAGCAGGGGCTACAATTTCACATGCTGCCATCTCCTAGACCTGTGTAGATGAAATACAAAAGACCCAGAACAGATGCCATACCAGAGCACATCATATAATCAGAGAGCCGTATGGGCCTAGTATAGAAGTATATGAAAGACCTCCAAATGTGCCTTTTCAAAAAACAAAACCCTACCACCCATAACTGTTGTTAAAACCAGGCAAACAAACAATATAAATAATAGATCCTGTGTGAAGAATCTGCAATGCCTTTTTTGTTGCTATACTTGTATCAGTCATTAAAATGTGTATTTTTCCCTTTCTGCATGCAGTCATTTCCTGTGATATATAATATAAGTTATGTAAACACAAGGAATGCTTTCTGAGTTCAGGGGCTGCTATAAACATTCCTGCCTAATAGAGTAGATCCAGTGTGGTACTGTGGCCGGCTCTCACCTGTTCTGGTGAACCAGTAGTAGAGATTCCAGGCCATGCCCACTTGGCCGGCCAAGCCCAACTCTCGGCCTCTCCCTCCCAGTGCTGCTGGAAACATGTCCCATTTGCCTCACCGAGGGCTGAAGGTGTGCTTCCATCTCTGCACTTCCCTTGTGCCTTCGTCCCTTGGTGAGGCAAATGGGATGCGTTTCTGGTGGCGCTAGGAGGGGGAGGCCAGTGCCAGTCCACCAACTCACCCTGCTCACCTCTCAGCAGCGCTGCCGGCAGGGACACGTTTCTGGTGGCACTGGGAGGGGGAGGCCAGCCAGCACCAGCCCACCAACCCGCCCTGCTCACCTCCCAGCAGTGCCACCAGCAGGGGTGCGTTTCTGGCAGTGCTGGGAACGGGAGGCCAGCACCAGTC
This sequence comes from Bradypodion ventrale, assembly GCA_035047345.1. Classification (NCBI taxonomy): domain Eukaryota; kingdom Metazoa; phylum Chordata; class Lepidosauria; order Squamata; family Chamaeleonidae; genus Bradypodion; species Bradypodion ventrale. The sequence continues at coordinate 237,394,888 of JAWDJE010000004.1, forward strand.
TACCAACTCACCCCGCTCATCTCCCAGCAGCGCCACTGCTCTGGGACTCCTCCTTCTCATCTCGGTGAAGCAAGAGAGCAAAGTAGGTTTCTTTCTTTTTTCTCTTCTTTTTTTCTGGGGGGGGGGGGGAGTTTGAGGCCATGGCCACAGATAGCCACGCCCACAAATAGCCATGCCCACCGAGTGGGTAGTAATTTTTTTTACAGTGCATCACTGAGTAGACCTAAAATAGGAGGTGCTTTTCACAATGTTTGATCCCATTGCCAAGAATACTTCCGTCAATGATTTTTTTTTCAGGGTAGGTTTGAAGCGGGTAAATGTTAGGACATACTACTTCCCCACAGCAATAGGAGAGCATAGTGACTGACTTTGTTTCTCTTCAGTAATCTTGTTATAGAGCCAATTTGTTTTGCTAACCAGTGCTGCAATGCCATCACGTTGACTATATGATCCCTGATTGGTTAGAAATGTTTTTGGGGAAAACACATCTTGGGGAAAAGAAAACAATGCCAAGGCAAATAGGAAAGCTATGAACTTTTCAGAAGTGCAGAGAAGGAGGGGGAAAAAGAACTTTCTTTAAGGAAACCTTGCAACCTTACCACTATTGTCCTCAGATTCAGCACAGCCCTAACTCTAAACAACAGTCTCTTCTGTTTTCTGAATGTATTTAACATAAGCCATTTGGATGTTATGCTCAGGTCTTGATTACAGGAATAGGTGGAGGGTCACCGATGGGACAATGGTAGCCAAATGTTGGTTTTTGCAGTGCTTTCTTCTCCTCAAGGTATTTTCAAGACATTCTCAAGACATTCCAAAGGTGTGGCTATTTTGCAGGTTATCTGTTTCATTCGATTGCAAAGAAAGTACTATGTTATAAGAACACAATAATGGACTCCTTGACTTCTAGAGCTGGAAGAAACTCCAAGGGTCTTTGACTTCAGCTTCTGCCAGCTCAGGATATCTACAAAAGATACAGTAATTAAGGTGTTTTAACTCTGATTCAGCCTTGCACTTCTGACAAATTGTGCTGACTATTGATTATAAACTCTCTTATTGCAGAGATAAACACAAAAGGGAACTTGCTGTATCTAGCAGTCCTGTGAGACTGCTTAACCACAAGAGAAACATGTTTCTGTGTCTGGGAGGGCAGAAGACGTGACGTGATTCACAGAAAATTATTATTCCAACACCAAGATGCTCTGCATGTCTACGCAGAAATAAGCCCATTGGAGTTCAACTTACTCTCTCCTTTGCAGGCGCACCCCCCCAATAACGGACACAGACAACATTGAAAGTGGATAACAGCAAAGGGCCACATTTATTGATTCAATGCCCTAGTCCGAATTATAAATTTGTATTGGTAAAACGACCAATCATAATTCCTAAGGCAAGCAGGCCGAAGTAACACTGGTAAGGTACCACCCCAAAATTGCCAACGGCAATTGGTTACAATGTATCAATTTGTATCAATTTGTTTGTCAACAACAAACAAATTGTTGACCGTAGTCAATAACTAACTCATGACCCCACCCTCTGACGCGTATCCGTGAAATCACAGGGGTGATGCATGCTGGTTAGCAATCACCATCACCCCATCGCCTGGTTCGTCGTTGACCGGACAACGTTTAACTAATTTATTCCTGTCTAGTGTTGTCCAGTCAATTGCGAACCTGCCGGATACTTGTGGGTCATACTGTTTACCTTACCAGTGCTACCCGCCCATGTGACCAAAGTCAACAGTAGTAATGGCGAAAGACCCCTATATCAAACCATAGCCACAGTGTGGGGTGGGCAAAAAAGCCAGGACCCGAAGCCAATATGGGTCCCAACCAAAAATTCCCACCCGGCCCCGAAGCGACCATAATCACACTGTTAACTAGGGAGGGGGTGGAGGGGAAAAACTTCTCCGCTCCGTCGCTGAGGCAAAATGGCAGCACGGCTGCCTCGTGGCCGCCCCTTTTATCAAGGCGGTGGCCACGCCCCTAACTACCCAGATTCTCTGTCCTGTGGGGGGGGGGGGGCGCAAAGGGCGCGGCGGCCATTTTGGCGCCGCGCTTGCATTGCAGGCGCACCCCCCCAATAACGGACACAGACAACATTGAAAGTGGATAACAGCAAAGGGCCACATTTATTGATTCAATGCCCTAGTCCGAATTATAAATTTGTATTGGTAAAACGACCAATCATAATTCCTAAGGCAAGCAGGCCGAAGTAACACTGGTAAGGTACCACCCCAAAATTGCCAACGGCAATTGGTTACAATGTATCAATTTGTATCAATTTGTTTGTCAACAACAAACAAATTGTTGACCGTAGTCAATAACTAACTCATGACCCCACCCTCTGACGCGTATCCGTGAAATCACAGGGGTGATGCATGCTGGTTAGCAATCACCATCACCCCATCGCCTGGTTCGTCGTTGACCGGACAACGTTTAACTAATTTATTCCTGTCTAGTGTTGTCCAGTCAATTGCGAACCTGCCGGATACTTGTGGGTCATACTGTTTACCTTACCAGTGCTACCCGCCACACGGAGGGGCTTCACAGAAGACCTGACGCCCCCCCCCAGACCGTCAGCTCGGTCAACAGGCCTGCTCGCCAGTCACCCAACAGGAGGTCCATACCTCCTCGCGACAGATGGACCCCATCCCCTGCATACAGGTCATAATTTTGCAGACTAATATCGGGGTGATGACTAACCCGTCCCCAAGCCCTGGTGGTAAGAAACCGCGCCACCGCCTTGTTGACCGCGCGCCTCGCGCGGTCAAGCGCAAGGAGGTTAACGCCCCCTCTGTAAGAGTGGCGCGGAACAATGTCAGACCAAACAAGGGTTGTGGCAGGCCAGACATAGTGCAAGTAGGCGAGTTCCTCGCAAATCGCATGCTTGAGCGATAAGCCGGTGACCTGGCCTAAATCATTGCCCCCCAGGTGGATAATTAGAATGTCAGGCGGGTCAGCCCCCAGGCCAGAAAAAAGGAAAGGCCTCAGCTCCTGCCATAACATCCCAGGCTTACCATGCCATGCGAGACTGGCGTGGTCACCCAGTCCCAGTCGGGGTCCCCACTCTGTCGCCGCAGCGTAACGCGCTGCCCTGTGCACATAGCTGTGGCCCACCAGCCATACTGTCACCGGTGTAATACGACACCCAGGGTCTGTAACAAAATTGAGAAAAAAGGAAGGTAAGGTGACTGAATTGGTACTCATGGCGGGAGTGGGCGCACATAAAACTGAAAACACTGTGAGCCCCACCTCCCCATGCTGCGTATGTCAGCCCCCGAGTACCCAAAAGCAGCTGCTGTAGAGGCTGCACCAATACGGAACGAATGTGTGCCATAACGGGCACCTGAAAAACCCACCCTGGTGAGGGCTATGGCTGTCACCTTCCAAAACTGAAATTTAGTAAGGGGAGACCCATCTTGGTGACAGAAAAACGGGCCGTGGTGCATGCCACGCAGTGCCAGGTACTCCTGTAGGGCACCAACCGGACAGATGTCTGCCAAAGAACACCGTAGCAGTCTTACTCCACTGCCTACGCCGTGCTGATCTGTTTTTGAGGAGCGAATCCTCAACTGGGCCCAGTCTTTGGCAACATAAACATCTCCGAGTTCCAGTGCCCTACCACTTGCATCCGCCTTAGACAGCATCACGAGTTCGCTGACGCGGAGCGCTCCAAAAAATGCCACCGTTGTGGCTGCATGAAAAAGGGCTGCCTCATAATGATCAAAACAGAGGCCAGGCCAGCCCCGGGCCAACTGGGTAAGAACCCCTGGGGAAATAGGGTGCCGGTCGTCCGGGCAACGCCCGCGCTCGCGCACCCACCCCTCCAAAACGTGTCTCACACGGAAGTCAGAGGTGGTATCCACATGACCCCCTACTTTGGCCATAAAAGCCAACGCCGAGAGCTTGGATGCTATGGTGCGAGGTGCAAGGCCCTGTGTATGGAGGTGGACCATGAACCGCAGAACATGGTCCACCGGAATAGGCCAGGTCTCTGGCAAGTGAAATTGAGTGGCAAAAGCCCTATATGAACTGAGTGCTTGTTGATACGCCTTACGCGTGCGTGGCGCTAGTGAAAGGCCAATCGCCCGGTTCACCTCTCCTTGCCAATAGTCCACATCTCGTCCGGGAGTGGCGAGGGAAATTCCTCCGCATCCGGGGCCAAGGCGCGGAACCGGGAGATCTGCAGGCGGGACAAAGCATCAGCAATATCATTATTAACCCCTGGGACATGCCTGGCCCTGAACAAGACATTGAGGCGCAGGCAGCGCAGCACAAAATGGCGCACTAGATCCATAACCCTGGGCGATTTAGAAGTCTGTGCATTGACAATGTGTACCACGGCAGCATTGTCGCACCAAAAATGCACTACCGAATTAGCCCACTGTTCGCCCCATAGCATCAAAGCCCCCAGAATGGGAAAAAATTCCAGGTATGTGAGATCCCGCAGGCGACCTGTGCCTGCCCATGCCGGTGGCCAACCACCATAGGCCCACTTCCCATTGAAGTACATCCCATAACCCAGGGATCCTGAGGCATCAGACTGGATCTGGAAATTGGGGGATGCCAGGAGGTCCGACCTCCAAAATGAGACCCCGTTAAACTCCCTCAGGAATTGCAACCAGATGAACATGTCTGCCCTGATACCCCGGGTGAGCCTAACTCTGTGGTGGGGCCTGGATAACCCTGCCATGGCGTCGCATAAGCGCCGGGCAAAAGCCCTGCCCGGTGCGACCACCCTGCAGGCAAAATTAAGGTGCCCATGTAGCACCTGGAGTTCCCTCAGGGATGCCTTACGCTTGGCCAGCAATTCCGAGATAAGGGTCACTATCCTGGACACCTTATCACCCGGCAACCTAGAAGCCTGCTCTACTGTGTCAATCTCAACCCCCAGGAATACTAACTTGGTCGATGGGCCCTCGGTCTTTTCGGGCGCTAAAGGGACACCAAGTTCCTGCATTAGCGTCTGAAATGTATTGAGGAGACGTGCACACGTGTCCCAGCCCCGTTCACCCCCGAATAAAAAGTCATCCAGGTAATGGGCTACAGACCGGGACCCTGACCTGCGGACAAAAGCCCACTCTAGGAAAGTACTAAAACGCTCGAAGGCCGAGCATGATATGGAGCAGCCAAAAGGCATGGCCTTATCAAAATAATATTCCCCTTTAAATTTAAAACCCAGCAATTCAAAGTCACCCGGGTGCACTGGCAAGAGGCGAAAAGCTGACTTAATGTCGCACTTGGCCAGCAAGGCACCCGGGCCACACGAGCGCACCATGCGCAGCGCGTGGTCGAACGATGTATACCTGACCGAACAAAGGTCATCAGGTATAGCATCGTTGACCGATCTGCCGGCTGGGTAGGACAAATGATGAATAAGGCGAAACTCACCTAGGGACTTTTTGGGAACCAAACCCAATGGTGAAACCTTAAGGTTGGGAAAAGGGGGTGCAGGAAAAGGTCCAGCGACCCTGCCCGCGTCTAATTCCTTTTTAATGCTGGCCGCAGCCACCTCCTCCCTTCCTCTGAGGGATAACAGGTTGGGAGCATCCTGAGGTGATCTAACACCCATAAAAGGGATACGAAATCCCTGCTTAAAACCTTGAATGAGATACTCTCTGTCCTCCCCCTTTGGGTACGATGCGAGCCAGCGCTCCAGCATGTCCACCTTAATTGGGGAGGGGGCCTTTTGGAGAACTAGTTCCCTCCGTGGCAGCCTTGCCAGCCCACTGTCCACCCCTCCCTCTGCCTCGCGCCCCCCCAGGCTTGGGACAAGCCGAGGCTGCGTGGGGACCAGAACACGTGGGACACTCATGCTTATACCTGCAGTTCTTCCGATTGCAGGAACCATTGGATGAGAAAGTCCAGCACAGCAGGCGGGCTGGAACCCCCTGCCCCGCCGGTTGGCGGGTAACCTGCGCTGGAGCTGCTCGCTGGACCGCATGTCCACAATGGTATCTATCCCCCGGGGCAGGGCGTGTGGGTGTCATATACAAGAGCCACAGTCTCTGGCAGGGCTCATCCCATCTCATCTCGGGATGGAGGGGAATCCTCATACGGAATTCCTCATCATATGCTAGCCATGAGGGGCCCGGGAAATCTACCATCGCCCTATATATGTTGTCCAAATATTGGACCATGGGAATAGCTAGATCCGGCCGCGCCCTCAAATATACCGCCATATATATCAAATAAGCGGGGAGCCAGTTAGCCCAGGTACGCGGCGGCTTACGGCGGCGCGCCTGCTCCTTGTCCTTCTCATCCTGACCCTCCCTTTCTTCCTTGGTGGGCTCTCTGTTCAGGAGTGAGAAGATATCTACATACTCCCCCCTCCAAATCTTTTCTCTGGTAGCCTGTGCCAAGTGATCACCCAGTGGCAAGGAATACCCTGCCGTCGGCAAAGCCGAAAAGGGAACAACAGGCCTGGTAAAGGGAGCCTGAGCTAACCCTGCCACCCCCAAGACATTACGAGCAGTGTAAGAGCCTAGGCCCACCCCCGTGGGCATGGTGGCAGTCGTTGTCGCCGGGTGGGGCACCAGAGGGGTAGTCCCCGCACCGCCCGAGCGAGGCCAAGGCCACTGAAAGGCCCCCCCTATATTGGGAATATGTGTAGATGTACTCGTTTGCACCGTATACTCACATGCTGCACCCCCGCGGGCCGCCCCCACCGGGGGTTCTGGCCCACTGGGGGCGTCGGAGCTCACGACCGATGTAGAGCTCATCACCGGGGTTTGACCCGCACCAGGATGCTGGCTGGGGAGCTGCGAGGCAGTGGCCGTAGCCGCGCCACCCGCCTGTAGCAGCTCAACCCTCCCCGCCGGCTGTTGTCCTGCTGCCGTTAGCGCCTCAGAAGGTACCCCAAAAGGGGCACCTGCCTGACTGGCCCGGGCCAAAGACGCCTCGAGGGCAGCAATACGGGCCAGTAAGGAGTCCACATTAACCATGGGTAAAGAGCCGGCCGGCCCACCTGATCCTTGCATGGGGACAGGTCCCTGCACCCCAGGGGCCGTATATTGCCATTGACTACCGCCAAAGCCCGGGAGGGCTGGTGGATTAACCTGCCAAGGCAGGGAGCCGGGCCACCCCCCAAGGCTAGAGGGCCCCGGGAGAGGCTGCGGCCCGACAGGAATAGGCCCAACCGATTGAGCAGGAGGATGAGCGGTGCCCACCGCTCGCGGGCCGCGGGCCGGAGCTCCCTCCGCGCCCGCACTTTGATCGGGCCAAGGGGCGATAGCCCCCATGCCACTAGCCCCGGCCGGGGATGGCAAAGGTGGCTGCTGGGTAGGCGGCACCGCGGTCCTCCGACCCGGATTACGCCTCCGAACCACCCGAGCTGCATTCGCAGCAGCCTTCTTTTTGGAAGGCATCTCACCGCAACAGAAAGGGAAGCTAGCTAGTAAAGGAACTAAAAGGCTTCCCGGTAGCACCAACGAGCGACGGAGACGCAGGGGAAAAACTTCTCCGCTCCGTCGCTGAGGCAAAATGGCAGCACGGCTGCCTCGTGGCCGCCCCTTTTATCAAGGCGGTGGCCACGCCCCTAACTACCCAGATTCTCTGTCCTGTGGGGGGGGGCCCGCAAAGGGCGCGGCGGCCATTTTGGCGCCGCGCTTGCATTCTGTCTGTATATGGCTGTCAGGAGTCCAATACGTTTTTTTCAACATCTGAGTTGAGAAAACTGATGGTGAGCTTATAATTGTTAAGCCCAAACTGGTTAGTCAAATCAAGAATTAAGGCAATGTCAAGAGAATTAAGAAGGGAGCAAGATAACAGCAAAGTAAGGATTGAAATTGTAGCTGAAATCCAGTCTGAATGTACAACTAGAGTAGGATCATTGAATCAGGGGAGTGAACACTCAAGTTTCAATGAGACTACAATATCGTATTGGATTTCAGCCTTTAGATTTTAACCCATTAATTGAATCAGTGATCAGATAGGAACAAAGGTATCCATAAGTAGCAAGAGAGCTGTGTTATTTCTTGCTGCCAAGGTGTGCTGAAACTGGCTATGTGATGCCAGCCATCTATGTCTGATCCTACTGGTTTCAGCAGTGTACTGTCATTATCACCAATGAGCTCATTTGTAACACCATTCTGAAAAATGAAGGGCAGTTCCACAGCCATTGACCTGTTTCCAAGGCTGTCCTGCAGGAGTATTTACTGGGAGTCTAAGAAGGACTGCGGCAATCCCTCTACTTGTTTCAGCATCCCATCCATGCTAAAACTATCTAAAACTGCCCAGCAGGGATTGTCAACCTGCGGCCCATGGGCTGGACGCGGTCCATGGCACCATTTCATGTGCCCCCCCACCTCCACCACACCAGGAAGTGCCATGTGGTGGAGGAAGGGCAAAATGGCCATCTGGCCCCTGAAATTTCTGAGGGAGCGTGACACAGCCCCCGGCTTAAAAAGGTTGAGAACTCCTGCTCCAGGGCATATTTGTAGTGTTAAGGAGGGCTGGTGGGTGGCCAGGAAACACTGAAATCCCAGAGTTACTGTAGGTCTCACATTAGCTTTAGCCATTATTTTCTATGTGTGGAGAGATTAAGAATCCAGCTCATTTCGTGGTCTGCCGATTACTGCCAGAAAAATGCACCAATGAGGATTTAGATTTGGCCAATGACAAAGCCAAGAAAGTGGATTCATTTTGGCAGTCCAGGATGTGTTGGGACACAAAGGAAGAAGAATAAGAATGTGTGAGCAAATCTTATTGCAAATTGAAATTAGATATGGGCTTTGTGTATATAAAAACAATTGTATATTGTCGCAGGTACAGTAGTTCAGGGAACATCTCCCAAGACTCAGTGGGATGGAGTCATGACAGTTGAAGTGGCATCAAAGAAATATGCAAATACAGGAGCCATGCCCAATCCTCTGTGCAGTGCATATATGTCGGTTGATGTTCGCTGTGTCAGCAATATCACGACAGAGTGAAACGAGGTTTCCAGGCCCCATTCTGTCTGCATTGCCAGGCTAATGTTGAATACACCTGAAGAGGGTCATTTAGGAATGGTGTGGCAGTATACGAAGCTCCCTGTAAGTAAACCAGCTGACTGCTTTCTATTTTCTCTCTGATTTTTTTTAGCCTCCGAGAGTCTTGATAAAGTAGATTAAAAATGCTGAACTAAATTAGGCCAGAAATTCTTCACTGCCTGCTAACTGAATTGGTAAGAGCCGGGCTTGACACTTTGTTGCCATTCAAAGTGCTTTTTAAATAATCAGTCTCAGTCCACAGACAGAAATCTATAGCCCTGCAATAAGATTGCAATTCAGGCCGTAGATAGTTTTAAAATCTTTCCCCTCCAGTTACTTGCTGTATAAAAACTTCCCTTGGCCATTGTTCACTAGCACGGACAATTCAGAGTAGAAGAGGCCAGCCGTGATGTCTGAGAGGCACCTAGTTACAGCCAGCCCGGCCCTTGTGCACTGGACATTGGGCAGATGCAGGAATAAAACTGTCAAGTGTGAAAACACAAAGAGAAATATTGCTATTTTCTATTATTCACATTCTTCCCATGAGCTGTTTGCTCAGTTGCCATGGCACAGGCGGTGAGATTTCATAATTTCCCCCCTGTCTGCCATGTGCTCATGCAACAATGCGAATTTAATCAGGCTAGACAGTTGGTTGGGTTTTGTCCATGCGAGTGGCCTAAAACTTTTTCTCACCAGCTAAACCCACAAAGTATCTAAAAGCCATAAATAATCAGTAACTTCTATAACTTGCACCTGCTTTGCTTTATTTGACTGGGAATGCAGAAAGGCACATAGTGGCACCAACTTCCCAGCATCAATCACTCTGGTTTACTTCTGAAATCAAAATAGATTTTGATCTTTTAAACTAGCCACATAGGCATTCAATACTGGATTTATTATTGGGTCCTTTGTGACATTTAGATGTTATAGCTGTCAATGCCACTGATCTCATCATTCAATACTGTCTTTCTGAGTCCTTTCCTCTTATAAATATCCCCTAATAAGAAAAATGGCACACGTTGCAATGGCAAAGACATTTTAAGTGTTTTTCATTGTAACAGAGATTAGGCTTCAAGTACAATCAGAACCAGATGAAGGAAGAGAAATATGGTGGAAAATATGGATGTGGAAAGAATTATGAAATATTAGAAAGTATCCCAGCCATGGGTTATGTTCTTTTATATATGTCAGCTTGTACACAGTGACACAATGATATTTTTGCTTGGGTATCTCTCACTTGGGATATCTCTAACCTGCTTTACAAGAACCAAAGCAATACAATTAGAGAGACAAATAATAGCAGAGGGAGAGACAAATAACCAGCTACATGCAAGAATTAAAAGATATATTTGCAGTTTAGGTTGGGAGAGAAAACTTAATAGGGACAATGCTGTGCTTAGTCTTCAGTGCTTTTCTAGCCATGATTTGCTGTGTCTTTTGGGAGACTATCAGGTTAGAGCAAAAGCAACACAATTCAGCTATTGCAACAACATTTAAAGATTTTCTGGCTTTAGCAACACATTTCAAACTATTACGTATTCATATTTATTTAAAAACATATGTGTAGGCAGACATTCATATATTCATTCATAGAAGAGCAGCAGTTGGTCTATGAAAATGCTTGATTAAATGGCTACCAAGGTTTTTTGACTGGGAATGCAGAAAGGCACATAGTGGCACCAACTTCCCAGCATCAATCACTCTGATTAAAAAAAACCAGATAAAATATACATCATGTTATTAGAGAAATGTAGATACCCAATGTGGTGTACTGTATAGATTTATGAATAAGGATATAGAAGACCTGGGCTTGAATCCCACTCATCCATGGAAACTCATTAAGAATCTGTGGAACTGGTAAAACCATTTCATAAACATCTCATTTACCTTGACAATGCTATTAGTTGTTGTTCAGTCGCACAGTCGATTCTGACTCTTTGCGACCCTATGGACCATTGCTCTCCAGGCACCTCTGTCCTCCACCATCCTCCTTAGTCCACACAGCCCCGTGCCCATTGTGTCTACAATACCATCTAGCCATCTCATCTTTGGCCGTCCCCTTCTTCTTTTGCCCTCCACCTTCCCCAGCATCAAGGCCTTCTCAAGTGAATCCTCTCCTCTCATTTGATGTCCAAAATACTTCAACTTCATCCTTGTTATTTGTCCTTCTAAGGAGCACTCAGGGCTAATCTCTTCTAATATTGACCTATTTGTTCTCCTCGCTGTCTATTAGAGGTGGTATAAATTGGTTCCAACATGAAGCCACGGCACACACTGCTAGGTGTATCAGAAGGGCAATAGCTATTGAAAGACACCACCAGAATGATCTGAGATAACTTGAGACTACCTAAGAACTTCAGACATTGTGCTTTGATGATAGCCTTCCACACTTATCAACCCGAGTTAGTATATTCACCAGTATGATATCATAAGTGAGTTATAGTCCAAAAGCACCCAAAGGACCACAAGTCCAATTCAGACCTGAGCTCAGCCTTATTGAGTGGCAGCATAGGAAAGAGTCACAACTAACCAAAACAAAAACAGTCAAAGAAGGATAAATCACATATGTATAGTAGAGTGGAGCATTTGTTGGGAAAAGGTAAATCTATGCATCAATTGTTTGCCAAGAAACTGCCTTGTCTGCTTTATGAATTGGTTATGAATTAATGCTTAGATAAAGGAAATTTAATAAGTACAAAGAAAGATCTGGGAATTGTCATAAATTGAATTCCAGGCTATATACGTGATACAATGAGATGGAATACATTGGATCACTGCAAGCTGTAGGCAGGAGATATTTTTAATTTTCCTCTGAGGTTGGAAACAACAAAATGCTGTACCTCGACAACAGCAAAGAGAAATGATAGGTCTCTGTCTTCTCCTGCTGAGCTAGCTTCCTACCTGTAGGTCTTTTTTACACTGAGAAGCATTCAAAATTGAAGCTCAACCCTTGCAGTCTGAAATAGCTGAACACACTTTACCACCTCAAAGATGTTTATTTTTCACCGTGTGTAGTACAGGTGTAACATGGATGATGAATCATACAGTGGGAAGCGCACTATGCTTCTTTCTTCTTTAGGAGAATGAGTTAAGTTCTACTTGCCCAGAAGAGGAGTTGCATCACTGAACTCACGTGGTCTTATATACTGTGTCATGCAATCATATGACACTATCCATGTTGACATCATATTTAAACCTTTCCGTACAGGCTTGGAACAGAACTACATGTTGAACATGTTTAGAATCATAGAACAAACAGAACTTTAGAGCCGGAATAAACAAAAAGGGCCAAAGAGTCCCACCCTGTGTCAAGGCTGGACTCCTTGCCATAGTAGGAAAAACACATCTTCCTTGCACTATTGAAATTGATGACAGTGAGGCTAATTTGTTTACAAGAGCAGACTTGAACATGTTGATTGTTTTTAGGAGCTCTTTTGCACAGGGGCATGTACTTGAACATTGCATGTGTGTAGGTACATGCGTCTCTGGAGGGATAATATACCCATACCAGCATAGTGGGGGGGGGGGGGGGGCAACAAAGCAATCCAGTGCTATGTACACACAAACAAACAAACATGATTAGAACTGTCACCTCTGATATGTTGATCACCTATTTTGAATTGAATAGAATATGCTGGTCACCTCCTCCCTGGCACATATTTATTTCTGCCAAATCTGATAAAGCCAACGTCCTATTTGTCAGGTGATCTCCTTACTCTCAGCTGTGTGTGTGTGTGTGTACTTTCTGGTGAGCATGAGGATTTCTGGATCTGGACCAGAAACGTTAATTGAGTCAACCTGCCGTGCTTTTCAAACTATTTAATAGCCACTTCGTCTGACTACCCCTGGATGTTATTGAAATGTTTGATGGTGATTTCAATGGGCTACAGCAGACATACAATTCTTCCTCTTCAAATAGGTGCTAAGTGAGTTATTGTCACAAAGTATATACAGAAATGGATGGGGTGGAGGGGACATGAAATGAGAATCCTGCCTAATATCTGTAATAAGGGCTTGTGAGTGTGCTAACGTGGTCACCTGAATTATGCATGTCTATTGTGTTCAAATATCATAAATTGATGCAGGAACCCTCCAAATCATTTTCAGTTCATGAACATTTATATACAAAGCTCTTGAGCACTGCAAAGACAATTAGTCATATTTGTATGCTGGAATTAATTGAGAGTGAGATGCAGGAGGCAGAAAGAGAGAACAAAGAATGCTTTTTGTCAGTTCCTCCAACTGACAGGGATAATTAGATATATGAAATTGAAATTCCTCAGCAGGGGGTTTCTGTTGACAATGAATTTTCTTTTGATTCCATTCTGTTATTCTTTTATGCTGTCATCTGTGGCAATTTGTTATTCAGCTTGAAGCTTAAAAAAGCAAAGCATTCCACTTTTATGAGTAGATGATGTCAGTTTGTACACTGCTGGGAAATAGATATTAAATGTAATCTTTAAACTGAAAAGAGAGAGAGAGAAACAGAAAGAGAGAGAGAAAATAAAATCAGTTAAAGAGACAGTGCTCTGTTCATCCAGCTGTCAGAGCAAAACTTTGTGATCAACTTTCTCTGCTGACTTTAATGTCACTCTATTCACGTTGCTATTCACCTGCTATTCACATTGGCTGCCATTTTGCTTTAAAATGAGGAAATATTCAATGTCTGGGAGTGCCTGCTGTGTATCATCATCATCATAACCATCATTGTGGATTATTATTATGGCTAGGATGATTTTAAAGATCTCCATTCCCACCATGAGTTGGGCTTTGCAGTCTGTAGTAGGAGAATCTAGTTTCTTCTAAAACATCTGTTACCTGTTGGGCTCCTGCAACAATAAATAGTGCAAAACAACATGCTGCAAATCTCTTCAGATGGTCCAATTGGCTACACTAAGATCTATGGGAAAATATGGCTAAATTTTGGCTATCAAAATTTGGATGTGGCATAACTGAATGCTGTTTAAGGAATAGGCTGTAAAGCTTTCTTTGATATGCGGAAAACAAATCACAAAGTCCTTTTAGTGGATATATAAAATTATGATATACAATTACCTTTAGAAACAACTCAGTCATTTGTTGTAAAAATGATTTATGTATGTTTCAGTTATCTATTTATTTTAAATAAATTTGGAAGCACTTTTTGTTTTGAAACCCAGATGAATAAAATGTGGTTAAATAAACAAACAATTTTTTTAGGACTTCTGCATGGAAGAATGCTTTCTTTTCTATCAAACCTCAGTATAGTTACACATTTATAGATGTTGGCTCTTATTTTTAACAGCTTCACCATTTCCATTGTCAAACTACTATATCTTGCATACATTTATAGAGATACATCTAAAACACAGCAGAGAACATTAAGATGGTTAACAATTATTCTTCCCCAGCTCTGAGTGCTGAACTTGAAATTGGTACCACAGAAATATGTGTGTTAAGTCTAGTAATGATATTCTCCACTTTCTGAATAGGACAAGACTGTATATTGTCTCCCTGCTTATTTAACTCATATGCAGAATACATCATACATAAGCACAAGATGGAATTAAGATTGCCGGGAGAAACATCAACAACCTGAGATATGCAGGTGATACCACCAGATGCTTACTTCTTGGGAGGCAACCTGTGACAAACCTAGACAGCATAATAAAAAGTAGAGACATCACCCTGCAAACAAAAGTCCGCATAGTTAAAGCAATGGTCTTCCCAGTAGTAATGTATGGCTGTGAGAGCTGGACCATAAGGTAGTCTGAGCACAGAAAAATAGATGCCTTTGAACTGTGGTGCTGGAGGAGACTTTTGATAGTCCCCTGGACTTCAAGGAGATCAAATCAGTCAATCTGGAAGGAAATCAACCCTGACTGTTCATTGGAAGGACAAATACTGAAGATGAAGCTCAAGTACTTTGGCCACCAACTGAGAAGAGAGGACTCACTTGAGAAGGCCTTGATGCTAGGAAAGATCGAAGGCAAAAGGAGAAGGGGGTGGCAGAGGATGAGGTGGCTGGATGGCATCATTGATGTGGTGGGCGTAGATCTGTGTGGGTTGTGGAGGGTGGCAGATGACAGAGGAGCCTGGCATGTGGTCGTCCATGGGGTTGCAAAGGGTCGGACTCAACTGTGTGACTGAACAACAACAACAGCAAAGTAGAAAGAAAGGATTACATCTATCCTGTTAATATCCAGGCCACTGAAGAAATGCTGACAGGTATTCATTGGCTGACATCCTGTTGCACTATTATGAAACTGTTTTCACTTTGGGAAGCTAAGCCCTGAGTTGGGTTGTACCTGAGTGGGCGGTATATAAGCGTGAAAAATAAACAAATAAATAAATAAATTGCCATAAGTTAGGAAATCTCTGTAGTTCTGGACCTGTTGCATCTCAAGTCATGCCACTTAGTATGCAACAAAGAAGGTTTATGGAAATTTCTTAACTTACGGCAAATTTCTTCCATTAATTCGGCTGTTTGTGTAATAGAGCAACTGAATTCCAAGCAATTATATATATGGATATGCAACCGGCAAGGCCAATGATGAAATTATATCCTGTAGAATATGATACTCAATTGGTGAATGATATCACTAGATGAATAATAAAGGAGCTTATTTCACTCTATACCTCTGGTGGTGAACCTTGGCACTCCTGGTGTTCTCAGCCCAAGTCTCTGTGAATCTATATGAATGGGTTTATTGCACATACTTAGGCTTCTGGGAATTGAAGTTCCAAAACACCTGGAATGCCAAGGTTCACCATCACAGCTCTATGCACTGTTTTGGGCAGTGTTGTTGGTGGAGCCTTGCACCAGTAGAGAAAACTGTCAAAATAATGGAATTGTCGAGTTAGTAAACACTTCAATGGTTATAAAGGTAAAGGTAAACTATTCAATGAGCTACTTCCCTCAACACCAGTACCACCCTCACTCGGGACTCCACCAGAGATACCCGAAGCTGAAGCAGCAACCAAGGCTGCCTCCAGTTTACTGCCCTCTCTAGAACCTGTCAGGGTTCCCACAGAGCTGGTACCAAGACCAAAAGTTCCCAGGCACCCCAAACGGACTTGCGGTCTGCCCAAACATTGGGGGGGGGGTTTATGTTCCTCACTAAGGGGGGGGGAGACATGTTGTGTCCAAAGGTTTATTCCTTTTCAAAAGTCAAACCGTGCCAAAAATAAAGAGCAGAAAGCATGCCATTCTAAAAGGTGCGCCAAATTAAAATACATGTCAGCGCTGTTAAATGTTGAGGTTGAACTTTGTTTGTACCTCTGGAAGCCTACCTAAATGTATCTTGTTTTGGTCAAATCACTGTATGTATAGAGGTCACCCCTGTACATAGTCCCCAGTCCGAAGTATAAGCTGAATAAAGAATCACTGAATTTAACCCAACATTGCTGGTTAGAATACTTCTTGCCTCGGACTCAACAGCAAGCCTATTTTGTAATAAAATGATGGAGGATCTGTACGTCTTTCCCCCTCCATTACACGGATTATCTTCTGCATGAACCAGGGCTTGCACCTGAATGCAATTGGGAGTACAAAACCCCCATATATTTATGTTGGAACTAGGCTTGTTTTTTAACTTCCAACAATATTACCCTAGTTCTTGGGGAGGAAATTGCAACATTTAGAACCAATGCATGAAGCAAAGAATAGCAGGGCTGGCTTCCTTGCTGTTCCTTTTGCAAAAAACAACTGAACAATTGGATCTTACTTCAACATTGCAAGCGCGGCGCCAAAATGGCCGCCGCGCTCTTTGCGGGCCCCCCCACCGGACGAAGGCATCCGGGTAGTTAGGGGGCGTGGCCAGCACCCTTATAAAAGGGGTGGCCACGAGGCAGCTGAGCTGCCATTTTGCGAAGCGACAGAGCGGAGAAGTTTTTCCCCTCTTACCTCCGTCGCTCTTGTCTTTCGCCGGGAAGCCTCTTCGGTTGCGTTTTTTCTTTCTCTTTATCCAGCTTCCCAGCAGATAGCAGCTATGCCCTCTAAGAAGAAGGCAACTGCGAACGCGGTTCGCTCTGCGCGGAGGCGCCAGCCGGGTCGGAGGACCGCGACTGCGCCTCCCCAGCAGCCTCCCTTGCCAGAGCCCACCGGGACCGGTGGGATGGGGTCGATAGCCCCTTGGCCCGAGGCGGGGCGTTCGCATCCCGGCCCGGCAGGGGCCGCGGCCCCTGGCCCGCAAGCAATGGCCACTGCCCCTGGCATGGTCCATTCTTCGGGGCCTTCTTCTCTTAGTACGCAGCTTCCTGCAGGGGGTTTCAGCCATGAGGGGTGGTTGGGTTCCCTCCCCTGGCAGGGCATGCCCCCGGCCCCGCAGGGGCCGGGCCTGGGCTCGTGGCCGTATTCGGGCCCCGGGGTCCAGGGACCTGGACCGGCGCCTGCAACCTGTGGGCCGGCTGGCTCTTTGCCCCCCCTTGGCTTAGGGGGCTATGTTAATGTTGAGGCCCTTCTGGCCCGCGTTGCGGCCCTCGAGGCATCCCTCGCGAGGGTCAACCACCCGGGGGTGCCTTTTGGGGTGCAGGTTGATGCTTCGTCTGCCGGGCAGTGGCAGGCAGCGGGACGGGTCGAGCTGCCCGAGGTGCGTGGGCCGGCGTCGGCCACTGCCTTGCAGCTCCCCAATCAACAGGCTGGTGCTGAGCAGGCCCCATCGACGAGCTCAATCGCGATCGTGAGCTCCGACGCCCCCAGTGGGCCGGAAACCCCGGTGGGGGCGGCCCACGGGGGTGCAGCATGTGAGTATGCGGTTCAATCTAGTGCACCAACACACCTAACTACTTTGGGGGGAGCATTTCAGTGGCTGTGGCCTCGCACGGGTGGCGCGACGGTTCAGTCGCCCACGTCCCACCCGGCGACTTCACCTCCCACCCAAGGCCCTGTTTGGGGTGGTGCCTCCTACTCAGTGGGGAACGTGTTAGGGGTGACCGGGTTGGTCCAGGCTCCTTTTACAATGCCCGCAGTTTCCACCGTGCCGGTGTCGGCATTGCCGACAGCGGGGTATTCCTTGCCCCTTGGGGATCATCTGGCCCAGTCTACCAAAGAGAAGATCTGGCGTGGGGAGTATGTGGACATCTTCTCCCTTCTTAACAGAGAGCCCACCAAGGAGGAGAGGGAGGGGCAGGATGAGAAGGATAAGGAACAGGCACGTTGTCGTAAGCCGCCACGCACGTGGGCCAACTGGTTGCCAGTGTACCTCATATACATGGCGGTTTACCTCAGGGCCAGGCCGGATCTGGCAATCCCGATGGTCCAGTATTTGGACAACATCTACCGGGCGATGGTTGACTTCCCGGGCCCGTCGTGGTTGGCTTACGATGAAGAATTCCGTATGCGAATTCCCCTGCACCCAGAGATGAGGTGGGACGAGCCCTGCCAGAAGCTGTGGCTTCTGTACATGACTCCCACGCGCCCTGCGCCTGGGGAAAGATACCATTGTGGACATGCGGTCCAGCGAGCGGCCCCAGCACAGACACCCAACCAGGTGGCGGGGTAGGGGGTTCCAGCCCGCCTGCTGTGCTGGACCTTCTCGTCCAATGGTTCCTGCAATAGGAAGAATTGCCGGTACAGGCATGAGTGTCCCTCTTGTGCTGGCCCCCATGCTGCCTCCGCCTGCCCCAGGCCTGGAGGGATGCGGGGCAGAGGTAGGGGTGGACAAGGGGCTGGCAAGACTGCCGCAGAGGGAGCTGGTCCACCGAAAGGCCCCCTCCCCAATTAATGTGGACATGTTGGAGCGTTGGCTCGCATTGTACCCGAGGAAGGCAGACGTGGCTTACCTGCTTCAGGGTTTTCGACTGGGGTTTCGTATTCCTTTCACGGGGGATAGGTCCCCCCAAGACGCCCCCAACCTTTTGTCCCTTAGGGGAAGGGAGGAGGTGGCTGCTGCCAGCATTACTTAGGAGGTTGATGCGGGCAGGGTCGCTGGCCCTTTCCCTGCACCCCTGTTTCCCAACCTTAAAGTGTCCCCCTTGGGCTTAGTGCCCAAGAAGTCACCGGGCGAGTTCCGCCTGATTCATCACTTGTCCTACCCAGCCGGCCGATCGGTCAATGATGCTATCCCTGATGACCTTTGCTCGGTCAGGTATACATCCTGATGCATGGTGCGCTCCTGTGGCCCGGGTGCGCTGTTAGCTAAGTGCGACATTAAGTCTGCCTTTCGTCTCCTGCCGGTCCACCCGGGTGACTTTGAGTTGCTGGGTTTCAAGTTCTGGGGTGAATATTATTTCGATAAGGCCATGCCTTTTGGCTGTTCCATATCATGCTCGGCCTTCGAGCGTTTCAGCACCTTCCTACAGTGGGCTTTTGTCCGCAGGTCAGGGTCTCGGTCTGTAGCCCATTACCTCGATGATTTTTTATTCGGGGGTGAACAGGGCTGGGACACGTGCACACGTCTCCTCAACACATTTCAGACGCTAATGGAGGAACTTGGTGTCCCTTTAGCGCCCGAAAAGACCGAGGGCCCATCTACTCAGCTAGTCTTCCTGGGGGTGGAGATTGACACGGTAGCGCAGGCTTCTAGGTTACCGGGGATAAGGTGTCAAGGATAGTGGCCCTCATCTCAGACTTGCTTGCTAAACGCAAGGCATCACTGCGGGAACTGCAGGTGCTACATGGTCACCTCAATTTCGCTTGCAGGGTGGTCGCACCGGGCAGGGCATTTGCTCGGCGCTTGTGCGACGCCATGACAGGCTTATCCAGGCCCCACCATAGGGTGAGACTGACCCGGGGTATCAGGGCAGATATGGTTATCTGGCTCCAGTTCCTGAGGGAGTTCAATGGGGTGTCATTTTGGAGGTCCGACCTTCTGGCTTCACCTCGTTTCCAGATACAGTCCGATGCCTCTGGATCCCTGGGTTATGGGATGTACTTCAATGGGAAGTGGGCCTATGGTGGGTGGCCGCCAGCCTGGTCGGGCACGGGTCGCCTGCGTGATCTTACGTATCTGGAATTTTTCCCCATCCTGGGGGCTTTGATGCTATGGGGTGAGGAGTGGGCCAACTCGGTGGTTCATTTCTGGTGTGACAATGCGGCCGTTGTCCACATTGTCAACTCACAGACTTCTAAATCACCCAGGGTCATGGACCTGGTGTGCCAGTTTGTATTGCGCAGCCTGCGCCTCAATGTGCTGTTCAGGGCCAGGCATGTCCCGGGTGTCAATAATGATATCGCTGACGCTTTGTCCCGCCTGCAGATCTCCCGGTTCCGCGCCTTGGCCCCGGATGCGGAGGAATTTCCCTCGCCACTCCCGGACGAGATATGGACCCTTGGCAAGGAGAGGTGAACCGGGCGATCGGCATGTCGCTAGCGCCACGCACGCGTAAGGCGTATCACCACGCATTCATTTCTTTCCAAGCATTCTGTGCCCAATTTCGGCTGCCAGACATCTGGCCGATCCCAGTGGCCCACATCCTTCGATTCATGGTTTACCTACATGCTCAGGGCCTCGCACCTCGCACCATAGCATCCAGGCTGTCAGCGCTGGCTTTTATGGCCAAAGTAGGCGGTCATGCGGACAGTACCGCTGACTTCCGTGTGAGACACGTTTTGGAGGGGTGGGTGCGGGAGCGTGGGCGTAGCCCGGATGACCGCCACCCAATTTCCCCAGGGGTTCTTACCCAACTGGCACGGGGCTGGCATGACCTATGTTTTGATAGGTATGAGGCAGCCCTGTTTCATGCGGCTAGAACGGTGGCCTTTTTGGAGCGCTCCGCATCAGCGAGCTTGTGATGCTGTCTAAGGCGGATGCAAGTCGTAGGGCACTGGAACTCAAAGATGTCTATGTTGGCAATGATTGGGCTCAGTTGAGGATACGCTCCTCTAAAACGGATCAGCACGGCGTAGGCAGTGGAGTAAGACTGCTACGGTGTTCTTTGGCAGACATCTGTCCGGTTGGTGCCCTACAGGAGTTCCTTGCACTGCGTGGCACGCACCATGGCCCGTTTTTTCTGTCACCAAGATGGGTCTCCCCTTACTAAATTTCAATTTTGGAAGGTGACCGGCAAAGTGCTGGCCAGTGTTGGCCTCCCAGGGGCCCGTTACGGCACCCATTCATTCAGGATAGGGGCGGCTTCCACTGCTGCTGCTTTTGGGTACTCCGGGGCTGAAATACGCCGCATGGGGAGGTGGGGATCGCAATGTTTTCAGTTTTATGTTCGCCCTCTTTCACCGTGAGTACCAGTTGAGTCACCGCACCTTTTCTCTTCCCCTTGTTTTTTCCTTGACAGACCCTGGGTGTCGTATTACACCGGTGACAGTATGGCTGGTAGGCCATAGCTACGTGCACAGGGCAGCGCGTTACACTGCGGTGACAGAGTGGGGACCCCGACTGGGACTGGGTGCATACGCAAGTCTCACATGGTATGGTAAGCCCGGGATGTTATGGCGGGAACTGTTGCCATTCCTTTTCTCAGGCCGGAATGCTGACCCGCCTGACATTCTGATCATACACCTTGGGGGCAATGATTTAGGTCGGGTCACCGGCCTATTGCTGAAGCATGCGATTTGCGGCAACCTCGCCTACCTACATTACGTGTGGCCCGCCACAACCCTCGTTTGGTCAGACATGGTGCCGCGGCATGCTTATAGGGGAGTGTTCGACCTCCAGGCCCTTGACCGTGCTAGACGCATGGTAAACAGGGCTGTTGCCCGGTTCCTTGTCAACAGGGGTTGGGGGCGGGTCAGTCGTCACCCCGCCATTAGTCTGCAAAATTATGAACTTTACACAGGGGATGGGGTCCATCTGTCGTGAGGAGGTATGGACCTCCTGTTAGGTGATTGGCGAGCAGGCCTGTTGACCGAGCTGACGGTCTTGGGGGGGGGGGGGGTCGAGCCTTCATTGAAGCCTCTCCGTGTGGCGGGTAGCACTGGTAAGGTAAACATTTATGACCCACAGGTATCCGGCAGGTTCGCAATTGACTGGACAACACTAGACAGGCATAAGTTGGTTAAACGTTGTCCAGTCAACGACGAACCAGGCGACGGGGTGATGGCTACAGCTAGACAGCATGCATCACCCCATGATTTTACGGATACGCATCAGAGGGTGGGGTCATTAGTTAGATATTGACTACGGTCAACAATTTGTTTGTTGTCAACAAACAAATTGATACAAATAGATACATTGTAACAATTGCCGTCGGCAATTTTGGGTGGTACCTTACCAGTGTTACTTCGGCCTGCTTGCCTTAAGAATTATAATTGGTCAATTACCAATAGAAATTTATAATTCGGACTAGGGCATGAATCAATAAATGTGGCCCAATGCCGTTATCCACTTTCATCAGTGTCTGAGTCCTTTATTGGGGGGTGCGCCTGCAATGCAAGCGCGGCGCCAAAATGGCCGCCACGCTCTTTGTGGCCCCCCCCACCGGACGAAGGCATCCGGGTAGTTAGGGGGCGTGGCCAGCACCCTGATAAAAGGGGTGGCCACGAGGCAGCCGAGCTGCCATTTTGCGAAGCGACGGAGCGGAGAAGCTTTTTCCCCTCCACCCCCTCCCTAGTTAACAGTGTGATATTTTGGTCGCTTCGGGGCCGGGTGGGAATTTTTGGCTGGGACTCACAATTGGCTCTCGGGTCCTGGTTTTTTCGCCCATCCCACACTGTTGCTATGGTTTGATATAGGGGTTTCTGTTGCTGCTATTGACTTTGGTCACATGGGCGGGTAGCACTGGTAAGGTAAACATTTATGACCCACAGGTATCCGGCAGGTTCGCAATTGACTGGACAACACTAGACAGGCATAAGTTGGTTAAACGTTGTCCGGTCAACGACGAACCAGGCGACGGGGTGATGGCTACAGCTAGACAGCATGCATCACCCCGTGATTTTACGGATATGCGTCAGAGGGTGGGGTCATTAGTTAGATATTGACTACGGTCAACAATTTGTTTGTTGTCAACAAACAAATTGATACAAATAGATACATTGTAACAATTGCCGTCGGCAATTTTGGGTGGTACCTTACCAGTGTTACTTCGGCCTGCTTGCCTTAAGAATTATAATTGGTCAATTACCAATAGAAATTTATAATTCGGACTAGGGCATGAATCAATAAATGTGGCCCAATGCCGTTATCCACTTTCATCAGTGTCTGAGTCCTTTATTGGGGGGTGCACCTGCAATGTGTGACACACCTGAGGGAGTAAGCTAGTTTAGAAGTACAGCAGAACAATGTGATACAGCAGAACAAAAACATCCAAAGAGAGAAGGGTTAAGAAACTGAGGTGGAACAGCTGGAAACCCACCATTTCTGTCTTTATGGTAGCATGGGACACCCAAGGTGGTTTCCTTGATTTGCCTTCTAGTTGTGTGCAGCTTTGGGAACACCTCAACTACAATTCATCTGGCTCAACAGCAGAGGTGCTTTGTGTTTACCCATTGAAAGGAGCAGGAGTTCCACACAGGATAAACAACATACCAGCTAAATAATCAAAGCAGTATATTAGCTGTAACCAAGAGATAGCACCTTCTTCTGTATAAATGCTTCTATTTTACATGTTAGCAATGTATAGTCCTCTTCAAAGGCTTACGTACATTTTTAGAAATGGAAAATATGCAAATATTTGTTACCTGAGGCTAGCATTAACTTGCACAATGATCATTTATATTTTATGATAGCTTTTTTTATTCACCTGCTGGAATTCATTAAAAAGCCATATTGATATCAAAGCAATTGAACTGTCACAAAATTCATAATCTTATCTGGAGAAAAAACCATTTTCTCATTAGTGTGTTATAATCTTCAATCTGTATATTTGTAGGATTTTCGAGGTGAAAGACAAGTCAAGTTATAAAAGTAAGTATAATTGCATCTAATGATCTTGACATATTACATATTCATTTGCTTTGTAAATTTCCCCATTTCATTGATTAGTAATTTATCCAACTCTTAATTTCTTGTATTAAAGTTTGGGGAAAAAAAAGAAGGGAACATGAAGTGAATATGTAGGTTCCCAATTTCTTCTATATATTTCATTATTTTTGTCATTGTGATGTCTATTAAGTGCTATCTGATGGAGATAACTCTCTTGAAGTGTATTGATGCAGCTAGGGATACCAAACCTTGCTAACTCTTGTTTTATTTTCCTTAGGGCTGAACTAACCATTCAGCTAGGTTGTCTTCAGACAAGTGCCATAGACTAGCAATTGACAACAATTCACGTTACATCTCACTACATTTTTAGGAGCTGTTGGTTGCAATTAAAATATGTATAGGTAGAAGTTAAAATGTGAATAGAAAAAGCAAGATCCACGTTCATAAAAATTTGACATTTGTTATGCGGTAGAGATCTAACTCTTGCTACAAAGATCTAAATAGTGAGAAGTTATGTATTCCCAGTGTTGCTATATGGAGTCGAAGCTTGGACATTGACTAAATCATTTGAAAAGGGAATGAAAGCTTTTGAAATGTTGATCTACAGATGGCTGGTAAGGATATCATGGGCTGACCATGTGACTAACATGGATAAAGAATAAGAACTCTTTAAGACCATTAAGCAAAGAAAGCTCCAATACCTTGGCCATATCATGAGGAACAACATAAAGTATGGAATACTCCAACTCTCTCTGCAAGGAAAAATCCCTGGAAAGAGAGGCCCAGGATGTACCAGCTAAATAGCTGAAGAACCTGAGAGACTGGTGTGAAATGTTTCAAGGATTTAAGAACGGGAAGACTATCACCATGATGAAAGCCAATATCCGGAATGGATATGGCACCTGAAGAAGAAATATAATTTTTGTAAACCCATTTTTATTCAGCTGACACATTTGCTGCTGGATAGCCTACACAAAGGCTTCCTTGCTATGCTTCTATGTATCTGCTTTCCTGTTCATATTCTTGATAATACTGACATTTGTATGTGTGCAAGTGTTTGTTAAAAAAAGCCCTTGTGGCACAATGGTTAAGCTGCAACCAAAACTCTGCTCACAGTTTGAGTTCTATGGATGTAGAGATTCATACAGAGGTAGTGTTGGACTACATCAGGTTCTGCACTGACAATGTAACACAAAAGCGCTGGATAAAGATCTATCCAAACAGGAAGCCCTGGATGACAAGGGAGGTCCAGGGGTTGCTAAAGGCAAGGAATACTGCTTTTAGAAGTGGAGACAGATTGCTGTATAGCCTAGCCAGAGCGGATCTAAAGAGAGGCATCGGTGTGGCCAAAGAAGCATATAGACAGCGTCTGGGAAATCATTTACAGAGTAACGACACCAAGCAGGTGTGGCGAGGTGTACAGGAATTGACTGGGTATAAACCTAAAGACTCCCTGGCAGGTGAGGGAGGGGCATCACTGGCAGAGGAGTTGAATGTCTTTTTTGCCCACTTTGAAACAACATCAGCAGTGAAATCTTCAGAGTCTTCGTCACCATCACTACCGTCACCATCATCGGTACAAAGGAATGTAGTATTCAGTGTGGAAGAAGGAGAGATGAGGAAGGTGTTGAAGGGAATTAACCTAAGAAAAGCCACAGGGCCGGATGGAGTAGCTGGAAGGGTATTGAAAGACTGTGCAGATCAACTAGCAGGAGTTTTGATGGGGATATTGAATCGATCCCTATCTCACGCTATTGTTCCATCATGCCTAAAGTCTTCTATTATTGTTCCAATACCAAAAAAAATCTAACCCAGAAAATTTGAATGATTTTTGTCCAGTGGCACTCACACCTGTAATCATGAAGTGTTTTGAAAAGCTGGTACGAAATTATGTTATCGCTTGCCTACCAGAGGGACTGGATGCATTCCAATTTGCCTATAAAATGAAAAGATCAGCAGAGGATACTGTGGTGATTGCCCTTCATGCTGTTCTTGCACATTTGGAGCAGCGGAGGGGTTATGCCAGATTGCTCTTTGTGGATTTCAGCTCAGCATTCAACACCATTCTACCGCAGCATTTGATATCTAAGTTGAGAGCTCTGGGGTTCCCGCCATCCCTTTGTGGGTGGATATTGGATTTTCTGTCAGAACTCCAGAGGGTCCGGTTGGGTCCTTATACCTCTAATATGCTTAGTACAAATACAGGAACACCACAGGGATGTGTGCTTAGCCTGCTCCTTTAAATTCTCTATACATTTGACTGTGTCTCTGTCCACCCTAGCAATAGGATTGTCAAATTTGCAGATGACACAACTGTGATCGGGCTCATCTTTGATAAGGAGGGTGAGACGGCCTATAGAGATGAGATGGAGCGGTTGACAAAGTGGTGTAGAACCAATAATCTGCTCCTCAACATAAAGAAAACAAAGGAGCTTGTGGTGGATTTTAGGAGGCAGAGAACCGATGTCCAGCCACTTTTGATTGACGGAACCTGTGTGGAGAGGGTAGCAACGTTCAGATTTCTGGGCATTGAGATTCAAAAGGATCTGTCCTGGAGTGCCAACACAGGGGGGCTTGCAAAGAAGGTGCAGCAGAGACTGTATTTTTTGAGAACTCAAAGGAAAAACCATCTTCCACAAAAACTGCTGCTTGCCTTCTATCGCTGCGCTATTGAGAGCGTGCTCACTTATGGCTTATGTGTGTGGCATGGGAGTAGTACTCATCGGGATAGGATAATGTTGCACAGAATTATTAAAACAGCGGAGAGTATCGTCGGCTGTCCACTCTCCACTTTAGAACAAATTTACACCATCAGGTGCCACAGAAAAGCATTAGATATAGTAGGAGACCCATCGCATCCTGGCCACTGCTTCTTTGAGCTTCTGCCATCGGAATGGAGATATAGAACAATGAAGGTAAAAATGAGCCGTCTCAAGAACAGTTTCTTCTCCAGAACAATTTTGGCCTTAAATGGAAACTCTGGACTCTGAAGTCATCTTATCTTATTTTAAAATTTTATTTTTTTAGATTTTTAAGTTTTAGGATTTTAGAATTTTAGAATTTTGAAATTTTAAAATGTTGAAATGTTGAAATTTTTAAGTTTTTAAGTTTTTAAATTTTTAAATTTTTAAATTGTATTGTATGGTACTATCTTAATTGGTGTTTCTGTAGCTGTTTTAAATTAAGAGGTATGTCTTATTCGAGTTGATATATAGCAACTGAGAAATTTCATTGTTCCCGCAAGGGGACAATGACAACAAAGATTTTTCTATCTATCTTTCTATCTATCCTGGTGGGGATCAAGGTTGACTTAGCCTTTCATCCTTCTGAGGTCAGTAAAATGAGTACTCAGCATGCTGGGGGCAAAATACTAATTACCTGTGAGCCTCCCAGAGAGTGCTTTAAGAGCTATAGGATGGAGTATAAGCATACAGTAAACCCCTTACTTACATATGTCTCAAGTTACATAAATTTCAACTTACATAATGATTTTGTGCTAAAACCATGTCCCGATTTACACAATTTCCTATGGGCTTGCTTCGAGTTACCTAAAGATTCTTTTTCCTATGGGTTTGTTTCGAGTTACGTAAAAATTCATTTCCATATGGGTTTGCTTTGATTTACATATACATAAAAATTTCATTTTTCCTATGGGTTTGCTTTGAGTTACGTAAAAATATATTTTCCTATAGGTTTGCTTCGAGTTACATAAAAAAACGATTTAAGCAAAGGCCTACGGAATGGACTTTTTTCCGTAAGTAGGGTTTTTACTGTATTTGCTATTGTTATATGTGTTGTAGTTCCAAAGGCTGTCCCCCCTAAAAGCAAGCAAGCAAGAAAGAAAGAAAGAAAGAAAGACAGAAAGAAAGAGGAAATAATACAGAATAAGACAAGAATACCGGTGGGACATCTTTAATTCTGAGAGAGGGAGGCTTGTTATGGTTGGATTATGTTTACACAAGGATGACGAAACAACTTCTGGCTCCACAGATCTTATATCTTGCTCTGTGTGTCTGTTATGAATGTTTCATCTGCCAGTAAAGAAATTTCCATTTGGAGGAACCAACACAAGCAGGTGCTTCCACACACTTTCTCTTTCTCATGCATGCATGCACACATGCTTGACTCATGAAGCTCTGGCTGTACATACTTCTACATTCCTAACCATTGCCCTATGAAGCCTCAGCAATCGGATTCTAAAAATCATCTTTCATGGCATCCCATTTGGCACAGGAGAATTCAAGAAAAAGTAAAAGGCGCAACTGAAGTTGATGTCCCTTGGTCACCTGCATCTCACTCTGACTCAATCACTGTGTTCTCCCCTCCTCCCCCTGCTGTGCCCCTTTCCGATGACAGCAGGTCACTTGCAAGGTTAAAGCAAATGTTAATATTAGAATGACCTGCTATCTCTGTATCACCCCTTTCGGCAAGAAGGCAGTGTTATGCTTTTAATTCCCTAATGTGCAATCCAGCAGTCCGTATCATCTTACAGGGATTGAATAGAAAAAGCAAAAGGCAGACTGTGTGGTCACTGTTTTCAATATCCCCCCTGCTAGCCATTACATCATCCAGCTACTTTCTAAGAGGATTTTCAGCAGGCTTGGCTTCATTATTAAAATAGTAATTAATTTTTTCCTCTTCACAAAACCAGAGGACCTTCAGATGGAAAGCCTTGGGGGTGAGAGGGCAGTTTTCTTTTGAAAATAGTCTTTCTGAAAGCCATAATCTTACAGTACACATGTTCACCAGTAAATGTGATTAAAGAGAGACACATATTATTATTTTTTTAAAAAAACATCCCACCCCAAAACCTTTGCTGAAAATTAATTCAGTTTCTCGGATTAACAACAACAAAAAAAGTTTGATAAAGTTGTGCAATGCTCCAGTGACAACACATAATAGAAGTGCAAAGTTTTATCCTCTTGATGGATAAATGAGCGGCCAGAAAGGTCTGGTAGTTCCCAGAGAAAAAACATCTGCTACAGCTAATTCACTTTAGCTTTTGATTGTAAAATTCATTAGCCATATCAGGCAGCTGTAGTTTCAAACATGTTGCTAGGAAGTACAGTTTTTAAAGACTGCGATGCCATTTGTTTGCCTCAGCAGTGGGGAAGCAAGGATGAGTGCCCAGTGAAAGGAAAACTCCCACTGACTTGAAGCTGTGTATGTGTGTGTGGAAATCCTGCAGAACCAAGTACAGAGCAACACAATTGCTCCATACATTCTCTCCAAAATTAGAAAAGTCTTGTGATAATATTGTCCTCTCTGACATCAAACAGGAGCCACCAGTAACAAGCCACAAAGTGTTCTGTTGCACACTTGCTACTTTCTCCTTACAGCTCAATACATGTAATGAAATGCAAAGAGATAAGCAACATAAATAGGTGGGGAGAGGGAAGATTGCTCCTCTTTATTACATAATTTTTGTAGTACTTTTAATTGGGTTTTTATGGGTTTTAAGTTTAGACTGTGATGTTTGATTTTTAACTTTGTGAGCCGCCCAGAGACGTTTCAAGTTGGGTGGCTATATAAATTGGACAAATAAATAAATAAATATTTCTAGAATGGTTTTTCCTACAAAACAACAAATGGAAGTTTAACTAGCTTGATCAAATGGAGTAGATTTGAGAACATTTCCCCCCAGTTACAACTCCCAGAAACCATCTGTCAACATGACTGGCGGCTATGTAGGCCTGGGAATTTGCAGACCAAAAAAGTATCTTCCCTGAACTTTTCAAAGGCAATGAATTTTTTAAAAAAAAGGTGGGGTGGGGGACAGGAGACAAAATGGAAGGAATGAAGAAAACTCATAGAGCACTGGTTCCCAATGTAAGGCCCATGCCCCACACAGGTGTCATGATATTGATCCTTTATTTATGGATCTTAATCATGCCTTACTTTCACACCTCATCATTTGTCCTCTTACCAGCAGTGTCTGCCACCTCCTTTATGGGGCAACCTCCCTTATGAGTTACCCTTGGCTCTGCTTGGCCCAGGCTAGTGAGGATGCAGGGAACCAATTATTCAGAATTAGGTAGCATAAACTTGGCCTCTATCAGCATGGTTCAGTCAACTCCAGTCCTAATTCAATAGACCCAAAGGATCTATATTTAATAAGGTTTATTAACAAATTTAAAGAAATGAGTATAACATAAGAAATCAAACTTGCAAACATAGTCATTCAAAGTACATACAAAAATAATGAAAACTTAACTGGCTTTGGTCCTTACGGCCTGTTGAATACTCACACTCCCTGTGTGAGGCTCCCCATGGTTTTCCCAATGCAAGAGAGTGAACAATTCCTCGCACTGTGGTTTTATTATTCTGATATCATTCTTCCCACATGGGGCTTCCAGCCAATTGAAATTAATTTACATTCCTCTGTCTCTTTCTGGTACATCATATACAAAGACTCATACACATGAAAATCTCCATCTTGAAAGTACTAAAACACAAGGTGGGTAAAAAGATCATGAAAAAGCACAGTTTAAAAAGGGCTTACTTCATGACAACAGGATCTTCAATTCCCGGACACCTCAGTCAGTACTGTACATTGGCTGATCAGTGCTTGGGGAATTGACTTAGGCTTTTGGGAATTGAAGTCTAAAAACCAAAGGTTGGGAAACACTGCCCTATCTGTCTTTAGCTTTTAAAGATAAAAAAGACTTGTTCTTCCTTCACAGTTATCTTTTTTGCCTCCTCTTGTGCGAGCTGTAAGTCAAATGAGTATTCTACTTCTTGGACTTCTGTGGTTGGTATAACACCCTTCAGCTGATTCCTGAGTTCTTTGAGCTTTATGTAATAATGCACTTTATCTTGTGCATGAGGAAACTGAGCACATCTTGCACTTTTTTATATGGAGAAAGAGACAGGCAAGAGATAGGGATAGAATTCTCTTCCTGTTCACACTGTTAGGCCTTTAAAAAACATCTGAACAGAGCTTAGGTATGGCTCCAACACAGAGACTGATTACTAATTCCTTGATGGATTTCTTATGGCTTGATATGGTGTGTCATTGAGGCAATAGTTACTAGGATCAACCTGTACTGGCATAAGCTTTATTCAGTATGGAGACAATTTATATCTGAATATCTGATATATATCAAGGGCAAACCATTAAAGCTATTCTATTGTCATGTAATTTGGTGTCACAGAGTACCAGTTGGGTTTATAAAGAGGTCAATTAGGTCAATGTAGAACCAGACTAATGGTTATTATAGTATAGTACTGTATAGTAATATAGATGAGGAAGACCAAGGTCAGCTACTAGTCCACCTGTTAAAGTTATCAGGAGCTTTTTGTCCATCTAGCTCTCAGACTAACTTTCCTCACCAGGTAATCGTAAGGATAATGTGATCCATGTGAACAATATAAATGGAATTTGTATTCTGAAAACTGTGAAAAGTGTGAAAAATATCTCTATTAACAAAGCATCAAATAAAAATTTAAGGAATATAATTGCGTTAGGTAAATACATGTCAAAAACACAGCAGGTATACTGTAGGCCAGTGGTGGCGAGCCTATGGCACATATGCCAGAGGTGGCACTCAGAGCCCTCTCTGTGGGCATTCACACCATTGCCCAGCACAGAGTTCACCCTGCCCCTCTGCCCAGCAGCCCAATGGGAGTGCTTCCTCCCTCCTCCCAGCACACAGTTTGCCCTGCCCCTCTGTGGTACGGATGGCAGCCTGTTGAGTTTGGGCACTTAGTCTCTAAAAGGTTCACCATCACTGCCTTAGGCTGCCAAATCATACCCTTAATAGTTCAGGTTATTTTTTGGCAGCCTCAGAGGAGTGTCATCAAAGAGGCAGCCCTCCTTTGCAACTTTCGTGTGTGATCAGAAATAGCCTTATGTGGGAATGTGGCAATCATTCATTTAGGCAAACACTATGCTTGCTTATTGCTGTTCCAGGGATTTGAACTACAGTCTTTCCCAGTCCTGCTGCTTGTGATCTTCTAAGCAGAACTTGGTGGAACCAAGTCTTAAATGTTCAAAAGCACAAGCTTGACTACTGAGCTGTCAGCAGTTCATACAAGTTCCTCATAAAAGAATAATGTTTAAAAAAGTCCAAAGCTGCAATTATAAATACATTTACTATGGTCTGAGAGTTTCCCACTGTACGCCAAGTGGCTTATTAGGGACTCTGTTGTGACATCTCTTTCAGGCCCATCACTTTTTGTTAGCTAGCCGCTTTATAAAACAGGCCATCATCATAATTTTTATATAAGGATGTCGGTAGCCTCTGTCAAGAGTAAAGGTAAAGGTAAAGGTTTCCCTTGCTCGACAGCCAGTCGTATCCGACTCTAGGGTGCAGTGCTCATCTCTGTTTCTAAGCCAAAGAGCCAGCGCTGTCTGCTTCTGCAGACATTTCCATGGTCATGTGGCAGGTATGACTAGACACCGGAGCGCATGGAACGCTGTTACCTTCCCACCGAAGTGGTCCCTATTTATCTACTTGCAATTTCTTGCTTTCAAACTGCTAGGTTGGCAGGAGCTGGGATGAAGACGGGAGCTCATTTCCGTCCTGCAGTACTCGGGAATCGAACTGCTGACCTTCCGCTTCCCAGTCAGCGTCTTAGCGACCTGAGCCACTGCAGTACCCTGTCAAGAGTATAGTTATAATTTTAGAAAATATGAACTGCCTTGAATTTTTCAGCATAGATATCAGCTGTTCATACTTGATGAAGATAGTCTAGGAAGCTGTCTTCTCATGAGAAGAAAAGACATGATACATTTCTGTAGGCAGGCATTAAACTCTTTACCAGGGATATGCATTGTCTTCAAACAAATGTGGAAAAGCAGACCAAATCAGAGGTTATCTGTGTGATTATAGGGCAGAGCAGAGAGACTCTGATCAGCCTGGGGCAGAGCAGTGCATCTATTGATCCTTCAGTTTTTATCTCACAATTGTGTGGGATTTAAAAGTTTTGAAAGAAGCTCTGTGACTTGAACTGAAGAAATGGGAAATCAAAAAGTATGCACAGTATCAGTGGATTGAGCTGCCGGTGCTAAAGGAGAAGGTGTTTGATGGTGAAGCTCCCAACAAAGCCCAAGATCTTTCTTGGACACTCCAGTCTCTGAGGCACTGCAGAGGCCTTATACTGAGCTATATATGGTATATATTGTCCTTGCAGCTGGCCAAGTTATTTTGTAGAGCCACAGAGCAAAGTGCAGAAGTGCTGTTGGGTAGATTAGCCTCTATGTCCTGCCTTTGTTCTCATTTTAGTTTTCTCAACTTTTATTATTACAGAGTAAGGACTATAATTGGGATTATGGAAGGATGCTTGTTATGTGGGATTTGAGTGTGTAGGTCACAACAATTAGTACATTAGGAACTTTCATCTTTTATTCTGTAACACACTACATCCATTAATTAAGGTTTCCCAAACTAAGGCTTGTGGTGACTTAGCAGCTAAGACGCTGAACTTGATGACTGGAAGGTCAGAATCAGCAGTTCAAGACCAGAGTGCTGCAAAACAGAGTGAACTCCCATCTCTATCCAAGCTCCTGCCAACCTAGCCGTTCGAAAGCAAGAAATTGCTATTAGATAAATATGTACCACTTTGGTGGGAAGGTAACAGCGCTGGCTCTTTGGCTGTAAATGGAGATGAGCAATGCACCCTAGAGTCGGATACAACTGGCTTTCGAGCAAGGGAGACCTTTACCTTTACAACCTAAACTAAGGCTGCTGCATAGTCCCCACCCTCATAGGACACAACCATATGTGTTTTGCCAATTTGTGGGATTTTTTAAAAAATGGAAATCTGTAAATGCACAAATAATGTCATGGACTTGAACAAGAATTGGGTCAGAATACCTTATTTATTTTATTTTATTTTATTTATTTATTAGTCATATTTATATATGCCGCCCACTCAGGTAGAACCCGACTCAGGGCGGCATTACAACAAATTCTAAAACAGATAAAAACACTTTAAAAAACCCATATCCCACCCACTTTAAAAGACCCACCCATCCCACCCACTTTAAAAAGAAGAGAGAGTTCTTAGTTGTTTATATAAGCCAGCAGACAGGGCCCGTGTTCCCATTAGGGCCCCACACCTGCCCCGCCAGCCAGGTCTTCAATCCTTTCCTGAAGGGCAGCAATTTTAATTTAATTTAATAGTCATATTTATATATGCCGCCCACTCAGGCAGAACCCGACTCAGGGCGGCATTACTTAGTCCTGTTGGCAGGAGGTTCCAGAGGGTTGGTGCGGACACAGAGAAGGCCCTCCTTCGGGTGCTGGATAGATGTGCACCCCTAGTTGATGGCACCATCAGAGAGCCCCTCCGGTCCGCTCTGGTTGGATGGACAGACACTCTTGGGATGATGCGCTCACCTTCTAAAGAGTGTGAGCTATTTTGTTTCTGTTCTTTGTATCCTTTATTGAACAAGAATTGGGTCACGGGGTTTCTTCACAAGTCTAATTTCTACTGTCACTCATCATTAATTTGGCTGGTGATAGGAGCTGGTCCCAGGCACTAAGATGAAAAAGGAGCTGTTTTATGAAGCACAGTCAAAATCGATTTTATCAAAGGGAAGAAGTAGCATAACTGATGCTGCATCCAGTTGCCTGTCAGGAGAATATTGTCCAAGGCATTCAAAACATGGAGAATATGCTTTCTTTACTGAGGTTAAAAAACCATGTCTCATGCAAGTGGTATATCATGGCCTTTTAGCTCCAGTTGCCCATGCCGTGCATGGTGATCAACTTTTCCTTTTGATTTAAATAAGTCTATTTTAAGTAGGACTAGGTCTGGATACAGGCACCTGTCCAAAAGGACACAATTCCCAGATGAAGAGTTGGGTGAAGCTACCTGTGACCCTAGCATAGCTTGATAGTTGCATAATGGGAGGACAGGGCAAAGGAAGAAAGTATATTATTTTCAGAATCTGTTTTTCGCTCCATCATCTCTCAGCCAACACCACCTTAGAAAAAACTGGGTGGTTTCAAATTAATAAGTGCACTTTTATTAACCTCAAGGGTTGGGGAGCACATTTTAAAAGCAGTGTTTGTTTTAACTTACAGAACCAACCTAGTCTTAACTATAAAGCTCTGCATTCAGATACTCTGTTTAAATCCAAACCTAACCACAGCCATCCAGAATTTACACTACCATTATGGAAAGCAGAATCTGGTCACAGGGATATCATTTTACCCTGTGGACAGAAAAGAGGTACAAAGGAAGGATTTATCAAAACAATAAACCTTAGTCAGGAATAGCCCTAATCAGAATGTCAAAAATTAGAAGGGACATATCCCCAAGGACCCTAGTAAATACTCTTCCTGTGAAACAAATACTTATCAAATCTTGCTGTTTTCCTGGGAATCACACTGTGTAATTCTATGAACAGAAGCCTCCTGCTAAGAAAAAAATAAGAGGGAATCATGAATCATGGCACATATCCTTTTAAATTGTCATTCAAAAACATATTTGTAAATTGTGCTGTATATGAATGTAATGATTACAAGATCATCCCTTGTCGCTAATTGACAGGCTCAGCATTGTCCTGGGTTAGTCATAAAATAAAATACTGTACTGGCAGAGACAAGAGGATAGTTTGATTTTACTTGTTTGAGAGCAAACAGAATATCTTGTTCTCATTTCTGACTGTTTTATATCTCCTATGAGTTTCCAAGAGAAGCACTTCTTTTTAAGCATGAACAAGAGTCTGTATTATTTACTGTGGAACTTTCCACTTTTGAAATAATGATTGCTAATATAATTGAACAGGAACATTTTGTTTCCTAGTAGACCGTGGTTCTGTGCAACCTTGCACATTTAAACAAAATGATTACCAACAATCACCTATTTGAAATTCCTCCAAGGGCTTTTGCGTACAACCACACACAGGAACAAAAGCAAAATACACATTTTGTTCTATTTTAGTAGTTTTCCACTTAGGTTTTCATCCAGGAAGCAGCAGAATTGGGAACAATCATTTTGTTCTGTTTTTCTGAGTTTGCTTAAATCGGTTAATTGACCTCAGATGGGGATCTTGGAATTTACTTGTACCAATGAGGCCATAGAGGACAACAAGGTATGTGCAAGAATAACTGAAAAAATTAAAATGAAAATTAAACCTGTCATCTGAAATGACTGCATCATTAGCCGAGGTATGGGAACAATGAAAACAATGGCAGTTGTAATATGACTAATAAATATGAATTATTGATGTAGGATAATTTCTCAGAAAACAGTATCTCAGAGATGCAAAGGTTTTCGTTCTATATATACTACAAAATAGTACAGCCTGCTGGCAGGAACATTGTAGGAGCTGAATATGTCTGTACCTAAGCAAATCTTGTAATTTCAGGGTATGCTTTCATGTGAACTACAGGTATATGAGAAACTGGAGGATAACAGATGACAGCTGAAAAATATTCCTCTGTTATCATGGAAACAAGTGCTAGTACAGTGGTTCTCAAACTTGGGGGCCCAGATCTTCTTGGACAATAGTCCCTAGAAATCTTAGCTAGCAAAACCAATGGTGAAGGTTTATGGGAGTTGTAGTACAAGGCCATCTGATGTACAAAGGTTGGGAACCACTGTGCTAGCATTACACATCTGTGATTCTCAGTTCACACACCTACCGGTTATTTATTTATTTATTTACTAGATTTATAGGCTGCCTTCCTCACCTTGGTGACCCAAGGTGGCTCACATCAATCAAAACCATCTTGTACATTAAAAACCAACCACTAAAACAGCAAAATTGTTAAAATTGAAAAACCAATAACTTCTTAATTAAAACCCCAAACAGAGCTAGATGAGCCAGCATGGCTCGGTTGTGCTGCCAGATGCACCCCATGCCTGCTGGCAGAGCCAGGTTTTTAGAACCTTCCTGAAGGGATACAGCTCTGCCTGGAGGCACAGCTCTGGTGGCAGGAGGTTCCAAAGAGCTGGGGCAGACACCAAGAAGGCTCTCCTCCTGCTCCCAGTAAGATGTGTGTCCCTGGCTGATGGGACCACCAGAGAGCTCCTACGGTCTGCCCTCGTAGGACGGGTTGAAAACCTTGGGACGATGCGGTCTCTTAGATATTTGTATTTATTTAATGTTTTCAACGTACAGCTCTGTACTGGCTGGATAGCTTAGTGGTTTATATATCTTAGCTGTAGAACCAGAGGTTGGGAGTTTGGTTCCTCATCCTGCCTCCAGGGTGAAAAGCCAACCTGCATGGACTTTGGAAAGCTTCACAGTCTCTGGCCACTCACAGCAGGAGGGAATGATAAATCACGTCTGTGCATTGTCTACCTAGGAAACTCTGGAAAGAGTCACCATAAGTTGGAATTGACTTTTCGGCAGTTACCTTAACCGTCCCTCAAGACAGTCAGCAGAGAAAAGTGTGAAATAAAAGTTTAGGGGAGGGGGGGGGGAAGCACTGAACAATCCAGTTGGAACAACCAAAGTCCAGTGATGAAATCCAAAAGCCACAGCTGGCCTACATAATTGTACAGTGAGAAAACTAGTTCTCAAACAAGCAAATAGCTGGTACCAAATAAAATCTTTCTAATTTTGTGAAGGTTTTGATTAACTAGGCTTGTGTGCCCTACAGGGGAAGAAAATATTATATGGAAAATTCCCTTCATGTGGTATTTATCTGCAGCCATGCCTAGCATCAGTATCTGACACTTGATCAGTTACTGTAGCCTCAGCAGTATGGCAGAAGCCAGTGCTCTTTTTATGATGCAGGCCTGCCATTTAAATTTCCCACAATGCTTCTGACAGTGGGTGAGCTTTCATTGTTGTAGGGATCTGGGATCTTGTTGAGACTCTCTGCTGAAGCAATTGAGGGAGGCATTTCCACCAAATCTTTTCCCCCTGCAGCCTCTTCCTATCCCATGATCCCATGATCCCAGTGCCACTACAATTATTGTTCTAGAACAATTTGGGGAAAATCACAGAAAGTAGCTGCTGTGGGTAGAGCATTTGTTAAAAATTGTTTCTCTATTTTTACAATTCGGACCACTCAGTTCCCTGAGTTCAACCTTGCATAATTCTGAACGTGACTTATTTCATTTAATTATTTCATTTATATCGAGGAGGATAAGTGTTTGTGTGACAACAGCATCCCTAAGAGGACACAGATCTCAGGGGCAGAAAGGTCTTACCCTGTTGCTGTAAATAAAGTCATGCACTAATCAAACTGATTTGCTGGCTTTTGAAGCAAGCAACAACAATGCATGTTGTACTTTCATCCTCGGAGCACTTAAGTATACGCCCCAATGTACAGTGGTGAGGCCTGAGGATTGGGACACGAATGGCAAGACTTGTGTTTTTCCTCCTCTGTATCTGAGGCAGGGACAATATAATATAATTACGGCACATCTTACAAGGATAAATCTGGTAAAGACAATATAGGACTCTGAAAACTCAATCTGCTATATAAATGAATAATAATAATAAGACCTAGCATTTAAGCAGCTCCTGTTAATTTCAAATGAACTACCCTAATGCTTCTGATTTAATTACATGGTTAAATGCTTTGCTAGAATATGCCACAATGCTCTGCAGCCTGGCTTAAGAAAACAGCCGTAAATGCTTTTCATTTTTGCTGTTTTTGGATCTGGTTTAGGAAAAATCTATTACATAAATGATGAGGTTCCTCCCTCCTAAACAAGAACTTAAGTGCCTCCTTAAACTCTATAAGTATTTAAGAAAAAGCTTTGCACACATTCATTTCTGACAGATTCTAATGAGATTTCTTTCTTTCTTTCTATCTATCTATCTATCTATCTATCTATCTATCTATCTATCTATCTATCTATCTATCTATCTATCTATCTATCTATCTATCTATCTATCTATCTATCTATCTATCGTTTGATATTTTTTCTCCCTAAGGCTTAACAGATACAAATTGAATTTCATTGCATCCTTTATTCCTCCATGTGGCATAGGCTGTTGAGCTCTGGTTCTCCCATAAGTAGCTAATATTCATTCTATCACAGGTAGAGGAGGCTAATAGTTCAATCACTAGGGGTGGGGGGAGATGAAAGGGCAGGAAATGACTGTCATGGCCCCAAAGGAAATATTTGGAAGAGAAGGAGCACAACAGCAAA
This sequence comes from Bradypodion ventrale, assembly GCA_035047345.1. Taxonomy (NCBI): domain Eukaryota; kingdom Metazoa; phylum Chordata; class Lepidosauria; order Squamata; family Chamaeleonidae; genus Bradypodion; species Bradypodion ventrale. The sequence continues at coordinate 237,433,723 of JAWDJE010000004.1, forward strand.
TAAAGTGCTAATTAATGTCCAATTTCGGCGCTGATATACGGACCACAGCAGTAGGCAAAACCAAGCCTTCTGTTCCAGTTACTGCTCAAGTGCTTTTATTCTCAGTTCTATGCAAGAATGCTTCTGTGCTTTCTAAATCTTCCAACTCTCTCTTGAATCTGGGCCTTTTGTTCTGCATTCTTTTCATCCCTTTGCCATTAATAGTTCCCAGTTTGGTGGGGGGGGGACACTTTGGCAAAATGAATTTTCATTGCCTCATATTTTTGGTTACAAATCAATTAACCTGCATATTTAATCCTGACTCTATCCTCCATTCCTAGAAGCCTCTGTTGGGTGACTACGAAACATAATAAAACTGCTTTGAGGGGGGAAAGGGAAGCTACCAGAGTCATTGTACAAATCATGCTAAAATTCTAGCAGGCTGTTATGAGGTACACATTTTAACTTACAGCTCAAACCAGGAAACCATGGCGGGAGGGGGCCAAGCAGCATTATAAGTTCTAATTCACTGGCTTTGTCCTGGAAAGGGCATTGAGAGTAAATCTTCTACTGAAGAACACAATAGCAAGAGCCACCCTGTTTTTATGTACCATAGTAATTGGTACTTGTAACTGACTAAATGTGTTGTTCAGAGAAGAAAATGAAAGTTGAAATTCACAAAGGAATGTCATGATGATCAATTATTTCTGCTGTTTAGTATCTGAGAATCGCATCTTAAGGTAAAATGTTATTTGCTGATGACTGAATGCCAGAAATAATAATCTGACATTAAGCTTTTGTGATTCTGACCAAATGAAAGTCTAAAAAGGTTCAGTCAAGGGTGTGCTTGTTACTCAGACATGAAGCTCTTAGACTATAAATGACTGAGATATTACTCATTATAACCTAGTAATCATAAGGAATGCATAATAGTTATTAAGTACACAAAAGCCACTGTTCTGAAGTAGCGCTAAATACATGGCTGCAATCAACACAAGACAGGAAGTATCAATCAAATATGAAATTTTTACCCTTTTCTCTCTTTTAATCCTTGACTACTGTATGGTATTGCTGGGTTATAACCAGCACCACTGATCCATTTCAGAATTGCTGGGCTATGTTGACAGCATGGCTAAGGTTACAAATGCATGAGTTCATACCTTCATGTGCAACCCCAGCAGATTATTAGAGTGGAACAGAGAAGAGAGGGAGGAGATAGAACTAAAAACATCAATTTGCAAAACTGTGACCTCTCTAGTTTGTAGGCTATTCTGTTAAGTTTTCTCCAATGTCTGGAGACCCTGGCAGGGTTTTTAAAGTCTATGAGATGTTCAGCGAGCAGTTCACCATTGTCACATCTCAGTGACTTTTCACGGCCAAGACATGATGCCAGTTTTCCAGAGTCCTGGTCTGATGCTCTGTCCAGGACCACACTGGTGTGTGCTTTTTCCCTAGTTGTGGTCACAGCAGATGAAAGAGGTGTATGGCACCTTAATGGCTTACACTGTAACTATGATGAACTGCACAGTGTTACACAAATACTGGGGTAAATCAGTTGGTGGGGGATTGTAATCAGTGGGGTCACCTAGAATTGAAAATATGTGTATAATACTAATTACTCAAACAGTGTCCATTAACAAACAGTAAATGGAATGTGACACAGCCTTTCTTGTCCTGGTGAGCTGATTAATACATGCAGTGTAATTAAAAAAACTAAACTAAACATGTACGTATTAAACAAACACAGGAACTGTGCATAGTACAATTTTATTCTTTCTTTTCAGCTTTTTCATGCTGATATCAGTTGCTGTTGCTGAAGAATAGCCAACCTAAGACCAGAGACAGAAAATGTGGGAGACTGGGGTATTATCTCACTGGTTTCTGAAAACCGTATTGCCATTTCTGAAGTCAGAAATGTATCCATTTCTTATTTGACACAGAGACTTGAACTATTGCTGCTGTAGGTATCATTACAGCTGTTGTTGTTCCCTCAGCCCCACACTCAAAGAAACAGGAAAGAGAAAAGTGAGCAGGAACAGTTTAACTATGATGGCATTTTCTCCTGCCACCTCTCAGTTCAGCAGTTTGAGACCTGAGTGCTGCGTGACAGAGTGAGCTCCTGTTGTCTGTCCAAGCCCCTACCAACCTAGCAGTTTGAAAGCAAGAAATTTGCAAGTAGTTAAATGGGTGCAGCTTTGACGGGAAAGGTAATAGCATTTTGTGCACTCTGGTGTCTAGTCATGTCTGCCACATGACCACAGAAACATCTGCAAACTCAGACAGCATTGGTTCTTTGGCTGTAAGTGGAGATAACCACCGCCTTCTAGCAGGGCCGCCGTCAGGGCAGTACTAGCAGTACTGCTGTATAGGGACCGGAGCTGACAGGGCCCCTGCCACCGCTGGCCATAACTGTGACATTACTGTGGGGGGCCCAATAGGATTGCTCAGTATGGGGCCCATAAATTTCTGATGGCAACCCTGCCTCCTAGAGTTGGGCATGACTGGCTTTTGAGCACAAGAGATCTTAACTGAGTGTTAGAAAGGCTTGGAAAATGTCCTATATCTGTTGTTTTCTATGATACTCTTTCTTCAGTGCCTGCCTCAAGATCACCTTGCAATCTGGCTTTAAACTGAATACTGGAAGCGGCATAGCTGGCCTCTGAAGACAGCAGGGGTGACCAGCTGGGACCCCCAACTCTGCCTTCTTCTTCTGCAGCAGCGGCTGCTTTGTTCTTTGGTAAGGAGGGGGAGACCATGACTGTAGCCCTGGTTGCCAAAGCCAAAATCCAGCCCTGGAAAGTTGTACAGCGCAGCAGCAGCAACTCTGCAGAGCAGCCGAAAAGTATTGAATTCCCCACTCCAGCATCCTGCTGCCTGAGGCAAGTACCTCAGTCAAGCAAACAGTAGGCTGCTGCTGGGAGTAGGAATATCAGAATGATTAAAAAATAATCATTTAATTGAGTGCTTTAATAGTGTGTTTTAAGCATACAGTTGTGGTGGAAACAATGAAACTATTCTGTATCAGGCTATATCCTTTCCAAATGTAAGGAATTGCAAAGGCTTTTGCAAAATAATTTGTCTAATTGTATTTTGAGAGTTTGGGCCCTTGTTGAGCTCCACAATTCCTATTCCTTATTTTTGTAAATCTCAGGATACAATTCTGCTTTAAAGGAAGAGATAAATGAAAATGCCAGCTTAAACTCTTATTTCATATTTCATATTGAGTAGTAACTACTGATGGATTTGAGGATTATCTTAATGATATAATAGCACATCATCAAGTCAGTTCTGACTTATGGCAACCCTTTCCAGGGTTTTCTAAGTAGAGAATATACAGAAGTGGTTTTACTATTCCCTTCTTCTGTGGGTGTCCTGGGACTGTGCAGCTTGCCCATGACTGCCTCTTCTACTTGAAGGCACAGTAAGGAACTGAACTCTCAATCTTTATCTCCACAGCCAGATACCTAAGCTACTGAGCTATCTAGCCAGCCAGAAGGTCATCCTAGCACACCACGAAAGATAAATCTGGCCACCCATTCCAACCTCCCATTCCATTACCAGTTTGAATTGGCAGCAAATAACAATAACAATGATTCCCCTTCTTTCCTTTTCTACCTAAGTTGTTATGGCTGTCTTCTAGATTCAGGAACTTTGGATAAGGTAGCCTTATGTGGGTCATTGGCCTATGTTACTGGCACTGGGAAAACTGTTATTACCTGGCACTCTTCTGGCATGGAGTTATATGCTGTGTGCCAGTCTTGAGGAATGGGAGTAGAGAAAGAGACACCCTTCCTTGTCTTGTAATCATCTCTGTCCCTGGAACTAAAACAAAGTCATGTGCACTAGCATAAGGAGCTGGGGAGAGGCAACTTTGTCTGTGGGTAGAAAAATGAGGGGCAATAGGATGTTCATGTAGAGATTCATGTAACTGTATTTTTGGCGATTGATATTTTGTAACTGTATTGTGTGTGTGTGTGTGTATTGTAAACTGCCTTGCGTTGCACTTGTGCCGAGTAAGGCGGTATATAAATTAAATTAAAAAAAGAGATTTAAACAGAAAAAGATCAGACCCTGATGCTGTGAAGATTTATGTACCGTACCCTTGAAAATGGGCTTGAGAGGACCAAGCTATGCTTTAAGTTTGGTGGAGTGGAACAATTGTTTTCATATAGTTCTAAGTCTGATCCTGGGAAATTTATACATTGGTAGTGCCAAGTTTTTGGTCCTGGAATGCTTATGAAGACAATGTAATTTAAGTAGAAACTGAAAGAGCATATAAAATACTGATTTTGGAGAGAAATCAAACACTGGCCGATGGATATGCAAATAGTATGTTGTGTCTGCTGTTTCCTTGTGCTCCTACCATCTGCTGCATGCACCTGTTGTTTGCTATAATGTGCAGCAGGGACATTGAGAGGGCCAGTGCCATTGGTGATGTCCCTATCTATGTGGAAGTATTTCTCAGGTTGTTATTTTAATTTGTTCATTGTTGTTCTTCTTTCACTGCTGTCATAAAACAGTACTTGTTGAGCCATATGCAAAGCATTGTCCCTAGCTGACCAGTGACAAAGTACGATCATGACTTCTTTTGAGGTAGGCTGATGGTAGAAACAGATGTAATCAAAGGGGCTTATGGCGAAGTAAGCAACATGCATTTCTCATCTACAGGAGGCCTGTCCATATGGAGGTTTGTTGGGTATGACAATATTGCCTTCATGAAGAGTCACTGCGTAACCTTGGTTCACCAGACAGCAACAGTGCCAAGATGGAACAGTTCAAAACAGCCTGCAAATTGTACCTATAATATATAATCAGACCTTGAATCAATGGTTGAGGACAAAGCTTAACGTAGGATTAGTGTAGTTTTTTTAGGATATAGAGGAAGGAGTTGGAGTGCAGAGACAGAATTTAGATTTTTCCATTTTGCCTATATTTCTCCTGTAGCCTGTGTACTATACTATTATAACATGTTGTATCAGAGCACTCTTGGTCACAATTTAGAAAAAGTTGGTGCTACCTGTACCAGCTCGTGGTATGATGGTGACACATGACATGGTTTGGAGGAGAGCACCCACTCTCCTAGTCTACACATCTCCTCTGTCATGGTAGAGGTAGTTTTGACGAACACATTGCATTGATGGATTCATCATTGTTCTGGTTTTGATTTGGTAAAAACATTCTGTTATATCTTTCACTTAGACTTTATCATTGCCATGGTTATGCAATTTAAAAACTGTTGCATGGAAATTCGACAAGAGGAAAAGCTCTTTCTGATTCAGGAAGAGCTGATCTCAGAACAAATACTGCTGAGCAGAGTTCCACTCAAAAGGGTACAGGAGTCAATTTTCATAATTCTCCATTCTCTCTACAGTCCCCTGAGTTGCCAGAGAGCTGGAGGCCTCTCTCGGGTGATTATAAGAGGTGACACAAAGAGCTGCAGAGGGAAGAACAACCTTTAAAGAATGCCTTCCTGCTTCTTTCACCCAGAAAGAAGCATCTGCTGAATCTTAAGGATTCCCCCAAATTTTTATGAAGGTTTTTTTTGTCGTACCCTTTATATTTCTTGCAGGGAAGTACATTACCATCATGTTGGGATACATGTATGCATTTAATGCCCTTCTTTTCTCCCAATTCAGGGACACAAAGTTCCTCACCATGTGGCTAAAAAACTAATAAAAACAGAATTATGAATTTCCAATCAGATATTTCAGTCTAACATAATAGTATCTATACATATGCTAAGGTCATCCCAGAAGCATTGGCCCTTCTTGCTTTCTTGAATCAGTTAAAGCAAAACACTTATTTTAATCTTAAAAAAATAGGTTATGATCTGATGCTTCTGAAAAGCAGATTAACACTTTTCATGTATCGGAGAACAATCACAGTACTTTAAGACAAGGAGGACTCTAAAAGGTCAAATAAATTCATTTCCTGGTGTCAAACAAAAACATCGAAGAGATGAGTTTCTAGTCGATGTAACTGGATGTGCATCTTACTGTTATGATGACTGCCCTTCTGACAAGAATTCCCATAAGTGGGATAAACAGGACTATTCTGAGTTTATAGTGAGTGATAAAAGATCCTGCTTCAGTGGATATTCTTACATCATGCAATGCTCTGGCAATTTCTGAAGATAACCATATCATGATCACTAGATAGTCACTGCAGGAAAATATGCATTTTCTTTTTTTAAAAAAAAACCCAACAACGATTAATCACAGTGGATATGTTCAAAAGACTAATCTTGAACAAAAACACTATGTTCCTGTATGATAAACATTTGCTGAGTGGGGAATATACGACACAAGTCATTGGGTATCTCCACTGCTAATTTTGCGCCCATGCTGCTTTTGTATTCAGGGGAGATATGTGTGCGCACACAAATATATGTATGTATGCCAAGGTTTCAAAAATTCCTTATCTAGATATAGAGCCTGTTTCTGATGTAGAGTCCCTGTGTCAGTCATAACACCTTATAGACCCTGAATCAAATAATGGAGAGCATGGTGAAATGATGGCCATTGCATTATCCCACAAAATATGTAATCAGTACATAATGGAATGGGAGCAGCAGTTATGATCCTAGTGATGTAATATGGGGAAGCTAAGCTGCATTATGCACAGAATGACAAGAACTGAGAAATAAACAAACAAAAATCAGTACTTTTTATTTTATTTTTAATTATTATACTTATATACCGCCTTACTCACCCTGTGGGTGACCCAAAGCAGTTTATAGATATTTAAAGATACAGTATGGCTAAGAGCAAAGATATAATATTGCAGCACACAGTATGGAATGCAATAGAAAACTGTAACAGTAACAACTCGGTAATTAGTTCTCCATGTAGTAGTATCACTGAAATGTTTTTCTCATGTGCATGTTCATCACTTTGTCTGCATCTCAGTACACTTGGGATTCCCCATACACGTGTCACTTGGCCACTCTGTTTACTGTTTAGTAAGGTCTGGTCCACACCTGAGTCACTCATTTCAGGGAATGTCTTGGGACACTGTCTGTATAATTGGATAACAGACAGCTAAATATTTGAAGACTCCTCAGAAAGCGAAAGGTTCTACCTGGGGTAGCCCTTTCACACACACATGCAATATCAAATCGTCTTCTGATATTTCACAGTTGTATTCTAAGCATTTCTTCCTCTAAAATATGATCTAGAATTATAAAAGATATTTTAAAAGATAGGTTGTGAACTAATACCAAGAACATATGACAGCCATATTGGACATTCTTTATCTCCAGGCACATGGAAGAATATTTGTCCTGATTTATCTGGGAAAACATAATTGTCCATATAGTCTGTTTTTTCTCTCCATGAAAATAAACTCCCCCATTAACTTTGATTTCCCCCCACATCACTTTTACAAGAACCATTACCACATTCTAACTGCTTGGCAACTCATTGATTTTATCTTCTCTTCCCCCACATTGTTTATGTTATCTGTCTCTTATGTAACATTTTTATCAGAAAATGAAAAATTCAGGATGCCCCCATCCCAAATATGCAGAAAAACATAGGATGCTATGAGATATTGAATTATAGACTGGTCAATCCAGTTCTCGTTTGCCTGTACCGGCAGCAAATTAAGAATATGCCTTTCATTGTTTTTTGTTTTATCCTTTTGGAGTTTAAATGTCAGAATTCTCCATTCCGGGAGATCTATCCACTGGACCCCACTACATTGTGTTGACTTGGAGTAATGCCAGACTGGAAAACTTCAGGGTCAATGAGAGGCTGAATTCCGGCCTAGCGTCCTGTTAATAATAGCAATTTTATATATATATCAATTAATTAATTTATTATAGAAATTGTAGTGGCTTTGAAAGTGCCCAATTTTTAGCGATTTGATGTAACTAACTTACAGGAGAGACTTTCTCATATAGAGACTTTATAAGAAACTGATTTACATAGTGACTTACATAGTGACTTGAAATAGTTAACTAGTAGCAGAAAATTAACTCAATTTTAGCCTGATATTGTGTTCTAAACTGATATTGTGTTCTAAACTGTGATAATATGCATGATGTTACCTGGTTTTAAAGTGTGATAATATGTATGATGGGAGGAAAATAGCGTAGAAACCAGCAAAGCATGCTAGGAAGTGTGCCAAGAGAACCCTATGGACCAACGCAAAGGCAAAACAAAGGGACAAATCAGAGGAAACAGGATGTTCAGCACATTAGATGGAAAGCCACAGTAGACCAGTTCTATGAGGACCTACAACATCTCATAGAACAGACACCAAGAAACGACATCCACATTATCTTAGGAGACTTGAATGCCAAAGTAGGAAATCAAAAAGTGGATGGAATAACAGGCAAGTTTGGTTTTGCAACACAGAACGAAGCAGGGCAAAGACTGATAGAGTTCTACCAAAATAACACAATAGTCATAGCAAACACCCTCTTCCAGCAACACAAGAGGAGACTCTATACATGGACATCACCAGATGGCCAACATCAAAACCAAATTGATTACATACTCTGCAGCCAAAGATGGAGAAGCTCCATTCAGTCAGCAAAAACATGACCTGGAGCTGACTGTGGCTCAGATGACAATCTACTGATTGCAAAATTCAGGCTCAGACTGAAGAAAATAGGGAAAACAAATAGGCCAGATAGATATGATCTAGACAACATACCCAAGGAATACATGGTGGAGGTGCGGAACAGATTCAATGGTTTGGACCAGATAGACAGAGTACCAGAAGAATTATGGACAGAGATGCGAGACATTATGCAGGAGGCAGCAAGGAAAACCATACCAAAAGAAAAGAAGTGCAAATAAGCAAAGTGGTTGTTGGATGAGACTCTTAAAATAGCAAAGGAAAGAAGGAATGCAAACGGCAAAGGAGAAAGGAAAAAAATACAACCACTTAAAGAATTTCAAAGAAAAGCAAGGAGAGATAAGGAAACCTACCTAAATGAACAGTGCAAAGAAATAGAGGAAAATAACACAAGAGGCAGGGCTAGAGATCTCTTTAAAAAATTGGGGAAGTCAAGGGAATGTTCAAAGCAAAAATGACCATGATAAAAGATGGCAAGGAGTTAGCGGATGCAGAAGAGATACAGAAAAGATGGAAAGAGTACACAGAGGAACTCTACAAAAAAGACCTTGACACCCCGGATAATAACAATGACGGGGAAATGGACCTTGAACCAGACATCCTAGAGAGTGACGTCACAAAGGCCCTAAAAAGCACGGCAAATAACAAAGCCAGTGGAGATGATGGTATCCCAGGTGAATTATTTGAAGCCCTAAAAGATGATGGAATCAAGCTATTGCAGGCTGGGTTCAGAAGAGGCAGGGGGACCAGAGACCACATTGCCAACATATGTTGGATCATGGAGAAAACAAAGGAATATCAGAATCAAGTTTACTTTTGCTTCATTGACTACACCAAGGCCTTTGATTGTGTGGACCACAACAAAATGTGGCAAGTAATTAAAGAGATGGGAATACCAGAACACCTCATATGCCTCATGAGAAATCTGTACATGAGTCAAGAAGCAACAGTTAGGAAAGAGTATGGAATTACAGAGTGGTTTGGAATAGGAAAAGGAGTAAGACAAGGCTGCATTTTGTCACCCTGCTTATTCAACTTATACACAGAGCACATAATGCGCAATGCAGGGATGGAGGAATCACAATATGGGGTCAAAATTTCTGGGAGAAACATCAACAATTTGAGATATGCAGATGATACCACCCTAATGGCAGAAAGTGAGGAAGACCTAAAGAAGCTTCTGACTAGGTTGAAAGAAGAGAGTGCAAAAGCTGGCCTGAGACTCAATACCAAGAAAACCAAGATAATGGCAACAGGTCCGATCAGTCCCTGGAAAACAGATGGGGAAGAAGTAGAAGCAGTGTCAGATTTTACTTTCTTAGGATCAAAGATCACTGCAGATGGAGATTGCAGCCATGAAATAAAAAGGCAACTGATTCTTGGGAGACAAGCTATGAGAAACCTGGGGAACATAGTTAAAAGTAGAGACATCTCACTACAAACAAAGGTCCGCATAGTCAAAGCAATGGTATTCCAGGTGGTAATGTATGGTTGTGAGAGCTGGACCATTAGAAAGGCTGAGCGAGACCGGAACAAGATGGCGGGGGAGTAAGACACGAGTGAAGCAGGCTGCAAGATAAATGCATTAAAAAGGTGGAAAAACAAAGGCTGTCAAAGATAAATTTGAGAAAAAAGACAGAGGAGTGCTGTGGGGGTGAAGAAGGTGAAGAATTCAGGGGTCAAGAGAGTCTGGGCCAGTGTGACACAGCTTGAAAAAGGCTGGAAAAGGCAAAGAGACGCCGATTGAATGGGATGACTTAGATTTGCAAGCCTCTGTAAGTCCTCCGTTTGCTCTTAATGCTTATTTTGGGCTGTAAAGACCACCTAATTAAGGAAGATGTGATTGATGAGACTGAGAAGGAAAAACAGAACTGTGGAAGAGAGTGAAAGATTGGGTTTCAAAGGCAAGGTGGAGAAAGCAAGCTTGAAATAAGCCTTGAAAAGTGAGGGGAGAAAGCTTTGAGAAACCTTGAATGCCCTTAAAGTATTGGAGCAAAGTTTTGAACTAAAAAGATAAATAAAAGGGGAACTCTGAGGCAAGAGAGCTGATGGACTGAAGGAGGGGGTGTCTGTCTGTCCCCTTTTTTTTGAGAGAGAAAGAATCTTTGAAAGACGAAACAAAATAAAAAAGGAGAGAGAGTGAAGAAGAACAGGCCCCTGAAGATGAGAAACAGCTGATGAAGTAGCTGTGACCTTAAAGTAGTGAGAGGAGAGAAAAAAGAAATGGGAAACAGTCAGCCCTAAATGAGTTATCATCACCTCAAAGATTTCAGACTCTAGACTTACTCTAGAGATTCTAGAGATCCTAAAATTATTGAAATGGAATCTTATGGGGAAGCACTAAAAGATTTCAGGGACCAGGCAGAAAGGTTGATGAAAGCAGTAATGAGTTCTGCAGATAATGGACGTGTGGAAATGGAGGAAAAAGAGATGCAAAAAAAAAAAAGGAAAGGAAAAGGAAAAGGATATAAGAATGGCTAATCAAGAAAAAAGACAGTACATGGAGGACACAATAGAAGCAAAATTAAAAGAAATTATGAATGGACAACAAGAACTAAGGGACTTGCTGGTTAACTTTATGAAAATATTAAATAATAACTTTATGACAATAGAGGCAAAATTAAAATCTGTGGAAGAGGAGATAAAAGACATGCAAGCGGTGGAGAAAGAAATGGATATTTGGAGTAAACTTGAGAAAAGGTTGGACAGAATAGATGTGACAAGGAAGCAAGAAATGAAAGATGCCATGAATGGACAACAAGAACTAAGAGATCTATTGGCCAACTCTATGAAAGTAGTAACTAAAAATTTTGAGACAACAAAGGTAAAAGATTTGCAAGAAAAAGATAAAAGAATAGATAATCAAGAAAAAAGACTGTACATGCTGGAGGAGACAGCAAGACAAAAGAACGTGGTGATTAAAAATATTCCAGAGGGAAGTCCAGACCAACTGAGAGAAAGAATTATTAAATGGTTGAATGAATTGAAGATGGGGAGAGAATTTACACAGGAGGATATTCTAGCAGTTTATAGATTGGGGAAGAGAAGAAATGGGACTTTTAAAAGGTTTGTTTTGGTAAAATTTGCAGGTCTGGACAGAAAATTAGAATTAATGGCATTTTTAAGAAGAAATGGTACACGAGTACCAAAAATTGGATGGGGAAAGACTGGATATTTATCAGGACATAACTAAAGAAGAAAGATTGTGGAGGAAGAAAATTAAACCAATCACTACATTGTTAAGGGATAAGGGTGTGAGTTATAATTGGCAAAAATTACATCACTTAAGATTCTTTTGATAAACAAGCAAACTGAGTATTTGGATATACTAGAATCTTGTAATATTATTAAGGGAGGATCAGAAGAATGGAGGAAACTTAAAGAAGAGCTTTTAATTTTGAGAAGTTAATCCAAACATAAAAGAAGTGAAAAATACAGGGAGAAAAATAAGGGTAAAAGGGAATATTTATAAAATTGTCACAAAAAGGTTAATAACTTTTTAAAGAAAGGTTAAAAGGGGGTAAGTTGGTTGGAAAATTACAGTGTAAAGTTTGAAATATAAGGTTTAATATGTTTGAAATTGTAAATAATCCTCTGTCAAGGAATGTCAAGGAAGGGCAAGTAGTAGTAATGTGGAGTATGATGTTTTGGAAATTGTTATTTTTTAATGAGCTTCCATTTGCTGTGATTTTGGTTTCTATATTTGTTCTGATGTACGAGGGAGGAGGTTTGGTTTAAGGAAGAGATTAAAACATGTAAATAGCCTTTTGTTAAAGGGGGTTAAGATTATGAGGAAATATATGTTGGGGAAGCCTGCAGAGAATATTGGATGTGCAGTATATAGATAAATTAATATATAAGAGTAAGAATTTGCAATTGGTACAGAAAGAGAATTGAATAAGCCTAATTAGTACAGTAATTGTAGGGGGGAGGGATAAAGAAGAAAGATTGTGGAGGAAGAAAATTAAACCAATTACTACATTGTTAAGGGATAAGGGTGTGAGTTATAATTGGCAAAAATTACATCATTTAAGATTCTTTTGGGCAGGTAAAGTTGTTGTGATAAACAAGCAAACTGAGTATTTGGATATACTAGAATCTTGTAATATTATTAAGGGAGGATCAGAAGAATGGAGGAAACTTAAGAGCTTTTAATTTTGAGAAGTTAATCCAAAATATAAAAGAAGTGAAAAATACAGGGAGAAAGATAAGGGTAAAAGGGAATATTTATGAAATTGTCACAAAAAGGTTAATAACTTTTGTTAAGAAAGGTTAAAAGGGGGTAAGCTGGATGGAAAATTACAGTGTAAAGTTTGAAATATAAGGTTTAATATGTTTGAAATTGTAAATAACCCTCTGTCAAGGAATGTCAAGGAAGGGCAAGTAGTAGTAATGTGGAGTATGATGTTTTGGAAATTGTTATTTTTCAATGAGTTTCCATTTGCTGTGATTTTGGTTTCTATATTTGTTCTGATGTAAGATGGAGGAGGTTTGGTTTAAGGAAGAGATTAAAACATGTAAATATCCTTTTGTTATGGGGGTTAAGATTATGAGGAAATATATGTTGGGGAAGCCTGCAGAGAATATCAGATGTGCAGTATATAGATAAATTAATTTATAAGAGTAAGAATTTGCAATTGGTACAGAAAGAGTATTGAATAAGCCTAACTAGTACAGTAATTGTAGGGGGGAGGGAAAGAAAGGGGGAGATAACTTTAGGATCAAAAATTTGCATAAAAAAGGTTTTGAAGGAAAGGCAATGACATGTGTAATGGTAGAATAACCATTAGTAGGAGGAAAGGAGAGAGAAAAACAGCTGCATGTTATGAACAACAAAAGTTATTTAATGTCTTAAATATCAGCAAGAATCCGTCTTACTCTTATCTATTAGGATATAACAAAGGAAGAAAGATTGCGGAGGAAGAAAATTAAAATTGTCAAGGGATAAGGATATGAGTTTTAATTGGTAGCAAATATAACAGTTAAGAATTTTCTGTGTAAGGAAAGTTGTTTTGATAAGTAAACAAATTGAGATTTTGGTTATATTATAATCATGTAATATTGTTAAAGAAGGATTAGAAGAATGAAGGAAACTTAAAGAAGAGCTTTTAATTACGGGAGGTTAGCCCAGAACATAAAGTAACATGTAGAGTTTGATGTTTTGGAAATTGTTTCCTTTAAAAAAAAAATCTTTATTTGCTGTGACCCTGGTTTCTATATTTGCTTTGCCCTAAAATGGAGGAAGTTTGGTTCTAGAAAGAGATTGATTGATTGAAATATGTAAATAATCCTCTGTCAAGGTGTGTTAAGATTAACTAGATAGATGAATAGATAGATAGATTATAATTTATAAGGTGATATATGTTAAGGGTCGCAGAGAAATGGATGTGCAGTATATAGATAAATAGAAATACAAGAGTAAGAATCTGCAACTAGTTATAGAAAGAAAATTGAATAATTTTGATCATTATAGCAACTATAGAAAAAAAGAAGGGAAAAAAAGGTGGGATAATTTTGGGATCAAAATCTGAATAGAAATGATTTGAAGGAAAGGTAATAAAATGAGTAATGGTATGACAACCATTAGCAGGAGGGAAAGAGAAACAGCTGCTTTGCTATGAACAATAAAATTCATTTAATGTCTTAAATAATAGCAAGAACCCGCTCTAGTTCCGGTCTCCCTCCCCTTCTTCGGCACTTCGGAGGCAGTCCTTCAACGGAAGGACAAGGGGAGTGAAGAAGACAGAAGATGGTGAAGGGCTGGGTGAGGGTGATTGGGAGGTGAAGGGTGGGTGAGGGTGAATGTATTCAATGTATATTTGTTCATTTGTTCTTTTTTATTGTATTGTATTGTATTGTACTGTAATGTTATAAATGTTTAAGTTTTGTAATTTTGTTTGAAAATCAGTAAAAATATTATTAAAAAAAATAGAAAGGCTGAGCGAAGAAAAATAGATGCCTTTGAGATGTGGTGCTGGAGGAGAGTTTTGAGAGTCACCTGGACAGCGAGGAGAACAAATAGGTCAATATGGCGGAAGACAGGGGTGCCTGGAGAGCAATGGTCCATGGGGTTGCAACGAGTAGGAGTCGACTGTGCAACTGAACAACAACAACAATAGCACTTAGTGTACACTCTGGACGGTTCACAAGTTAAATGGCATTTTGCCCCCAACATGCTGGGTACTCATTTACTGACCTTGGAAGGATGGAAGGCTGAGTCATCCTTGATCCCTGGCCAGGATCGAACTCAAAATGTTCTGGCTGCAGTACAACAGTTTAACCACTGTGCCACCAGGGCTCCCACTAGAAAATAAATTTGCCCTCACTAGGCCAAAATTAAGTCTATTGTATGCCATTACACTTTCCAACCTGGCTTTTCTCCAAGTAAAGACAATTCAGGTGGAACTCCAAGGATATTCTTCAGAAGGTTTTAGCTTTATCTGGCTAGGACTGAACTAGAGCTTGGGGAAATTACTTTTTGTGGACTACAGCTCTTACAGGTTATGCTGGCTGGGGTGTGGGCAGCAAAGGGTCTGTGAGTTACAGTCTAAAAAGTAACTCTTCAAAACTCTGGACAGCCTTAGCCCATTTATCAATATGAAATTAAACTGTACATTTGGAAAGTGTGATTGAACACTTGAGGGGTAAGGCTGGGGCCTGATATTAGTAATATTTTAACCCTGACCCCTTCTCTGCTTTCTTTTTGCAAATGCAACAGTTCTGGACACCACACTTTCAAAAGGATGCCAGCAAACTGAAACAGGTTCAGAGGAGGGAACCAAAGATGATCAGGGGCATGCCATGGGAGGAAAGTCTGAAAGACTTTGGCATGTTTAGCTTCTAGAAAAGAAGGCTGAGAGGGGATGTGATAGCACTTTTCAAATACCTGTATCTGAAAGATAATCAGACAGAGGAGGGGCTTGCCCTAACAGGTTTGGAAAAAATGGAAGACTGAGTCAATGCTGAGGTTGTCAGGATCAAACTCAGATTGTGATTAGAGTTTTGACTGCAGTACTGCATTATAATCAATCAAAACTTTACTAGTTTAAATGGGTTTTCGGGAATTTGACAGGCAACTGGGATGTGGAAGTTTAGTGGGCTTTTATTAAAATATCTTAATAAGTTTTTAAATATTTGCATTATATGGTTCTAAACTGAAATATATTTTAATTACTTGTAGATTTTAAAAATAATAATGTATCAATGTAACTCTTGAATTACTTCTTTTTCTTCAGGTGCTGTATCCATTTTGAATGTTGGCTAGCATCATGGCAATAGTCTTCCTGTTCTTAACTCTTGAATTACTGGCTATTTTAAAAATTATTTATGTTATTTATGTGAATAGAACAGGTAGTGCACCATTTTTGTTGAAATTGTTAAAATTTAAAATCCAGCTTTTTTAATGACATTTTTTATTTATGTATTTATTTTATATTGTTATTTTATTATTTTATTTATTTAGATTTATATCTCACCCTCTTGCCCTAGGGCAACCCAGGGTGGCGCACAGCACATAAAAACATTACATTATAAAAAAACCCATAAAAACTACAATAAAAACTCTTTAAAAAAACCAATCCATATCTAAAAAGACCCTCCGCTCCCCACAATCAGTAAAGTGACATATAACTTCAACTGAGCTAACGTGCAGGAGTCAATACCCCATCGGCCCCCCAAACTTGCCCTGCCAGCCAGGTTTTCAACCCTTTCTGGAAGGGCAGCAGTTCTGACGGAAGCCTTAAGTCTGCCAGAAGGAGGTTCCAAAGAGTTGGGGCAGACACAGAGAAGGCCCTTCTCCTTGTGCTAGAGAGGCAAGCCCCTCTAGCTGAAGGAACACTGAGGGAGCCTCTCCGGTCCACCCTGGTAAGACAGGCGGACTCTCTTAAGGCAATGCGGGCTTTAAAGGTAATTACCAGCACCTTGAATTGCACCTGGAGACAAACTGGTAACCAGTGCAGCTCCCGGAGTAGTGGTGAGGCATTTTTGTAATCAGGTGAGTTAATTTATATGTATATAGTAATTAAAACAAGTTATTTAAGGATGCAAACATATTTTCTTGTAAGACACCTTGCATGCCTTCAGAAGTATGGGATAGAAATGCATAATGGCAAATGGACAAATAAATAAACAATTTTGTGAGGGGTGGCAAAAAGATTGTAATTCAAAGTGTTACCCAAACTTGATTTCTGAATTATTTATTCTTCTCTACCACTTGGTTAACAATAATTGTGATGGTATATGCTATTTCTTGAGCTGCACTGTTGCTTAGTCTGTTTGCATAACCTGCCAATGCTCAGAAAAACCAAGAAGGAATAATATTATAGTATTTATTCAAAGACAGTATGTAATCATTATTGGGCCAGCATGTCATGCTGTGTTTACGTTCATGGGTTTAGTCAGCTGGGTGATTCATAAGAGTCTCAGTTGAACAAGCAAACATTTGCCTTCTTTTTCATCACTGAAGTTATTTCACATTAGGTTGCTGAAGAGATAAATCTTTCTTTAGTGGCAAGTAAAGCCTTTTGGATACTGGGTATGCCTGTGACCTTGAACGCCAAATGAAACAGCATGCCTATGACCTTGAACACCCAATGAAGCAACCAGAATACCACTTCAAAAAAAGAAATAGCAGCCATCATACATCAGTCACAAACAATTTAAAAAAAACCGTAGTTCCTTTGGTGAACTAGCTTCTTAATAAAGATCAGGTGTCAAAATGGCAGCCTAGCAGTTCCACTCATGGATAGAATTGTAGAAGCCAATCGTTGCTCAGAAACAGAGTCCATGAATATGGATTTAACTTCTGAGAATGTTTTATCTAAGAAGAGCATGTCTTCTTTAGTATATAGTTCTTCAAGGTTCTGTTTCACTTGTGTCACCAGCTATGAGAAGAAACGTCATGAAGGTGGTGTCCCATTGTCCCCTAGCAGCCATTACCCGGAGTTCTTCATGAGGAGTTCCTAGTAGACTGGGGCAAGGAGGAGGTCAAAGTAGGTGGGGTCCTTTGTGGTGACAACTACAGTAGAGTTAAAGGAAGAGGAGGCAGAGACAGGCATGAAATGTCAGGAAGGAAAAGGGGATGGATGAACTAGAGAAGATAAAAGAAGATAGAAAAATGGATGGCTGATCTGGTGGTAGAGGGGATATTGGAAGTCCCCACAGTGTATTGTATTGGATCACAGTCTGTCCCTTTAAGAGTCTCTCTGTGCTCTGTCCCAGCTGAATCGAATCAAAGAGTGACTAGACAGTTTTGCTGGTGTTATGTATGTACAATGTTGCTTTAAGAAAATGTATGAATGTAACCTGATCATAATTACAATGTAGCTCAGCTGTTTAGGAACGCGAGTAAGCTGCCCAATAGAGGGCAGCTGCGAGCGTTCAACTCACATGGTTCACATTCCTCAAATCACCGGCAGCCGCGGGAACTCTCCCGCACTATCACTAACTACAGAAGAGGGGCGTGACTTGGAACAACGTCACGCCGGTAGCAGCCAATGAGCTACCGTGCAACAAGATTCAAATGTATTGTACTGCAGTATATAATGCGATGTACCTCCACCATTACCACATGTTCATCCTGATCATCACCCAATAAACCTGTGTTAGTCCTTACTGCGACTTCTTCTTTGTCTTCCGTGCAAGACACTAAATTGGCGATGAAGGTGGGATCGATGGCGAATCCCAAGGTCAAGCCTTACCAGTTCGATGTCAGCGAGCCAGAACAATGGGAGCTCTACGAGTGCCAGTTTTGGCACGTGATGGAAGCCGCGGGCATCGCCGCGAAAATGCGCTCCCACTTCCTGGCCCAGGTGGGGCCGGCCACGTTGCGTATCCTGATGAACCTGGTGGCCCCCCGGAAGGTGGACTTGGTGCCCATCGCCCGCATCCTGGAAGTGCTGGGTGAACATTTCCAGCCCCCCGTGTCGATTTTCCCAGCCAGGGTCGCATTCCACAGACGAGACCAGCGCACGGGAGAAACCGTGTCCGCCTACGCGGCGGCCCTCAGGCTTGCAGCGGTGCACTGCCAGTGGGAAGACCTGGACACGGCCCTCCGAGACCACATGCTGTGTGGCCTGAGGGACGAGGAGGTCCAGAGAAAATTGATGACCCGCGACTATCGCCTCACGTTCAACGAGGTACTGTGGGAGGCCCAGGCAGCCGAGGCGGCCAGGAGCGGGGTCAGAGTGTTCAAGTCCCGAGGGGCCACGTCTGAAAGGGCAAAGTCACCAGTGCAGGCGGCCCGGCGGACATCGGCGAAGACGGCCTGGCGGGCCCCCAAGTCGCCCACCGGCACACCAGCGACGTCCGACGAGTCGTCCACGACGGCGGACTCCTGCTCCAGCGAGGACGACGACGTCCAGAGGATAAAGAAACACGGGGAGAAGCGACAGACCCGTGAACAGCAAGACCGCCGCTGCGACGGTTGTGGGGCATCCCACGACTGCACGAGGTGCCCGTTCCGAAAGGCCGAGTGCCACAACTGCGGCCGAAAGGGACACATCGCCAGAGTATGCAGGCGCGGGCGAGCCGAGGACAAGGGCGTTTCAAGCCATCCCCAGACGCACCAACGAAAGGCGGCCGGCACCAGGAAGGTCTCAATCAACTACAGCGAGGAAGGCGTGAACCGCGTGGGCCTGGAGCACCGGCGTTTTTTCGTAGAGGTACAGTTACAGGGGCTCCCAGTGAGGCTGGAGATAGACTCAGGGTCATCCTATTCCATCCTGTCCCAAAAAGAGTTTATGCGCATTTCCCCAGATGCGCGGCCCAAACTGCGGGCCATGAAGTCACACTTACGGACGTGCAGGGAAATGGGATCCCAGTGTTGGGGGTGGGCAAGTTCAGGGTGAAGTTCAAGAATTACTCCGAGAAATTGCCCCTAGTGGTCCTCAAGGGGGGGAGATGCTGCCTTTTGGGAACGCAGTGGTTTGCTCCCCTGGGAATCGAACTGTCCGGCATTAACGCCATCGAGACTGACCCAATGCGGGACGTGTGCAACGCACACCCGGACGTTTTCAAGAAGGGGCTCGGGACGTACAAGGGCCCCCAGTTTCCTTTGAGCTGGACCCAGAAATCCGGCCCATCCGCCTCAAGCCAAGGAGAGTGCCCTTCACCCTCAAGGACAAGATCGAGGTGGAACTGGACAAATTGGTGGGGCAGGGGATTTTGGTCCCAGTTGATTCGGCGGAGTGGGAAACGCCGATTGTTACGGCCCTTAAGTCAAACGGGGAGGTCAGGATTTGTGCGGACTATAAATGTACGATAAATAAGGCCATTCGGCCAAATGCATATCCGGTGCCCGTGGTCAGCCACTTACTGGCCACATTACATGGGGGGAGGTGTTTTGCCAAGCTAGATCTGGCGCAGGCATACCAGCAGCTCTCAGTAACCCTGGCTGCTGCCGCTGTGCAAACGATTGTGACACACAAGGGGGCATTTAAGGTAACGCGCCTTCAGTTCGGCGTGAATTCGGCCCCCGGAATCTTCCAGTCCCTCATGGAACGCCTTCTAAAGGGGCTTCCAGGCGTTCTCCCATATTTTGACGATGTGTTGATAACGGCGGGGAGCGAATTAGAGTTAGCAAAGAGGTTAGACGGGGTCCTCTCAGTGTTCAAGAGAGCGGGGCTTCGACTGAGACAGGACAAATGTGTATTCTTTGTGAGGGAGGTCGAGTTTCTCGGTTTTAAGGTAACCCCGGAGGGAATCAAACCCTCTGAGTCCAAGGTTGCGGCCGTGAAAAACGCCCCTCGTCCCACTGCGAAACCAGAGCTGCAATCATTTCTAGGGCTCCTAAATTTCTATCACTCCTTCCTGCATAGGAAGGCATCGGTCGCGGAGTCACCGCACGCGCTACTAAAAAAGGACGCGGTTTGGCGGTGGGGGGACAGGCAGGAGAAAGCATTCAAGGAGCTTAAGACACTCCTATCCTCGGAGGCTGTCCTGACCCACTTTGATCCGAAAAAAACAGTGGTTTTAGTCTGTGATGCGTCCCCAGTGGGGGTGGGGGCGGTCCTGTGCCACGTGTTGGAGAGCGGGCGGGAAGCCCCGGTGGCGTACTACTCAAGGTCCCTCTTGAAGGCCGAGCGCAATTACGCGCAAACAGATAGGGAGGCCCTGGCCATAATCGCGGGAACGAAGAAGTTCCATGATTTTTTATATGGCCGCGAGTTTACAGTAGTGACGGATCACAAACCACTTCTCGGGATCTTCACTACTGGCAAACCCACCCCGCAAATTCTATCCCCCAGGATGCTGCGTTGGGCCATATTCCTCAACACCTACCAGTATGAGCTGGTCTATCGCCCAGGGAAGGAGATCTCCCACGCAGACGCACTGTCCCAGGCTCCCCTCCCTAGTTTAGGGGATCCCGCATGCGAGGTAGAGCAGGAACACCAAGTCCTGCTGATCGAGTCCCTTGACTCACCCCCCATCGTCCCGGCCGACCTCGCCAAGGCCACGGCGGCCGACAAGACACTGGCCCAAGTTAGTTCCTGGGTTAGGAAAGGGTGGCCCACTACTACCCCCGAGGAGCATTTCAAGCCGTTTGTCAGGCGTAGAGTAGAGCTTTCCCTGGAAAGGGGCTGCCTACTCTGGGGCCAGCGGGTAGGTATCCCAGAGAAGTTAAGGGCTAAGGTACTGAAGCTACTGCACACCAGTCACCCGGGAATAGTGCGCTCCAAGGCGCTGGCCAGGAGTTTCTTTTGGTGGCCCCAGATAGACGCAGATATAGAACGCCTAGTGGGTACGTGTGAGAGCTGCCAGAGCTCTCGGCCCGAGGAGTCCAGGCTACCCCATAGGGAATGGGACACGGCCCGTGGGCCATGGTCCCGGATACATGTCGACTTCGCTGACCCTTTCCGTGGGTCCATGTTTCTACTGATAGTCGACTCCTATTCCAAGTGGTTGGAAGTAATCCCCATGAACAGGACCTCCTCTGCGGCAACCATTAAACAGTTGCGCAAGGTCTTTGCCTGTTTCGGCCTGCCAGACGTCCTCATTAGCGACAACGCTAGTACCTTCACGTCTGCGGAGTTCAAGACGTTTATAGAGAGAAACGCCATCAGGCACATTACCGCTGCCCCGTTTCACCCCACCACAAACGGTCAGGTAGAGCGGCAAGTGCGCACTACGAAAGACGCACTGCGGCGCATGGGTCCCGGTGAGTTGAACCTTCATCTGTGTCAGTTCCTCATCTGCTACAGGACAACCCCCCTAGCATCAGGATTTTCGCCAGCCGAACTCCTCATGAGGAGGCGTCCGGTAACACTGTTTGACCGGATGGATCCGTCCAGGGTGGAGGATGAAGGGAGAAATATAAATATAGGGGTAGAGAGCTCCAAAAAGTTCTCGGTAGGGGACCCGGTTCACTGCAGGAACTACGCGGCCGCGGGGCCAGCGTGGGTACCAGGGACGATCATCGAGCAGACGGGGCCAGTATCCTATAGGGTCGAGACTAGCTCGGGTCTACTCTGGAGGAGGCACGCCGACCAACTCAGAAGGCGAGTCACCAGTGAAGGAGAATCAGCGTTAGGGTCCTCCCCCACCCGCGTTACCCAAGAGGGAGACATGGCGGCACCAGCGGGTACAAATGCATACCCTCGGTTTTTAGCCACAGAGGAGGATACCCCGGAAGAGAGGGACGAGTTCGATTATGATTTGCAGTACCAGGGGGGTGTCGCGGAGTGGTCTCCCACCCATCCTAGCGAGAAGAGGGGTTTCAGTTCAGCCCCTGGTACCTCCAGTCCCCCCAGTCCTTTTGTTTTAGAGTATACCATTGCTCCAGCCCCCCGGAGACAGACACCCCCGAGACAGGCAGCAGAGGGAAATCCGCCCGTTTCATCCCCTAGAACTCCCAGACAGACAGCAGGGGGTGGCGAGACCATGAGGGCCTCCTCATCGGTCCCGAGATTCGTACTGGGGGGGACCCCAAGCTCCTCAAACGGTAGGCAGGGGTTCACGTCCCAACTGTTCATTCCATTCCCGTCCCCCAATGCAAGGTTGTCGCAGAGTCCACACCGAACCACTAATGAGTCCCCCCTTTCCGTTGCAGGACGGGACTCCGCGGAGCCAGAAGCCCCCGGCTCCCCTGTGTTAAGTCAAACGGCCGCACGCCCCAGGTGCACGTGTGGCAAGCCACAATGGTTGAGGAACTTCGTCCCATCCTAGGGGGGAGGGGTGTTATGTATGTACAATGTTGCTTTAAGAAAATGTATGAATGTAACCTGACCATAATTACAATGTAGCTCAGCTGTTTAGGATCGCGAGTAAGCTGCCCAATAGAGGGCAGCTGCGAGCGTTCAACTCACATGGTTCACATTCCTCAAATCACCGGCAGCCGCGGGAACTCTCCCGCACTATCACTAACTACAGAAGAGGGGCGTGACTTGGAACAACGTCACACCGGTAGCAGCCAATGAGCTACCTTGCAACAAGATTCAAATGTATTGTACTGCTGTATATAATGCGATGTACCTCCGCCATTACCACATGTTCATCCTGATCATCACCCAATAAACCTGTGTTAGTCCTTACTGCGACTCCTTCTTTGTCTTCCGTGCAAGACACTAAAGCTACTATAAAGGAAATGCACTCTGAGCATGCTCTTGGGTAAGATGGTAAGAAGGTATGGAGCCTTTGTTGGTTTAATCTCTAAGGACTACGTGATACTACAAAGGCTTCTTAAGGACTGAACTGTTTACCTCATACTTGCTACTGAACTGCTTGCCTGCTTACTACACTGGAAGGAAACTACTGTTTGCATCTGCTGAGAGGTAAATCTCTGCTAAGACTGTTTTCTTGGACTTATGCCTATCTCTTATGGACTGCTGCCAATTGTACTGAGAGCTACTTATCTCAGACTGGTGTTTTTCCTCCTCCTGTGTTTGCTGAAAGTAAAGCTGTTTTCTTTTACTTTTCAACGTGCTTGTCTGTGTGGAAATTTTCTCCCAGCTGTCACTGCATACACAGCTTCCCACTTTTGCTCTGCTAAACATAGCCAGGCCTCATTGGGTGTACTCCTGTACCCCAACACCCTATCATAAGACACATCCCATTATTATCAAAATAGCCCAGCATAGGCCATTATATACAGTACAAGACACACTCCATTTCCCCAGTGTATTTTAAGAGGGTGGGGAGTGAGTCTTAGGTAAAGGTAAAGGTTACCCTTGCTTGAAAGCCAGTTGTACCCGACTCTAGGGTTCAGTGCTCATCTCTGTTTATAGCCAAAGAGCTGTCTGCAGACATTTCTGTGGACATGTGGCAGGCATGCCTAGATACTGGAGTGTACAGAATGCTGTTTACCTTCCAACCAAAGTGGTACCTATTTATCTACTTGCAATTTCTTGCTTTCAAACTGCTAGGTTGGCAGGAGCTGGGACACAGACTGGAGCTCACTCTGTCATGCAGTACTTGGGTATCGAACTGCTGACCTTCCGCCTTCCTGTCAGTGTCTTAATCACTTGAGCCACTGCAATCTTACACACCAGCAAATACAGTACTTACATCTCATATTTCCAAATGGGACAATTTTGAGGCTCATGAATATTTTAGCACATGGTACAATCACATATGTAGCAAGGTTGTCCTATTGCCTCAGTGGGGAGAATAAATAACAGTAATTTCAATTAATCTCCATGCAGAGGATGCAGGACAACATTGCTTCACTCAGATGAAGCCCAGCATCCTTCATGTTGTGCAGTATTACATATTACTTCTTTTGTGGGGATTATGCAGAAGCCCCTGACCTGCTCTGTACCTGAAGATAGCTCAAATTAACCCACCCTTTACCCTTTAGGAGATATTCTGTCCCTGAGTCCATAACATTATTTATGCATTTCCAAGTCTCCATTAAAACAAATAAAGGAGGTGGAAATAAATGGCTATGACCACACACATAAATCATCCTTCCATAGCCATGCACTAGCTCATTCCTTATTGTGTGATACTATTTCAGCAAAGTTTAGAACACTAAGCTGTCAACAAAGAAGAGTACTCCAGAACACACAAAGGCTATTTAAACAGTGGCACAAGTAGTTTCATGCACTGCACAGCTCTGCAAAATGATTGGCAGTCTGGCTGCAAAGGGACGCGCGGCGGCGCTGATTCACTGCCACACACTTTGCCAGCCCCGCCCCATGAGAGACAGGACAAGGCCAGAAGGGGCGGGGGCTGGGCCTTCCCTTAAGAGAGAGGCTCGGACCGCCCTTCCTCCTCTTCGCTGACTGGGCCAGGCAACGTTTGCCCTCCACCCCCGCCCTAGGTCACAGTGTGATTGTTTTGGTCGCTTTGGGGCCGGATGTGAATTTTTGCTTGAAACTCGATTGGCCTGTTGGTTCTTGTCGTTTTTACCCATCCCACACTGTCGCTGTTGGGCGCGCTACGGGGTAGGTTTTTTTCGTACTTTTTGGATGTTAGGCGGCTAGCACTGGTAAGGAGGCACTGGGTGACCCCTACGAGTCCGGCAGGAGCACACTCGGTTGGCCACAGGCAAGTCTAGATAGAGGGATAATCGCGTGGCCAATCGGGTGTGCTCAGGAACAAGGTGATGCCATGCTAGACACAGCATGCAAAGCCTTCTAGTTCACCGGACACATGTCAGAAGCAGAGGTTTGGTCATTTGCGCTTCTGTTGGGGTAGATATAATTGGCTATAACCATCGCTCCTTACCAGTGTTATGTTGGCCCGCTTGCATTATTGAATTTTTATTAATAAAGTGGCCCAGTTTCAATCCCAGCACTGTGTCCATCTCTTTATTGGGGAGTGGGTCTAGCAATGGGTCTATATACTATTGGGTGATCTCAGATTGAACCATCCTTAGGGCATCAGTGGATGGAGTACCCTGGGGGGATATTGAGCTTTATTAAAGTGGTTCAGCTGCGAATCTCCTCCAGCCTACCTCATTAATTTTCAGTTATTCTCTCAGTTTAAATCATATATCATGTTTCTAACACTACAAGTGCTAAATGAGACATGAAGGATCTATGAGGCTATTGCTTCTCCCTGGGAGCTGAAGATCTGCTCCTTTCTCTACCCCACTCCACCCCCATAGTTCCTTCAGAACCACTTCTGGTTATCTAATGAAGTGGGCTCTGGATGTTTGCAAGCTCATGGCAATAATAAATCTGTTATTGTTAATGCATCTTGGAAATGATTTAAAGCAATCCTAATAGAGCTTTCAAGGTAAGCAAGATTTTAAATAGTGATTTTAAGTCCCATTGGTCCCCTATGAGTTCCCTTGGTCAAGTGGGGATTTGTACCTAGGTCTCTTGAGTCACTCTTTGTACTCATCACACTGAATGTTATTGTTAAAGATGCCACATCATCTTCATCATCATCATATACCATCTATTCAGCTTTGATACATGACAACTCTCTTCAGGATTTTCAAGGTAAAAATTACTTTGAAGTGGTTTATCATTCCTTTCTTTTGTGGGGCATCCTGGGGCCGTGCAGCTTGCACAGGCTGGCTCTATTGGCATGCACAGTGAGAAATTAAACTTCTAATCTCTGGTTCCACAGACAGCTAAATGGGCTAGTTCCACAGACAGCTAAATGGGCTAGCCAGCCAGCAGGGTTATGTATAACTTTTGTAACTCTTTTCAATTTTGCTGCAACAGACTAACGTGGCTAATCCAGTGGAAACTGAATGATGCAAGGGATTTAAACTTAGATGAGAATGACTTTTGGAGACCTGTGTTGAAACTCCTACTTAAATCTAACATTCATACCATCATACAGGCTTCTGGATTTAGAAATAATAACCTTCCAATTGGATTACATTTTCCTGAAGCATTACACACACACACACACACACACACACACACACACACACACACACACACACACACACACACACACACACACACACACACGCCCTTCATTTTCATCCATTTTGAGAATTGTTGACAAAGGAAGGTGTCTTTACAGTCCAGCCTTCTGGTAGGTATTAATTCTATGGGAGTTGAGCATTCCTGGTAGAAGGTGTCCATGATAAGAATGCTTCTGTAGCCTTTTAAGAGCAACAAGGGCTTTGTAAACCACCATTCAAGGAGGTGAGTTCTTTCTGACCTTCCTGTAACTAAATTTTAGACAGGCAGCCCCTAGTAACCAGATCATTTTTCTTCTTGTGGCCACTCATCTGCCAAAATGCCTTTCATTTTGGAACTAAGTTGGGTTGTTTTATGCTGACAGTGATTTTTACGCACAAATGAATGCAAATTTCCCACATCTTCCTTTTACAAAACCATGCACAAGCTCTCCAGTTTCAGTGGGGGGAAAGATCTCAGGAACACACAGGATATAGTAAAGAGACAGAATTAATGAGAGAAAGAGATTCTTGGTAACTTAAAGAGAGCACTTTGTTTTTACCATTTTGAGATGGAAGGGTGAGATAATTGCATCAATATAGTTCTGTTAATTTGTGTTTTTAAAAAGTCTTTATGATACTTCAGTGTGGGATGAAGTAAAAAAATTCTAGCTCAACTGCACAAAAACAAAAAGAAGAGAGGCAAAATTGTCAGAAATATCTTGCTGAGGTTTTGGACTATTGTCTTTTGTTGAAGTTCTTTGGTTTGAGAGAAGGTGAAGAGAATTTAGTCAAATAGACAACAAGAGCATTATTTGTGCTATAGCCAGCCTGTTAGCTGAGCAGAGGAAGGTCCTCTCATCTCACAACTGTGGGATGAACCTTCTACTTTGATCAGAAGTTGCCATAAATCCTAGAATCAACTCAACCAGGATATTTCAGTTTAGAAAAGTAGCTTTTCCAAGCTCAGCCCATTACTATGTTGTGCTTTTTGTGCAGACATGCAGAAAATGAACGATGGGCTTCAGTATCAAATAGTTCTACCACCCCCCACAAAGGATTCAGCAGATTTTAACATCTGTTTTTAGTCTTTAAAAACATTTTTAAGTCAGCCTGAGTGCATTTTTTTATGGAATAGTGAGGTGTAAATGTTAATAGTAACAATAGAAAAATTGGAATGCCACATTTTCATTCTAAGCCTCTGCTCTTGATTTTTGTCTTCTTCCAAACCTTCCATGCAGTGGTGGGCATCAGCAGGTTTGCACCAGTTTGCCAGAACCAGTAGCAGAAATTCTGGCTGGCCCTGCCCATCCAAGTTTTGAAATAAAGTACAGTAGTCCTAATTCAGGTGTAATGCAAGGCTTTCCCCTGGCCACGCTCACCATACCATGCCCACAGTGTGGTAGTAAAATTGTTTGGAGCCCACCACTGCCTCCATGTTATGATTTCTGCATGTCTTAGGAAATATAGGAAATACTTCCAAGTTATGATTTCTGTCAGGCTGGGAATTTTGCAATTGATTGCTCATTGCCACGTAAGTGGGAAGAAGCAAACTACTTAAGCTGCTTACAAAAACTTTAGTAATGAGTGGAATTTCTGATTTAATATACTTATGTTTTAGATGCAGTTTAGGGGAGGGAATCTATATGACTAGGCCACTATATCATTGTAGTGATCCAGCATCATCTGCACTTGAGTGACTCTACTCTAATTCAGATGACATATTTCTGGACTGGGGCAATATTACTGTTTTTGTCTCTTCAAAGGACCAAGCACAGAAGTAATGATTAGTAGTTAATAATACTAGAAATACTTTCCAGAATTTGTAAGTGGGAAAGACAAAGGCTAGGGTACTCTATCTATTTCTTCTGCTCTACAGCCTACCCCAATATTTGCTGCCCATCACTTAGAGTATCACCCAAGACAGGTCTTTGGCAGGAGCAGGTCTCGCTGCAACCACTGTCTCAGAAGAACTTCAGTGGGCCTACTGGGAGAAGGTGAAAATGAATGAAGAGGCTGCTAGTTTGTCACTGATGTAACAAACTGATGCTGAGATCTTACTAGAAGGAAGGGGAACTAAATGCCATTACTTGCGGATGTTGCTTAGCAATGAGGTAGCAGTGGGAGCTATAAGGCCATGATGACAAACCTTGGCACTCCTGGTGATCTTGGACTTCAATTACCAGAAGCCCAAGTCAGCACTCCTGCTGATCAGGGCTTCTGGGAAATGAAGTTCAAGAACAGCTGGAGTGCCAAGGTTTGCCATCACTGCTATATGGTGAGGAAACTGGCATTGGACCAGCAGGCCAGTCAACAGTTGCACACCAGGAGAAGCTTTATCTAGCAGTTTCTATGCCTTCTACATCCTACAAGCATAACATGGAAGATTCTTTGAGACCTTATAAAAATGTTTTGTATTTTGTTTTTCAATAATTTTTTAACATCAAGACCTCCCCAATGTGATTCTCCTGAGTATGGAATTTTTATTTTTATTTTTAAATCTAACTATCATATTAGTGGTACGGGGGTCATGCTGCAATGGGGAAGGCAAATGAAAGGCCATTGCATTATATTCTCAGGACAGTCCTCATGGCTTATCAACATGATGATTGCCTATACAGTAAAACCCCTACTTGCAAATGCATCGAGTTACATAAAATTCAACTTACATAATGATTTTATGCTAAAACTATGTCCTGATTTACACGATTTCCTATGGGTTTCCTTCAAGTTACATAAAAATTCTTTTCCCTATGGATTTGCTTCAAGTTACGTAAGCATTCATTTCCCTATGAGGTTGCTTCAATTTACATAAAAATTTCATTTTTCCTATGGGTTTGCTTCAAGTTATGT
Organism: Bradypodion ventrale; assembly: GCA_035047345.1. Lineage (NCBI taxonomy): Eukaryota > Metazoa > Chordata > Lepidosauria > Squamata > Chamaeleonidae > Bradypodion > Bradypodion ventrale. The sequence continues at coordinate 237,462,944 of JAWDJE010000004.1, forward strand.
AAAAAATAATAATTTTGTTTTGAGTTACGAAAAAAAATTGATTTAAGGAAAAGCCTACAGAATGGACTTTTCCCATAAGTAGGGGTTTTACTGTATTTGGGTTTGGATTAGGCAGAAGAAAAAGAACCATCATATTCACACAAGCTGATTCTGGATGCATCTGTAAACATGGTTCAAATGCTTACTTCTTTCAAACAGTTCCCACCCCTATGAATATTCTAGAGTTTTGGTGCATCTGACCCAATTTCAAATGGTTTATTAAAATAACCCATCTAGAAACATTTTTTAAAAATAAATTCTCCTTTATAATGTGTGATTAAACAAACTGCAGTACAACATACTGATTTCTTGTGGAAGAAATAAAGTAGATTCCTGGTAGAGATTAATTTATTACATTTGAAAATATTTGAAGGTACAGAAACATTTAATTATCTGTTTAAAGAAAAAAAGGTAGAGTTTGTAAGTATAGAAAGCATCATCCAATCCAAAACTAAAGGAAAGTAAATCTCTTTGTCCTAAAGGCCTATAAATTTGGAGGTAGACGGCAGTCCTGAGTAAAGAATACCGACATTTTAAGTGAAACATTTGCTGGCAAAGTGGCCGTCGAAAGTGGTTATTGAACATCTTGCCAGAGAGCAAATTGTGGAGTAGAGGTCTTTCTTATATTTTGTAGCAAAGCCAACTTCCATTGATACCACCGTCTTGTCAGCCTCTTTCTGCAGCCATTTGTAAAAAGGCTTGTGATGCGAGATTGACGACTTAAATACTTCATCAATCAATGCTTTAGCCAATGTGTTATTCAGTGATTGGTGGAAAATTCAAGTAATCCATCTTACCCCATCACCCTGTTTTCTTTTATCCACAGGTATTTTCAATTTTTCCGCTCTCTATTTGTACTCTTTCACTATAATCTAAGGGAACAGTTCAGTTAGGAGGGAGCAATCTGTAGCTATTTTTAATTTTATTTTTAAATCATGAAGTGTTACTGAAATAACCATAGTTTTCACTTTGTGAGAACTTGTTCTTGGTGCACTCAAAAGAAGAGTATGAGAACAAAGGATATTAATATAGACATTTGAAAGGACATTATTCTGAAGTTTTATTTCAAAAATTGTTAAATATACTTACTTTATGGGGGAAATACATCTCTTTCAATACCTCCGTGCCCTCCTTCACTGTAAAATTGGCCTCGGGGTCTCACAAGGCTCTGGAAAAACAAAACAACATTAATAATCCACCAGAAACAGATTCAATATACAGTGGAACCTCATACAACAATCGCCCCGTATAGCAACGGAATCATATAACAATTAGTTTTTTTTAAAAAATGGCGTCCTGCATAATGATTTTCCCTATGGAAAAAAATCATACAACAATTTTCAATGAGAAAAACCACAGTGAAAAAAACCATTGTATGATTCATCCCATCTGGAAAATCACTATACGATGCATGCATCGTATAGCGATTGTTTCATACAACAATGAGCCCCATGGAACGGATTAAAATCATTGTATGAGGTATCACTGTATATTGTCTTCAATTAACCTGCATTTATACATAGATCCAGTTCTAACTGTTAGTCAAAATATGTGATGAAAAAGAATTGTCTTAATGTGGCATTAAAATGAAGTAACTTTGGAACCAGCCTAACCACCAGTGAAAGAATACTTTGAAGCTCAGTTGTGCCTCTGGGAAGGCCCTATTTCACCTTCTGGAATTCCAGACTTCATTTAGTGGTGATATAACCAAAAAGACATCTCCAACAAATCTCAGATCATAGGCATGATACAGTTTGTTGTTGTTCAATTGCACAGTCGAGTCCGACCCTTTGCGACTCCATGGACCACTGCATACCATGCTCCTCTGCCATCTGTCATTCTCTGCAGCCTGCCCAGATCTATACTCACTGTGTCAATGATGCCATCCAGCCACCTCATCCTCTGCCACTCCCTTCTCATTTTGCCTTCGATCTTTCCCAGTATCAGGGCCTTCTCAAGTGAGTCCTCTATTCTCATTTGGTGGCTAAAGTACTTGAGTTTCAGCTTCAGTATTTGTCAGCATTAGCTCAAGAGGCTAAAACAATGACTGGAAGGCAGGAGGTCAGCAGTTTGATTCACAAGTACTGCATGATGGAATGAGTTCCCATCTTTGTCCCAGCTCCTGCCAACCTAGCAGTTCAAAAGCAAGAAATTGCAAGTAGATAAATAGGGACCACTTTGGTGGGAAGGTAAACAGCGTTCCATGTCTAGTCATTTCTGCCACATGACCATGGAAACGTCTGCAGAAGCAGACAGCGCTGGTTCTTCGGCTTTGAGACAGAGATGAGCACTGAACCGTAGATTTGGATATGACTGGCTTCGAGCAAGGGAAACCTTTACCTTTACCTATTTCTCCTTCCAATGAGCAATCATGGTTGATTTCCTTCTGGATTGACTGATTTGATCTCCTCGCAGTCCAGGGGACTGTCAAGAGTCTCTTCCAGCATCACAGTTCAAAGGTGTCTATTCTTCTGTGCTCAGCCTTCCTTATGGTTCAGCTCTCACAGCCATACATTACTACTGGGAAGACCATTGCTTTAACTATGCAGACTTTTGTTGGCAGGGTGATGTCTCTACTTTTCATTATGCTGCCTAGGTTTCTCATAGCTTGCTTCCCAAGAAGTAAGCTTATTTTTATTTCATGGCTGCAGTCACCATCTATAGTGATCTTACATCCCAAGAAGGTCAAGTCTGATATAGTTGGGAAGGTAATCTTCAAAACAAATTCTACAAGGTCCCATGGAGAAACAGCAATTAGTGTAATATTCATGGCAAATTCTATCGGTGAGTAGATGATCCCACACAAGGATTGAAACAAAGTCTTTTAAAAGTTAAGCTCTGAAAGTACCATGCCTCGAAAGACAAGTCTGTCTGTTCCAATTTCTCCCACATTCTTTCCATTCTGCCATATGACATCTGAACCAGTTTGTGAATTTGAGGAAATTGAGGTACTGCAGTGGCTCAAGTTGCTAAGACGCTGACTGGGAAGCGGAAGGTCAGCAGTTCGATTCCTGAGAACTGCAGGACGGAAATGAGCTCCCGTCTTCATACCAGCTCCTGCCAACCTAGCAGTTCAAAAGCAAGAAATTGCAAGTAGATAAATAGGAACCACTTCGGTGGGAAGGTAACAGCGTTCCGTGCGCTCCGGTGTCTAGTCATGCCTGCCACATGACCACGGAAACGCCTGCAGAAGCAGACAGCGCTGACTCTTCGGCTTAGAAACAGAGATGAGCACTGCACCCTAGAGTCGGATACGACTGGCCTTCGAGCAAGGGAAACCTTTACTTTACCTAGTGAAATTCTTCCCTACCCCTGCTCAAAGTCAAGCAAAATTTTTTGACCCAGGAGACAAAATCCTACAAATCCACCTTCCTATTCTTGAGGAGTGCCTAGAAGAAAAGTGACCAGCTGTCACTTGTAATTCATATTCATGATACCCTACGACTAGCCCAGATATTTGGTCCTGATTAAAAACAAAGCCATTTTCTTCATAATCTCAAATACAGTGCATAGATTAGAGCATGGAAACAATATATTTTTATACCAAAGGTATGTACCATTTCCTAGATTAAGGGTTTGCTGTCATATACAGTTTGAAGAAATTTTGTCTGCATAGCTGTAAGTACAAGTCAATTCTCAGAAGGCTAAATCTAGACAAAATTGTACCTAGTTCCATTGGTTAACTTGTACCATTGTTTTCAGTGGGAGTGAAGTGCCATAATTTAAACTGAAACCCTGCATGTACATACATGTGAGCAAACTATTCTGAAATGAGTAGAGATTCATAGATTTGAATTCTTAGACTGGATTCAAACCACAGACTATTCCAGTTGTCTATTCAATGCAAGATTAACAACACAATCCTATGCATGTCTGCTGTGAAGTACTGTAAGTCCCATTAACTACTCTTCACTTTAACTAAGTACTAGTAGCATTATAGTCTTTTGTAGCTAGCTTTATTATTTCTGTTCTTGAAAGCCTGGAGACAGATTAAACTTAATGGCCTGAATAACTTGATTTTAAAATATTTCCTTGAAAGTAAATTCAACAGGACTTTTTTAGTGAGTAAAGTATGCAGAGTTCTAAAATTATAACATGAACTTCCAATTCCTTCACCCATTCAGGTCCAGAGTTAAGGAAATATATTCTGAAAACAGGGGTCCTTAACTTTTAAACATATAGCACGATCTTTACTCACAATATTCTGGAAAACAGTCACTTTGGTCAAAATCTAAAAAGCAGTTTTTGTCTATTTGAAGGTTTATGGCCAGTAAATTGCCTCAGCTTCCTTCAAGTACGTACTATTTCACAGATCATTTTCTCATTCTGAGAAATTGTTAGAACTTCTCAAGAAACCTGCATGTCAAATAGTTCAATCTTTTCAGTAGCCTATTCTTGTTCATCATTTCACACCATTGTACGGTAGACCAGAGAATGCACAGCACTTTCAGGTATGCCTTCTTGAAGCAAATTTCAAGTGTTTGTTGTCTATTACATTCTTCATTGTAAGGAATTGGTTCTGGGCCATCACTAATCTATGCAGTGGTGGGCATCGGCAGGTTCGCACCAGTTTGCCGGAACCGGTAGCAGATATTCTGGCTGGCCCCACCCATCCAAGTTTTGAAATAAAGTAGACCTAATTCAGGTGCAATGCAGGGCTTTTCCCCTAGACACGCCCACCATACCACACCCACAGTGTGGTAGTAAACTTTTTGGAGCCCACCACGGAATCTATCCACTAGCGCATGGCTGTGATTCCACTGTTCAAATATATTTATTTATATTTTTATTTTGGATCTTTGAACTTAGATTGTTTGTATTTTGTTGATTGCCATAAACTTGGTTTTGCTGACATTTGTTTTTAGATTGGCCTCACTGGTTGCTTTATTGTTTTTATTGAGTAATCTGTGCAAATCATCCAAAATGTCAGCTTGTATCATCTCTGTGTTGGATATAGTTGATAACACCTCCATTGGCAACAATGCTGTTCTTTGAATCAGCATGTGCTTCTCTAAAGATGGTCTGATAATACAAATTGAACATTCATGACAAATGTGTTAGAGATGTAACGTATTTGAAACAAAGTACCTTTGGCATCTGATTTTCAGCTTCTATTGCATTTTTTTCGTCGTTGTGGAACTGATGACTTTCAAGTCAATATTTTCTGTATATTCACTGCTTCATTTTACCTTGTGTCTCAATATATAACATAGGAAAACTGCTTTGCATGATGGATATGCAAACTGATTGGAGAACCATGTTATCTGAAATCAGGTATGAACACCCGCCCCCCTGATTTCAAAACCATTTTAAAAAACAGTATAACTGAGTTCTTGGCCCACCCATAGAGATTCATGCTTGATTTCTTGCCAATATCATCTTTTTCCAAACCCAAGGCTATACCAACTACCCTACACTTTCTTTTAACATCAAACTCTTGTAATGCTTGAATACATAAATTGACTTCAGCTTTACACCCCCACATCAGTTGAATGTAGGATTATTTTATGGCTTTTTATGTTTCAACTTCCTATCCCAATCTAGATGAAAAACATTGATGAAATACAGTACACAACTATAGGTACACATATCAATCCTACAGATTATAATGGGATCTATGTAATGATAAACTTATATACTGTAGCCATAATATGTATTATGTAATAATATTTAATATTAATATGACATAATATGTAATAATACCTGTTTTCATAAGTACAGTAGAACAATTTGATATTGAGTCGTAGGTGGCAATCAGTGTCAGGACAAATAGAAATGAAGTTAATTCAGTAGCACAGACCAGCATCTTTAAATAAGAATTGTATATTGGCAGTGCAAAATTCAGTACACAGGGTAGTTGTGGAATCCTGGACCTTTGAAAATGCAGAATATTCTTAAAATATGATTGTTAGCTATAAACCTGCCTTCCCAAATGTACCGGTAATGAACAGAAATACTGAAAAGATAAAACAGTGGAGCAAAAATTGTATCCACTGTCTGTAGGAGACAAACTGAAAACCCAGTTCCTTCTGTGTTTATTAAATGAGCTGTTTGTTGGTGAATCTGTCCTTTCATTATAGGGTAGATAAATGCCAGGGAGGGAACACAGTCATCATTTCTAGCTTTGTGGAAATGATGGGGAGGTTTTAATTATTAAAATGCAATTATTTCCATTATTGATGACTCCGAGGATCAGGACAGCACCAATACAAACTGCTAGCGCATGCACTTACACACACACACACACACACACACACACACACAGAGAGATATCCATCCATCACTTTCATTGGGACTTTCACTTTCTTTATGTAAAAATGTTATCTTGACATGGCACATGCCATTGTTTTAGTGCTCTTTTTGTGGTTGCTGAAAAAAGCATGAGGCTCAACTGTCTCCAAGCTGTTTCTTTTTTTAAAAAAGAATTTATTAGAATGAAGGCTAAGCATTTTCACACTTTCATCCCTCCACCCAACCTCCAAAAACCTGTTGAGATGCACATAACAATCCTAGGGAAGGAAGAGTACAGAGTTTTCAAATTCTGATCCAGCTGTTGCACAAATTAAATACATTGATGCCGCCTGTCAGTCTTATTCTTAGCTCAACTTTGCATCAACACAAAGGGTACAAAAGATTTGGTACAATGTTACAGGAAGCATCTGTTCCCCTATGAGATTCTTCATATTTATGTATATATGATGTGCCATTAAGTTGATTCTAACCCAGTGATGGGCAGTCTTGGCCCTCCAGCTGTTCTTGAACTTCAATTCCCAGAAGCCAAATCAGCACTCCTGCTGATCAGGGCCTCTGGGAATTGAAGTTCAAGAACAGCTGGAGGGCCAAGACTGCCCATCACTGTTCTAACCTATGGTGATCCTGTCCAAGTTTTTTTTTTAGGTAGAGAATACAAAGAAGTAATTTACCATTCCCTTCTTATGGGTGGCCCATGGGACTGTGAAGCTTTCTCACAGGAGACACAGTGGGGAATCATTTCCCCCCTTTCTTTTGGGAACTATAAGAATGTTATACACAATACATTATGCTGTGCTTACATTCCAGCAGTGATTTTTTCCTCTTTTATTCCACAACTGGGATTTTTTCAAGCATGAACCTGTTCATACCATAATTTTAAGACACTCACTGGTGGAACATAATTTGAAAAATCACTGCTGGAGCAATATACACAATATAGTGTGTGTGAGATTGCCCAGTGTGGTACAGTGGATAAAATGACGAACTAGGATTCAGGAGGGTTGGGTTCAAATCCCTGCTCAGCCATGAAAACTCATTAAAGGGGCAGAACTGGTGAAATCACTCCTTAAATATCTCATTTACTTTGAAAGGCCTATTAAACTACTATAATTCAGTTCTGACTTGATGACAGATAACAACTATGACAAATATGATTCAAGTAGTTCCCAAAAGTAAAAGCAAAAAAGACCCACTCAAATCCTAGAAATATGAGAAATTTAAAACCAATTTCTACTTGTATCTGGTTTTCCTTTTTTTTATCAGCAACATGTTAACTGCTGCCAGCATTGTTGCTAATTTTAACAGTTACGTTTACAGTTCTAAACAGTTTGTATGATAACTGCTACCCAGTTATAATAAGGGGTTGAGCTTAGTCTTTCAAACAAGCCTAAAACATCTGTAAAGTTTGGAATTTTTTTACTTAAGAAATTTCTGTTGTCACTTACTGTTAATATTTCCCCCAAAAAACAAAAGTAGAAGAAAAATTAGCCAATGAAAAAGTAATGATGTTTAGCTACTCTTCCCCAGCTGTTTCATTTGTATATTGAAATATTATTTTATAAAACTTCAGTTAGAATTAACAAGAAAAAAGTAATACCCAATTACATTTACAGTGTAAGCTATTAAACTGATTTATAGTAGGTCAGTTAATTTACTGCATCTGACATTGCATCCAGCTGCCTGTAATTTAACTTTTATGGTTGAGTCCTATATTCTGTTTCTTTCCAGAGTTTTCCAGTACCGGTATGTTTACAAATGCTGTATATTATAGAACAAAGTACTGGGGTGTTATTGATACTGATATTTTAATGTTTGTCATGTGATTTCTTGGGAAATCACCCTGAGTCAAAAGGTCATTTCTCCAGATTAACATTTGATTCAACTGCCTTAGTTTATCTTTATGCTTCCCTGATCAAGCATAGGGTTCGACAGCAAATCTGTGCAACTCATTTTTAGGAAAGCTTGGGGCAAAACTGCAATAATTATGTGAGACTTGCATGAAGTGAAATCCTTTTTCCTTTTTCAAACAAGGGAAATCAGAAAGTGTACAACTTGGTGGGGTATCTCTATCCCTATAAATCCAGACATTAACCATTGTAATTCGGCATATGCGTCAGCACCTGTCCACACTATCCCATACCAAGCCTCCTGCACTTGCCCGAACCCGGCCCGCAGAGTACTGTAGGGTTGCTGAAGCCGCCAGTGGGGCAAGAGCCCCACGAATATGAACAAAGGGAAACAACTTCAATTCTCAATGTTCTCTGTGCCACACCATGCCTCAGCCAATCAGGCTGAGAGGCGCGAGCAAAAAGAACGTTGGGAAACGCGGCTCACCCAATTGAAATCGAGCCGCAGGAAAAAAACTGCTGCATGAATGCAAAGAAAACAAACAAAACTCCAGGCCCCAGCATCCTACGTGCCGTGAGCACTTCAGCCAATCAGGCTGAAGGGCGTGAGCACGCAGAATGCTGAAAAAGCTGGCGTGTGAAAAATAAAATAAAAACATGCCGGCCTCCCACAATGAGAGTGCAAGTGTGCAACAGGTGGATGCAGCGCCTCATGGTCTCGCAAAGCAAAAACCCACGGTGAGACCACCGTCGGCCTTCTTTCCCGGAGCAATGGGGAGAAGAGGGACTCCCTCTCCTCCCCGCTACCCCACCGAAGACACAGCGAGACCACCACCGGCCTAAAGGTCAGTTGAGCCGGGGTGGAAAAAAATACCACCAGCAGGCAGCAGTTCATCAGGGGAAGCACACTCCCTGGCAAATTACTGGCTGATGCCTTTGTACTTCTGACACCACTGTTTCGAGAACTAACACGAAACAGCAGTGGAGGTAATACAAAAACAGTAGCCAGCAATCTGCAAGGAAGAGCACCACCCCTTACGGATCGCTGCCTGCCGATCTCTGGTTAGGTAAGCCAGGAGAAAAAGGAGACAGAGAGGAGAGAACCATCGTCAGGCAGATAGCTCTTCTCTGCCTCCTTCTCCCCCAACCTACCTAACGAACCTTACTGGGGGAAGAGCGAGCTGACTGCCGGCTCCTCCTTTTTCCCATTGCTGCATAGAAACCAAATTTTGAAGCAGCAATGGGGAGAAGAGGAACCGACAGACAGACCGTTCTTCAAGCAAAAAAACACAAGAAGAAGAAAACCAAACATTTATCAAAAATGCCAAACACCAAAATTAATAATAATAAATAAATAAATATTAAAAAATGCATTAGTAAACAAAAAAGTAAACAACAAAATCCATAAACAAAAACATCCACAATACCAGAAAAGCACAGAAAAAACACCTAACTACAACATGAAAATACCTAATTCTAACAACACAACTACCACAAATTACACAAATAAACACCAACAAAATCACAAAAATGAAACAAACCAGAAATAAACATACCAATTAAACAAATCTAAAACCCAACCAAACCACAAAAGAACAAACAGAAACAACTCCCAGCCCACCACCACAAAAACAAAACAAAGAAAAAACCCAGAAGAAAAAAACCCAGAAAACTCACCAGCACGTCCTCCCTCCACGAGACCGGACTAGAAATGAAGAAACAAAGACAACTTACTAGAAGAAGCCCCACCTAGAGGCCAGGAGAGAAAAAACAAGTGAAACGAAAAAAGGATCTAACACTATTACTAACAGCCCCACCTGCAGGCCGGAAGATTAAAAACAAGTCAAAAAGATTCAAAGCAGCTCTTTTGCTAAAAGACCCACCTAGAGGCCACAAGAGTAAAAACAACTAAAAAAAAGAATAAATCAAAAGTTTACAGAATAAAAAATATATGTTAAATAAAAAAATAATGAACATTTGTAACATCATCTGTTTATTTTTCACTCAACCTCCCCAAAAACAAACAAACAAGCAAACATCTAAACACAGTTTATAACAGCCCAGCAATGCTGGGCAACCTATGCTAGTGATATTATAATTCATCCCATAGAACTGGAATATGATCTTCATAATTTTGCCAGCAGAAGTTCATGTAAATCATTCTACTAGATAGGAGACATTATTAGGTTAAAAACACACATGAGACATGCAACCACCTCCTTTTACAACTTTAGTATCACTGCACTTTTCTATCTTAGTTCTCAGGCAGTTTGTATGCAATATGTGTATTTAAGTTCACCAAAGTACCCATATATAAGGGGGCAATAGCAATTACATTTATAAACCACCTGCTTTCTGGGTGGTTCACAAGTTAATTAGCATTATGCCCCCAACACGATGCATACTCATTTTACTGACCTTGGAAGGATGGGAGACTGAGTCAACTTTGAACCTTGTCATGACTGAACTCACAATGTTTTGTACAGCAGTTTACCACCGAGCCACCAGGACTTCACAGATTGGGGTTGAGTTAGAGTGCACTTTCCCCCCATATCGTGTGATCACCTGGAAAGAGTTTACACTGGACTGCTACACCAAAGCTGCATATTTTGATGGATTTCACTGTGTGAACACTCCATTAGTCTGCTATAGTGAAACCAAACACTAGCAAATACATACTGAGTCAATCTAAGTCAGGGGTGCCCAAACATTTTGGGCCGGGGGCCTGACCATGCCCCCGGAACAGCTGAGTGGGCCAGACCATGCCCCTAGATCCCGGCATATTTGCACATGTGTGGCCATTTTACATCCTGGTTTGGCGTAAACGCTTCTGTGCATGCACAAAAGCAGCAATTTTACCTTGCAGAAGCGTCCATGCCAAACCAGGAAATAAAATGGCTGCTTTTTGCCCATGTGCAAATGTGTCTGTATTTACTTCCTGGTTTGGTGAGGGTGTCATGGGCCTGATGGAATACCTTCTGGGGCCATATCTGGCCCACAGGCTATAGTTTGGGCATGCCTAATCTAAGTGTTCATGGATTTTACAGCTAAACACTGAAAAGTTTTTGTATCATATGAATTCTTCTCACTTACTTGCCTCACTTTTTGTGCCCCCCCCTCCTATGTCCCCTCCACCCTTGGATTATGTTCTGGAGCATCCACCAACCACGTGAAGAATGAGAGGGAAGAAACCCTTTGCAGAAGGTAAGATTAAATGATGAAGGGCCATGGCCTGTGTGGAAAGCTTTAAACAGACTGTGTGCCAGGGTAGGAAGATCAAGGCTAATGTGAGAAAGTGGGGTTTCCCTGCAGATCAGGGGTTCCCAACCTAAGGCCCATGGGCCAGATCTGGCCTCCGGTGCCATTTCATGTGGCTTTCACTCCTCCAAGGGCATTTGAGAAACAAAATGGCCACTCCCTTTGAAGCTGTTGGGACAAAATGGTTACCCCATCATGCAGGCAGGGCAACATGGCCATCCGGCCCTCGAAGCTGACTGAGAGAGCGTGAACTGGCCCCCGGGTTGAAAAGGTTGGTAATCCCTGCTGTAGATGGTAGCCTGTGTGAATGTGTAGAAGAACAAACTATTGTTCATATAATACAATGCACACAATGCCCCTCAATGTGCACTGAGGAGGACCTTATGTTGTCAAGAGGAAATGCTGCTGATGTGGCCCAATACTGGGTGGATGTCATCTAGTTCCTGTTTGTTTTATATAGGTTTTAGCTTTGTATGCTATTCCAGTATATGCTTTGTGGAGCCTCTGACATGAATAAAGAAAAAAAGAATGAAGGACCTATAGCAGCGATGGTGAGCCTTTTAAAGACCAAGTGTCCAAACAGAGGGATGGGCAAACTCAGTGGTAGGGTGATGGTACATGTGGCAACACTGAGGGCTGGTAGTGCCCCATCTGGCATGTGTGCCATTGGTTTGCCACCACTGGCCTATAGGAATCTTTGGTTTCCTTGCAAAAAGTAGGCAGAGTTTTGGCATTAAAATATACCACAAAGTAAAGTAACATACAGGTATTTACAATTTTAATAACATTTTTGTTTAGTATTTGTTTAATATATAGATATATCTACCTGTTTGTAATTGTTCTCCAGAAGAGAGAAGGAAGAAGAGGTGGAACAACAACAACAACAGCAATACATGGAACTCTCTCCTCTTTTGTTTGTTAGCACAACATTTCATTGTTCCTATTTAATAATAGCTTCAAGTGAATAAAATCCAATTGAAGACCAGAAGAAACAGACTGTAATGGTTCACATGCAATGTCTATTTGTGAATGATTAGCATAAAGGACATTAATGTGCAGGAAGGATTTCAAAGAATGTGTCCTAGGTTGCTAATATACATAATGAACAATCAAACCCAGATCTTAGACATCTTGAAGGCTATTATCTCTTTTTAGATTGTTACAGCATTGCTTGCCCATTATATGAGAACACTGGCTGCTGTTCTACAGAAATCTGAGATAAAAATAAGTACTTTATTTACAATATAGGCATTTAGTAAAACAACCGTGACCCACAGAGCTGAGAGGGGTCGTTGCTGTTGACTATTTGGCAGCAATTGGTTTGCTATGGAGATATGGCTTGTATCATCAATTGTATATTCACTTTTCTTTGGCAATTGCTAGTTGTTAACTAGTGGAACACTGTAAAAACAGGCCTCTGTGTATCAATGACATAAAGGGGAGTTGGAAGGGACTTGAAAAGACAGCATGGCACAATAGGAGAAGAGAGTAACACAAGAAAAGGCTGATTTATTAATTGTGGAATACATAGAGAATCTTAAAAGCATCTGTTATCAGAGTTCGTAATCAATTTCAACTGTAATCTAAAACTACACTTGATTTTTGTTTATTTGAGCTGCAGTTCTTTATTCATTTATCTGGAAGTAAGCCTTATTGACTTCAATGAGATATAAATAAGCAGGTAAAGAATTCTGTTCTTAGTGGTATATCAGCACATGAAGGAAGAATTTGGTATTCATTATAAAAAGTACTAGCTGCTAGCATGTTTATTAAGATATAGTGGTAGTATTAAAATTATCATATACAAATGATGTATGATTTGAGACCTTCCTATTTGACAGAGTGCAATGCATCAGGTCCTGACTCCAAATGAGGCAAGAAAGATTATGATAAAGAAAAGAGCCTTTTTGCTGGCAGCACCTTCATTTTTGCTTGCTGGTTGAGTTGTGTCAGGCCCCATCTTTGGATACGTTTAAAAACAGTTTAAAACATTTATTTTTAGAGAGGCATTCAAGGATATCCTCCCAATTGCCAAGGAGTAATTAGCTTATACTGTACTGGATCTTACATCTCCAGATGCAATCAATTGCTATTGATTATTGTTGTTTTACATATTAACTGTATGTTTACTGTTTTAATTGATGTACACCACCCAGAGTGGGAAGATATCCCAAATGGGTGACAGACAGACAGGCAGGCAGGCAGGCAGGCAGGCAGGCAGACAAACCAACCAACCAACCAACCAACCAACCAACCAACCAACCAACCCACCAACCAACCAACCAACCAACCAACCAACCAACCAACCAACCAAACAAACAAACAAACAAACAAACAAACTTCTGAATTTAGATAATATCCCAGACTACTAGCTAAGTAGTACAGTAAACCCTGACTCACAAATGCCCCAAGTTACATAAAATTCGACTTACATAATGATTTTGTGCTAAAACCATGTCCCGATAAACACGATTTTCTATGGGTTTGCTTTGAGTTACATAAATATTCTTTTTCTTATGTGTTTGTTTCGAGTTATGTAAAAATTCATTTCCCTATGGGTTTGCTTCGATTTTCATAAAAATTTCATTTTTCCTATGGGTTTTCTTCGAGTTACATAAAAAAATATTTTTCCTATGGGTTTGCTTCGAGTTACATAAAAAAACAATTTAAGCAAAAGCCTACAGAATGGACTTTCCCCCCATAAGTAGGGGTTTTAATGTACTGTATAAGAAATTGCCAAAATCTGCAAATTTCTTCATATTAGAATGGATATTTTTTTGGTGGGGGTAGGGTTTCAAAATTATCCGACACTAAACCTGACAGATTCATTCACCTAGCTTTTGGTTCAGAGTGATTTTGTTTAAAGTTTGGGTTGAATTTTTGTATATTCAAGCCATATTAATGATGTATTATTGTCAACGACATTTTTGTATGAGTTTTCTCTTTTTTTAGCACAGGTGTATATCAGAAAGCTACTACATGGTCATTGACATAACTGAGTCTGTTGAATTTGGCTGATAATGCTGCTTCATTATTTTCTGATGGATTTGCCAAAAATATTGCAAATACATATTTGGAGTAATGAAATCTTGGTATTAGAAAAATTTAAATAAAAGAGAAAAACAAATTTCTTATTGGTATGTATAGGATGCTCTTCCATGAAAGTGTCAGAGAAAGCACAGCTTTATTTCAATATAATTAACTTTCCTGTAGAAAATAATCAAAATAATCTATTCACTGGATTTGAATTTTAGGTCACTGGATCACAACTGTTTGAAGTACTTAAACAATGTAATCAAACAGTATGATTTTGCATGTAGTATATATTTCAAACTCAGATTCCCTATGAATAAATGGCCATAGTTATTCTAATAATAATTTTGTGTCAGAAAATGGGTGCCCAAATGAGGCACCTTTTATGTCCCTAAGAGCTGGGACGGAGATGGGCACTCAATCCATCATGCAGTACCCGGGTCTTGAACTGTCAACTTGCCAGCCTTCCAGCTAACAAGGTGGACTTCTTATAAAGGTAAATGACACATTCTGGGGAAATTTTTTTCCCTAACTTTGAGCTAGTTTACAAGGGCAACTCTTTATAAGTGAGGAAAGCCTGCAAAATTGTCCTATGCTAGACAGAGAATGTAAAGGTTTAAAATCTAATATGATTTTAAAGACAAAATGGATACTAGTAAGATAATTTAAACCATTCTTGACCCTTCCATTTCTGTAGACCCTAACATTGGGCAATTGATTTAAACATTCAAGAAGGATGTGAATGAGAACAAACAAAGCCTTTGATCTATGTCTTCCACCATGGTGGCACATACAACCATCCCCATTCTGTGACTCGGTGGGTGTTTGCTTGTCCTTGGCAGTGGAAGGCACTTCTTTGCATTCTCAGACTGCGGTTGTCATCTCTAGTGAAGTGAATGGCTAATAAAGTGGGACAGCATTGAGATCTTAACTAGTTTCCCCATCTTGTGTTTCTATGTAGGTCTTGCTGACTTGTTAGATTCCAAAGCTAAGTGGAGTGTAAAGAATAATTGCCTCATTTCAGACTTTACCAAATCAAGGAAGCATGGGATGCCCTAGGAAAAGGAGCATTGAGGCAACTCTAGGACTAATACGTTTATTTCACCATGAGCAATTGTGGATTATAATCCAGTTCCTGAAATGCATAGGGGACAATGTCAGGGCTTCAGGTGTAAACATACATATTACACGTAGTAAGTGATTATGGTGGAGTGAAATAGGATCTTTGTGCAGCCCATGTGCTCCTTAAGTCCAAATACAGTATTTTAAGCATAATATATATCTGGGGGTATATTAGCCCAAACATCTGTGAATTACAATCCAGTTCTTCAGATATATACAGTACTGTATTGGGGCTTCAGGTGCACATGAATTTGCAGAGATCTACTATTTATTAGGCCAGACTTTTGTGAATTACAGTCCAGGCCCTCTGTTATTTAGTATATGTATATCTCTTAGTCTAAAGGTAACACAAGATTGTTGATTTAATGGAACAAACTAAAATTGTTATCTGTATATTTGGGCCACATACTTCGGTCTTGTTGTCTTTTGCAGCATCTTCCTCCTTTTCTCAGAGCTATGATGCAATCCTCAACATAGCTGGAGGGAAAGATAGGCTGAACATTCCTAGCAGCATTATATTTTATAAGTTATTCCTCTAATAGCACATAGTGGCTCCAAATAGTTTGTCCAGCTCTGTGTTTTCTGATAGCCAGCTGACCTTAATAAATTGGATGTTATGCTTTGCTCTGCTCCTCTCCCTCTCCCTCTCCTTGTGTTCTGTATATACTTCTATTTCAGTTCATATAGTACATTCAGAGCTTCTGAAGATAGAAAAGGGAATGTCTTGCTATTGTATTTTAATATTTCTGTTTCATTAGTCAAACCAAAGGCCTGTGAGCTGGATCCAGGCCATGGCACCATTTCATGTGGCCCTGCACCCCTCCAAGGGCATTCAAGAAACAAAATGGCCAATCCTTTGAAGCTGTTGGGACAAAATGGCCTCCCCCATCGTGCAGGCAGGGCAAAATGGCCATCCATCCCTTGAAGCTGACTGAGAGAGCATGACCTGGACCCTGGCTTGAAAAGGTTGGGAACCCACTGCTCTAGTACAATAGCACATACGCATAAACACACACTCTATATCTGCCTGCATCACAGCAAGATTGCCTGCCTCTCTGGCCTCTTCAGAAATGATCACCTTTCAGAGTTTACCACTGCATTGAAGACTAGGAACATGTATTAGTCCAGAAAGAAGGATAGGCTTTTTCTTTTAGTAAATCCTGACTATTTTGCTTGTTTCTGAAGCACTGCTTAGAATGAGCCACATGAGATGCCATCACTGATATGGAGGGAACAAGTCTCACCAGCCTCTCTGAATAGCTCCTATTGCCATGGTGAATTTCTACCAGTAACGTTTGTTTAGAAATAGTGGAAGACCTATTGTCTGGTTTTATTACAGAACTTTTGATACTATAAGCTTTTATTACTCCAGATCTTTTTCTCAGAGCCACCATTTTCTGGCAGGGAACATTTAATTTTCTGGCAAGGAACATGTAGCTCTGTCATAACAACTGCAGCATACGTGGTGAGAGCAAGTAATCGAAAGGAGCAGGTCTGGGCAATTTCACTTTGGAAAATTCATTGCCTCAAATATTGTCATCTGAGCAAAAATGGAGGAGAGGCTTCGTTTGCACTGATCTCTTCATGTCAGCACCTCTCTCTCTCTCTCTCAGGTTCCACACATTTTCTTCATCATAACATTAAGAAGCCTGGAGTTAAACTTTCTTCTGTCAGCATCAATGTGATGTTTTGAAACAGACTTATTAGCATGGCAGAAGCAGCTCCTGCAGATACTAAGGTTATCCAGTATAAAGTCATTATCTCAATCCATTTTAAAACATACAGAGACCTTCTTGTTTATGTCAGAGAGGGAAAGACGGCGAAACAATGAGAGTAGGGGGAAATGATGAAAACTGGAGTAGTAGCAGTTAGGTACCCACTATATTTGCCAACAGAGGTCATCTCTAAAGAAGTTGAGACAACTCACTGCAAACACTGCTCTTTTTAAAACTCTTTTTTCTTTTTTAACTGCGTTTGCAGTGAGTTGTCAACTTCTTTAGGGATGACCTCTGTTGGCAAATATAGAGGGCACCTAACTGCTACTACTCCAGTGACAGCAGCAAAATGTAATAAATTGATTAGGTCAATCAAGAAAAACACACCAACTAAAACCATATCTTCCAATTAACTGAGCAGTCAGGGTACACAGAAAGAGCCTCCTTGAAGATCTTGGTATTTTTGAACCACTATCGGGCATACCTGGGCAACAGCAACCTTGTGCCAGTTAATCTTTCTCACACTAGGTCAGGCGAAAGGAACTGTGGAATGAATTCACCAAAAGGTGGCTTCATTTTGGCAGTTTCATCTCTGGCCTAGACATGGAAGGAGAACAACAACTGGGCAGTAGGTATTTTTAAAGAATGACCCAAACTTTGACATACTTGGAGGAAACATATTGAAATCTGTGAGATCCCAGCATGACTGACTAATGTCCCTTTGCTCATATTATATCAATGACTATGCATGCTGATGTCTAGATCCAACCTGGTTTTACTAGTGTATGCTTCTAAATGTTATGAGAAGCATGCACAATCCTCAAAGAAGCAATCCTCAAAGATACCTCTTTCCTACAACTCCAGAAAGAATGCTTTTTCTAAAATGATACTTGCTGCAAGATATATTATGTAAGATTGGAGTGTGCCTGGGGTTTGAGAAACTGCTTATCTGTGTATAGCTTGTGTCAATACCTTAATTAATCAGCTAAGCACACAATCCTATAAATATTTACTGAGAAGTAACTTTTCCTTTCTACTTTAGGATTTAAAGCCCAGACAAGAAGGTACAAAATTACGAAGATATAGCTTAAAGCCTATGATCTGGATCATACTGTGGCACAATCCTTGCACACCTTCCCAATTACCAATGTGGCTGTGCATTTTCCTCACAACAAGGTGGCAGCAATGAAAGATGCAATGGCAGTTTTGGTATCTCTTTCTCCTGTTTTGAGCAAGCTGGCAATGGAGATGAGTTTTACTCCAGTTCCCTATAGCTCCCCCACAAAATACAGGGTGGCTGGTAAGTCCCTACCCATCCATGTTTATTATATATATTTTTCTTTTTTTCAGTGAACTATGGCCTATTTAAGGCCATTTACACTTGAAGAGCATATTGTGACAAGTACGTGGGAACATGTGAAGAAATGGGGGCCACTGGAGGGCCGGGGCGCCCGGAGGATGACTGATCAAGTAACGACACGAGACAAGGAAGCAGGATCGATCAGTACTTTAATGGCAAAAGGCAATATCATTTATAGGGAAGAAAACGCAACGGTGGCAAACTGTCATCTAACAGAGCATTACCTCATGCGTTGACTCAGGTTAATGGGGAAACCTTCAAAGGGGAAGTTAATTAACTCGGGCAAACATGGGGAAAGAATGACCATTGTGTTGGGGATTAGGCAGGGACAAACATGGCTTATTTGCGCCAGGGATTTCCCAAACCGGGAGATGAGTTTATTACACTTAATGTTACACAGGAGTTAGCTATCTGCTTACTTGGCAGCGTCGCGGGTCAGGTCACGGTAATTGGGTGAATCAAACCCAATCTTTTATTCACCCCCCTTGATTTGGCGGCCGCAGAACCCACAAGCAAGGAGCGTCTCTCACTGCAGTGGTTTCAGGCGGGCCGTTCCATGCCCTATGGGGCATGGGGAATCCGCATCTCCCCTTTAAATTTTCTATTTAAGGACCTGAGCGGCGACCTTACGCAAGATCGGCATCAGCTGTTGAGCAGGGATGACGTCACGGGGTTTCTCTCTGGGGCGGCACTGGGCGATCAGTGAGGGAATGCATTGAGCCAGGCAACATATCATAATGCCTATAATGACAATCCCGACGACTATCTTGAGTACCGTTTGCAACCACCCCCAGGGAATCCATGACCACATCCAATTCCACAGAGAACTCCACCAAGCCCCCCATGCAGAGCCCTCTGTGATGCCTGCAACTATGGTGTGGAGATCCGTGAGCTGGTTTTGGATCTTGCGGGAATTATCAGTAAGGTTAAAACAGCACATTCCATGAAAAGACTCGCAACCCAGGTGATGTAGCAAGAGGAGGTAGTCGATAGCCGCTCGATTATCAAGGACGGCATGGCGAAGCTCTGCCTGTTCCTGATTAAGGAGCGCTATCGCTGTGGAGGTATGGTTAATGGCTTTAGCCAAACCGCAAGCTAAGCGGCCGATCCTCCGTGCGTTACCGACGGCCAAGCCTGGCACGCCGATTAGGCTGACCGCCAGTGATACATACTCAGCGGGACTTAACACTCTGAAGCTGCTGTCACAGGAGCTGTCTAACTGGGTTGTGCGTGTGTGCCGTATGAGTGGGGAAACATGAGCATTTGATACATTTGCGTCAACAGAGCTTGGGGCAATCATGTCCTTGGTAGGAAGTAACAGTGTCAAACGACTGATACAACACATCGAGTCCGACAAATTCGCAGGGATGTAGTTCCATGTGAACTGGTTACAGGTGAAAAACCACCCAGGAGGTAGGGTGACATATGCATACAATGAGATGAGTGTCTCTGGTTTGGTACAAGTCCAGTTGCCGCTGCCAGGGTCAACGCAGCGGCGCCGCGCCTGACCGCCTGAGGTGCAGCCGGTCATGCGGGTACAGGCAGCGTCCGGGCTGATCGCCACTCGAGGGGTATGAAGAGCGACCGCATCAGCCGGCAAGGTTGACACAAGCTTCTGTCCCCCCCAGCGTGCATATGCTGAGAAGGCAGTAGGAGAATGTGGCCCAGAAAAGGCCTTCAGCAACCAGTCGCCATCCTTGGTGCGTGCGTCCGGAGTGTGGCACACGGGGATGAGACAGGTGCTGAGGATAGATGCAGAACCAATGCCCTGCTGTAAGCAAAAATCGGACTGGTTGACGAGACCCGCCAACCTTTCCCACAAGTTGTACTGCATTCGGGTAGACAAATCTTCACCAGGCGGCAAACCGTCGGCCTGGATCGGAGTAGCCCGAACGCCTCCCCCCAAAAGTAGGGAGAGGGCCAGGATGATGGTGATTGCCACTGTGTTGGCATGGAGTTGAGCGAAGACTGCAGCTGTGAGGTTCTCCGGTGTCAGCTCCTTCTCCTCGCGCTGGACGGTGTCCTGGGCGTCACGGCAAAGAGCTTTGACCATCCCCCAGGTGATCTTGGGCATCGGTGGCCGCTTCCTCCGGCGGATCCGCTGGGTCAGCGTGAGGTCCTCCATCTCCGGGATCGGACTCGGGTCGACCTGGGTCCACGCCATGCGGTTCCAAATGAGGCTTGACACACCGAGCTGGAATACAAACGACACCTGTAGGAGACATAACTGCAGCATACCCTCTTCCCCACGTTATGAGCGGCACCGGGCCCCTCCAAGAAGGGTCTGGTGGCACTCGGTACCGGACCATAGGCCGCGGGAGGGCTTCCGAACGGCGGAAATGCCTCTCCTGCGGCGTACAGTCCGAAAAAACATTAAGGTGATTGTAAGTGAACAATACCTTATTTAAGCAAAACTGTGCTTCTCCTTGTGACTTGGGGAGGGCAGGAGGTTCCCCCCTTTCTGTTTGTTTGTCAAGATAGGACTTTAGCGTCCGATTGACCCGCTCTACAATCGCCTGCCCTTGCGGATTGTAGGGAATTCCAAAAGTGTGCTTGATGTCCCAAGTCGCCATGAAGGCGGCCAACTGCCTAGAGCAGTAGGACGGTGCGTTATCCGTTTTCACGTGCCGTGGCTTGCCCATCGCCGCGATGCAGGAAAGGAGGTGCTGCTCCACGTGGGTAGCCGTCTCCCCTTTCTGCGCCGTGGCCCAAACGAACTGGGAAAAGGTATCAATGCAGACGTGCATGTACTGCCATCTGCCAAACTGCGGCACATGCGTGACGTCCATCTGCCATACCTGATTGGCCTCAGTCCCCCGTGGGTTGACCCCCCACGAGGGCCCCCCCGGCGCTCCTGCGCAATGCTGGCAGGAGCGGACTATACCCTGGGCTTGAGAGAGCGGCAGATTGAACTGTCTGGCGAGTGCTTTGGCATTTTGGTGAAAAAATGCATGACTTTGGATTGGAGTAGTGAAAACTCCCAAAACTGAACGTTGCTGAATTTCCTTTGCGGCCGCGTCCGCTCTGCTATTGCCCGCGGAAATCGGACCCAGTAGGTCTTGGTGACTTCGGATGTGGGCAATATAGAGCGGTTCCGTGCGGTTTCGCAAATGAAATTGAGCGGTGAGAAACAGACTTAGTAAATTCTTGTCTATCGCGGGAGTGATGTAAGCTCCCGGTAGGCTGTGCAACAAATTCCTTACATACAGGCTGTCAGTTATGATATTCAAACGTTCCTGGGCGAAGGTGCGCAAGGCAAGGTTCACGGCTGCCAACTCCGCCCGCTGAGCGGACTTCTGTGGAAGAGTTAGCAGCGTGTGCCAAGCTTCGCCCTCCTGCCAGGTCAAAACACCATAGGTGCGACCACCATCTGTAAAAACTGTCTTGGCCCCTTGGAGCGGGACCAACGAGAGCAATTCGAACAAGCTGACTGTTCCCGTCTGCAGTGAAACGAGTCTAGGGTCCTTGGGCAAATGGTACGCTAAACTTCCAGTGAAACCTTCCAAGGCTATCGGAAGCGAGTCACCTAGCTGCATCAATTGATGAATTTGTTCCTTGGTGAACGGGACTACAATTTTGGCCAAATCCTGCCCTGAGATGTCCCTAGCTCTCAGCCTGCCGCGGTAAATCACCGCGGAAACTAGCTCTTGGGGGGGAACGATGTTCCGTGATGATGTGTTAGGCAAGTAAACCCACTCCACAATTTTCGCTCCCTTCTCTGAGTCTACGCCTAGCGCCCCAGTGAACATGGATCCTGACCGTACGATGTACAAATTCAGGATCGGGGCATATGGCCCCTGGGCGATCCTATCCACCCACCTCTGGCTGAGAGCTTGGTTAACTTTCTCGAGCGCCAAGCGCGCGTCTCGAGAGATTTTTATCCGGTCTGCCGGCTGCTTGCCTAAGGTTAGCAGCGAGAAGAGCGGTTTCAAAAGATCCGTATCCAATCGGAAATACGGTCTGGCCCAATTAATATTCCCTAAGATCTGCTGTAGCTCTACCAGGGTGACTGAGTCCTGTAGATTTATGTGAGGCAAAACTGGTGCGGCAAAAGAACGGAGAAGCCGATGACCCAGGTATGAAAAGGGCTCGGTTCTCTGCACTTTTTCAGGGGCAATGAGTAGACCTTTGTCCCCCAGGCTGGCCTGGAGGTCGGAAAACATTTCGCTGCCGAGCTGCGGCATAGCGACCAAGATATCGTCCATGAAGTGACAAACAATAGCTTTAGGGTAAAGGCTTCGGAACTTTTCCAGCGCATTGTGAACGTAGATTTGGCACAGGGTGGGCGAATTGAGCATGCCCTGTGGCAAAAATTTCCACGCGTAACGGAGCGTGGGCTCACTGTGGTTCACAACCGGCACCGTAAAAGCAAACCTCTCCCGGTCCCTGGGGTCTAAGGGGATTGTATAAAAGCAATCCTTGAGATCTACAACTAGAATCTCCCACCCCTCGGGAATCATATTAGGATTTGGGATGCCGCATTGAAGCGGACCCATGGGCTGAATACACTTATTGATCTCCCTGAGATCGTGGAGGAGTCGCCACTTCCCCGACTTTTTCTTAATCACAAAAATCGGCGAGTTCCAGGGACTGGTGGACTGTTCTATATGTCCTGCGTCTAGCTGCTCTTTCACCAGCTGCCTGAGGGCAACCAATTTCTCTCCCACAACCGGCCATTGTTCTACCCAGACCGGAGTGTCGGTGAGCCATTTAAGTGGCAACGCCATTACCCGAAGGTAAGGGTGGCACCGTACTGCTGGAGAATGTCTCGCCCCCAAAGGTTGACGTGCACGTCAAGAATGTGCGGCCGAATTACCGCCGTGCCGTCAGCCCCTGGGATCGTGACTTCTACCCACTCTCGGCTCCTAAACGCTTCCTGGACACCGCCTACCCCCCACACATCGGAGACCGGCTCAATGGCCCACTCCCTTGGCCACTGGCTCCTGCTTATCACGGACACATCAGCTCCGGTATCGAGTAGGCCTGAGAACACTCTTTTGTTCAAAAATACCTCGATAACGGGGCGCTGCTTCCACTCAATGTTGGTCTCCACTGTCGCTAAGACCTGGTATCCTTGCACTGCCTCAACCGCGCTCAAGCGGTCTGCTGAGCCGGGCTCTGAGCTGTCACTGAGCCTCCCCTGGCTGCCTGCTGGCGAGTGACAAGGAACCATGATCAGTTGCGCTAAGGAATCTCCCTTATGAATGGTCTGGGGCAGGTGTGTCCAGAGCTGAACCTGGAGAACGCCTGAAAAATTCGAGTCAATGACTCCTGGAATTATAAATATTCCGCGGGCTCCAGCTACACTACGGGGCAAAACTAAACCTAAAAAGCCTCTGGGCAGGGGACCCATGTACTGGGAATCGACCAGATAGACTGTGCCTGGCAGATCGCATGTAACGTCTGCCTGACAAGCCAATTCTAGCCCTGTGCTACCCTTGGGGCTGGCCTGTGCCCTCGTAGTGTCTGGAATGTGCCTGGAACCTAGTCCAGCTCGGGGAAGTCCTGGTTCTGGGGAATGAGTGAAGCCTCTGTTTGGACTGGGGCCAGAGACATGCCCGCGTTCCGGTTTCCCGAACTCGGACAAAACTTGGCCCAATGATAGCCTTTTCTGCACTTCGGACATGGGGTCTTCGGAGCCTTGGGCTGGCCGGACCTTTGTCCGCCTCCCTTGAGTCGGCACTCCCTAGCGAAGTGACCGACTTTGCCACAGGAGTGGCATGCCCCCTGGTTCTTTCCTTTGGATCTTTTACCCCCTTGCACGGCCGCCGCCAGCAGACCCATCTTGTAGGAGTCTGTACCGACGTCGGAGCAAGCTCTAATCATGTCCGATAGGGTCAGATCAGGACGATTGCCTAGGGACTGCAAAATCTTATGACAGTCCAAGTTGGCATTGTCCTTGGCTAACTTGATCATGAGCTCTTGCTGGGCTTGCTCATTGTCAATCTGCCTGGTGATTGCCTCCTCCAGGCGATTGATGAAGTCCATGTAGGGTTCCTGGGCTCCCTGCTTGATAGCGGTGTAGTTTTTAGCCGCTTTGCCAGATGCTGGGATCTTGAAGTACGCCCTATAGGCGGCTTCGGCGGACATCTCTAGCGTGGCTAGAGGCAAGTTGATCTGAGCGTTGATGGGCTCGAAGGCACCTGAACCATATAGCTGTTCAGCAATTACTGCGCCTCCCATCCTAGCGGCCCTGGCCTGAGCCTCAAGCCGATACTCGCTGTCCCAGATCATGTACTGGCTAGGGGTTAGCATCATCCTCATGACGGCTTTCCAGTCGTGAGGAATCCACATGGTGGCTTCGCACGCCTGCTGAAGCGTGCCCCTGGCAAAACGACTTTGGAGCCCTGTCTCTGAAATTGCTTTCCGTAAAGCCATGAGAAGCTTATACGGGACTGGGGAATGCACTACCTGTTGCGCGCCTGTGAGCGCGTCCATCTCTAAGCGGATGGGACAAATCTGTCGAAGCTCAGCTAGCTGTTCTGCTGACAATTCCCCCTTCTTGAGCTCTATCTCTGCTGTGCGCTGAAGGGCACTCTTTACAACTAGGGAAGCCGGTGCTGTCAGAGAAGCGCCTGCGCTCCTCATTCCTTGCGTTCCTTCGGTGACGTCTGCAGCTGTCACCGGGGGAAGGCTCCCTTCGCTGCTATGCTGATAGCTGAATGACGGACAGAGCGCCGTGGGCGCAGTCGGGTCGACTGGCTGACCTGATGACTTTTCTAACGGGGGTTCTAGGGCCTCTATCCGGACCGGCTCGATCTGCTCTAAGAGCCTCCTACACTTTTTCCATGTGCTGACTACCCTGCCGGGCGCTTTGGGGGGTTGCTGGATGCAGTCTCCTATCTGATCCCAGAGCTTCAAGGTTAACGTACCTACTTCTGGGTAAAGTAGGCAGTGTCCCCTGAGGTACGCCAAAAGTCTCGCTAGCTCTCCGCTGTGAAATCGCAACTTAAAAACCCTGGCCAGGATTATGAACTCTCCCTCTCGAGTTCTTTGGCTAGCGGACGGACTTGGTCTATGAGAGCAAGTCCCCATATTACCTGCGATGGTCCTCTGAAGTTTCCTCCTCGGGACGAGAGTCGACGCGTCTTTGCAGGCAACAGGTTCGGGCGACGAGTGTCTGGGGTAGCCCTCGGAGCGTGGACCTTCTGCCACGGGCCCTCGGCGGCCTCTGCGTTGTCAGGGGCTCACAGCCTGCCCTGACCGGAACGCGTTTTTCCCTTCGCAAACCTCCCTCAAAGCCGGGAAAAAGGTGGTAGGAATGTCTCTTTGGAATGCCTCGCCGCGGCCGTCTCTCTGTCCGGCTGGCTGCCGACCAGAGCGCCGCGCAGTCCTCCGGGCTGGTTCGGTCACGGTTCTAACGTAGAGCCGGACCGCGTGAATCGTTACCCACGAGTAGACCTCTCCAGGGTCCTTTACTCACGAGTAAATCACGTCTCGGGGTCACCAGATGAAGGAATTGGGGCCACTGGAGGGCCGGGGCGCCCGGAGGATGACTGATCAAGTAACGACACGAGACAAGGAAGCAGGATCGATCAGTACTTTAATGGCAAAAGGCAATATCATTTATAGGGAAGAAAACGCAACGGTGGCAAACTGTCATCTAACAGAGCATTACCTCATGCGTTGACTCAGGTTAATGGGGAAACCTTCAAAGGGGAAGTTAATTAACTCGGGCAAACATGGGGAAAGAATGACCATTGTGTTGGGGATTAGGCAGGGACAAACATGGCTTATTTGCGCCAGGGATTTCCCAAACCGGGAGATGAGTTTATTACACTTAATGTTACACAGGAGTTAGCTATCTGCTTACTTGGCAGCGTCGCGGGTCAGGTCACGGTAATTGGGTGAATCAAACCCAATCTTTTATTCACCCCCCTTGATTTGGTGGCCGCAGAACCCACAAGCAAGGAGCGTCTCTCACTGCAGTGGTTTCAGGCGGGCCGTTCCATGCCCTATGGGGCATGGGGAATCCGCAAACATGAGTGGAAGAATACTGGTGACACCCTGGATAAAATAAGTGGCAAATTTAGAGAAATATTTAATAGGGACTTACAGGCCACCCTGTAGTCCGTATTTTGGTATGGGGTGGTGGCATTACAGGCTGTAATGGGAGAAGGAAGTCCATGAAAATCGGCTTTCCTTGCCCACATCTGCACTAGTGGGAACTGTTTGAATAGATGTTCTCCTCAGGAATGCTACTGATAGACAGAAGTGATGAAACATTATCCATTTCGTGGACTTGATCCACGAAAGCTAACATTAAAATACAGTAAATCCCCTACTTACGAAAAAAGTCAATTCCGTAGGCTTTTGCTTAAATCAGTTTTTTATGTAACTCGAAGCAAACCCATAGGAAAAATGAAAATTTTATGTAAATTGAAGCAAACCCATATGGAAATTAATTTTTATGTAACTTGAAGCAAACCCATAGGAAAAAGAATCTTTATGTAACTTGAAGCTAACCCATAGGAAATCGTGTAAATCGGGACATGATTTTAGCACAAAATCATTATGTAAGTCGAATTTTATGTAACTTGAGGCATATGTAAGTCGGGGTTTTACTGTACAGCAGTTAGTCTTTAAAGTGCCACAATGTTTTTTGCTTGTTTTGTTTTGTTTACTCTCTGATATTCTTGAAACACAGACTAACACGGCTACTATTTCAAAAAATTTCCTTACATAGACACCTGAACTTTTGAATGCCAGAAATGTAGGTATTTGTAACCTAATGTAATCTAACGAACAAAAACACTTTAACTCATTTCCCACTAGCTTTCAAATACTGGGTGCAGTAGTTTGGAATTCATGGCATTCTTTTTCTTACTGCTTCCCAACTCATTATAACCTAGTAACTTCTCCCCCCCCCCCCCTTCTTCCTTCAAATTGGCTAGGAAGACATGCAAGTTTTACAACAAAACAATCAATTTCAAACTGCCGAACCCAATCAGACTAGGCTGAGAGGGAACCTTTTAAATTGAGTGTGAAATTGTGAGATGCAGCTCCCCTTTCCCTTCTTTAGAAGGTGCAAGAGAAAACTTCACTTCCTCCTTTTTAGTAAGCAGGCATGGTTAATAGTTGCTCTGTTGCTACAGATATTATGTGCTAGCAAAACTATGCATGCCTGGTCCTTTAAGCAGGTTACAAGGGGTGGGAGCAAAACAAAGCCAAGGCCATCTGGCTGGACAATTTTCTATTTATAATGTCCAGATACTGATGCTTAACGCCCTTGTAAATATAAGTTGTCTCTCTCCAAGGGTCTGATTTTAATTTGGGTAATATTCCCGTTAATAATAACATCTAATTACAACATCCATTAAAAGTTAGTAACATTAATTTAACAGGAGGAAAACCTAATAGAGTTCTTACAGCGGCATTGGCATCTTTCCAATAAATTAATGTTACAAACTTTTAAAAGGATGTCTTAAATAGACATCGTTAGTGGTGGGAATATTAAAGAAATTAAATCAGGCCTTTAATATGAGCTGGAAGTCTGTTTATGAATCCAAGTAAAGGTGTTTGCCTTTCCTTCCAACCAATTTCAATCCTCTGACAGGAAGCCTAAGGCAGTGCAAATTTTGTAGTATCCACCAATTCCTGCCAGTAAAGAAGTAACTAGCTTTGCAGTTTTTGTGTGTACAGTATCTTTTGTTGGGATTACACTCTGATTTAATAGTGTATTATAGTGGAAAGTGTAGTCCTGTGGGAATAAGAGAGATTATGCACAAATATCTAAGGTGCTTTTTGTACAAAATATGTACAAAAAGCACCTTGGCTTTTTGTGGGATGTTTCCCCACCAAAAAAGCAAGTTTTAGATACAAAACACTCCTATTAATTGTTCACAAATAAGCTCCAGAATGCAAACTCTGCACAAAAACTCTTGTAATTTTTTCCCAATGAGAAATCTACTGACAAGAATGAAATACATAAAGGTTTACATCCCTAATAATTCTACCTACAGCCACACCATTTATAAATGCAAAGACCAAGACATGCAGTATGCAAATTATGTTTTGAAAGAAATGGATAGTTTGCTAGCATAGGTTGGTCTTAAAGGCAGTTCAAAATAATAAGCCAAGTTAGTGTGTTCAGGAACACCAGTAGTGTGAAAATAAGATTGTTAGCAAGTAAATGTTGCATATGGAAAATAAATTGTTGTATTTTGTATTCTCATGGAATGCTAAGCAACATTCTGACTTTAAAGAAACACAAAGATTAACAAAATTATTTTTTCAACATAGGTGCATGTTGCTGCATCTCATTCTCAGAGGTTTCAAGGAAAAAAATTGAGACCTGTGGGTGATCCTTTGTGATTTGAGGGGTGGGGCATTCCGATAACACTGGGGCGAGTCCTAGTGATGTCATAGATTTGGTACAGACAAGGTTTGGTTAGAGGCTGAAATTAACTGATGAGGGTGATTGTGTATAAATTCCTAGGACCTGTATAAATCCTGGTTCACAAGGGAACACAGCATCCCTGAATCAGAAGAGAAAAGAAAAATGAGCAGATACCAAAGTACACCAAACATTTGTCACCATTTCCATTAGTGAGTAGCACTAGGATCTTAATCCTAATGTTTTGGAAGTCTCATGATACCTGTTGTGGTCCAGGTTAGTGGAACTAAGTGCAGTCAAAGTATATTAAATGCCTAAACAAACAAATAATTAAATATTTACATGTGAATAAGTACAAAGTGGCCTTGAAGAATTAATCTAACCCGCAGTTGCATCCTTATCTCCTCTGACACATTTGCTTAAATAGCATTGGGAATGCATTAAGTTATTCTAAAATAGGAATTGGCTCAATCGATAAGGATAAGCTACGATTAATTAGTTTGATCTATGTTAATAACTTTATTTTGAGAGGATTGTAAGAGGAATCTCTGGGAGTATAGAAGAAAGAGAGAATGGAACATAATTTCCATTTCCTTTTTATAATATACTAGCAGAGGTTGCCCGGCATTGCCGGGCTGTTTTAAATTGTGTTGGAAGGTTAAATTGTGTTAATGTATTTTAAAAATTGCTTACTCTGTAATTTTAATTTTTAAAATTTTTATTTATGTAATTTTTTTGGCTTGACTGTTATTAACTGTGATCTGCTTTTTTGGGTTTTTTTTTAGGATTAATAAAAGAACAAAGTATGATATAATTTTTTCAAATTGTTTTATGTAAGCTAATAATGTTTTAGTTTTTTGAATTTTTTTAATTAGTTGTACCGTAGGTAATAATTTTAATAATGTAAAAGTAAATGTTTTTTACATTCAACATTTTTAAAATGTGTTTAGATGTTTTGGGTTTTAATTTGAGTTAAAACTCAGCACAGGATTTTTAAAAGTTTCTATTGTATTTTATTGACATATGTTTGTGATTTGTGTTAAAGTGTGTGTTAGTGTAATTTTTTTGACTTGTTTTTATTGGTGTGACCTTTTGTGTAAAATTTTGAATTTGTGTTATGTTTTTGATTTGTTTTTACTCTTGTGGCCTTTTGTTTGGGGCTGTTGTGTGTTTTTGAATTGTTTTTACTATTGTGGCCAGCAGGTGGTGCTGGTAGGGGTTATTGTATTTTGACTGTTTTTTCTCTCCTGGCCTCTGGGTGGAGCTTCTTCTGGTAAGTAGTCTCTTTCTTTATTCATTTCTTTTCCAGTCCTCGTGGAGGTAGGACATCTTTTGGTAAGTTTGCTTGTTTTCTTTCTTTTGTGTGTGTGCGTGTGTGTGTGTGTGTGTGGGGGGGGGTTGTTGGTTGGAATTTGTATTTTTGTCTGTTTGTTTTGTTTTTGATTGTGTTTTTGTTTACTTTGTATTGTTTTTGGTGTTTTTGTTTGTTTTTGTGTATTTTTGGATGTTTTTGACTGTGTTTTTAGTAATTTTTAAAATTTATTTATTTATTTGGTGGTGGGGAGGGGGCATGGTTGTTGGGGGTTAGGAAGGGTGGACTAGGTGGTGGGGAGGGGGCATGGTCATTGGGGGCTAGGAAGGCTGGGCTAGGTGGTGTGGAGGGGGGCATGGTGGGTGGGGGTTAGGAAAGGTGGGCTAGGTGGTGGGGAGGGGGCATGGTCGGTGGGGTTAGGAAGGGTGGGCTAGGTGGTGGGGAGGGGGGCATGGTTGTTGGGGGTTAGGAAGGGTGGGCTAGGTGGTGTGGAGGGGGCATGGTCAGTGGGGGATAGGAAGGGTGGGCTAGGTGTTGGGGAGGGGGGCTTTATTGTGTTGTGCTTTGATTGTGTGGAGTTGTGAAAGTAGATCGGGGTTTCCCCTTTAATATCAGTGGGTGGGGGGGTTGCAACCCCCCTCTCCATTGGCTCCCCTGGGGTTGGGAGGTTTGGGGGTATAAAAGGGGTATGTCCCCCCCCCAACCCTTCTGGACCCAGGAGACCAGGGAGAGTGGATTGATTTTTCCCCCCTCCTTAAAACAACTCCGTTTTTATAGAGAAGAAACCGCTTGGTTTCTTCTCTTTAAAGACAGAGTTTTTTTAGGAGGGGGGGAATCGATCCACTCTCCCTGGTCTCCTGGGTCCAGAAGGGTTGGGGGGGGCATACCCCTTTTGTCCCCACAAACCTCCCAACCCTAGGGTAGCCAGCGGAGAGGGGGATCGCAACCCCTCCACCCACTGATATTAAAGGGGAAACTCCAGTCGGGACCTTCAGGCGCCGTTGGTGAGGGAAAGAAAGCCGGCTGGTGTTTGCTTGGTTGTGAGGCGGTGAGTTGTTTTTCTTTTTAATTTTTCAGGCGCCGGTTTCCTCAGCATTCTGCGCGCTTATGTCGCACAGGACTCTGGGGCTTGTAGTTATGGATTTGTGATTTGTGGTTGTGGTGCATTTTTTTCCTGCGGCTCGATTTTGATTGGCCGCGGCGTGTTTTTCAATGTTCTTTGTGGTCGCGCCTGTCAGCCTGATTGGCTGTGGTGCGGCACGGTGCAAAGAACATTGGGAAATGAAGTTGTTTCCCTTTTTTGCATTTGTGGGGCTCTTGCCCCACTGGCGCATTTCTCAATCTTGCGTTTACCTGTGTACCCAGTTCAGGCGTGTGCACAAATGGTGAGTGCAGGCTAGTAGGGCCTGGCTAAGGAGCCTATGCAAAGTTCCAACGGTTAACCCTCGATTTTATAGGTTAAGATTCTGCTAGTTGCTGCTTTGGCAGCTGTTGAGATCAAGAAAGTCAAATGGAATCAGCACACCATTATTTTCACAAGTATAATAATCTCTTCATTTGTATAACAAAATAAGAGAGCTGTTACTGCTTTGCTTTCTGACGGATATTATCAATGAGTCAGTACTGCGTAGTGCAGGGGTTCTCAACGTTTCTGCACCACAGGCAGCTGAGCACACTGGACACATGTTGCTGTAAACGTGGCTGTAAACTGCGGTGTAATGTTTGTGCATGTGTGGGTGCATTTTAACGTGTGTGGGTGTGTTTATGGCTGTCATAAAAATGTCCCTTCCACTTCTGGGGTCACCACCACAGTACGGATGGTTTGCCTCAGGGAGCTGTGTCTGGGCTATGGGCTGTAGATTGTGAATCCCTGGTATAGTAGTTAGAATGCTGGACTGGAGGTTGAAAGACTGGAGTAATGAAACTCACTAAGTGATCTTGAGTCAATCCCACCATCACAGGCTGACCTATGTTGCAGGATTGTTCTGTGAATGAAAGTGGGGGAGGGAAGACATGTATGGTACTCTGGGCTCATTAGAAGAAAGGTGATATGTGAATTTATAATACTGCTAATACTAATAATAAATGATATACTGTATTGGAAAAGCCTCTGTAAATAAAAAAGTTTCCAGCATTTTTTCAAAGGCCAACAGAGTAGGGGTTGTTCAAATTTCAGACAGTAAGGAATTCCATTATGTGCAGTGATGCACTGCAGCAGGTTCTGTCGGGTTCTGCAAAACCGGTAGCGGAAATACCCCCAGGCCATGCCCTCTTGGTTGGCCACGCCCACCTCCATAGCCCATAATGCAGGATTGGCCACGCCCACAGATTTGGCCCTGCTCACAGATTTGGCCAGCCCACAGAGTAGGTAGTAATTTTTTTTTGCAGTGCATCACTGATTATGTGGATGCCACAGCCAAAAAAGCTCTACCTCTCTTAGGCATAGGCACCTACAGCTTCATCAATTATAGTGGAATTTCCCAGGAAGAGATGCTCCTGCAGATAATATGGTCCTAAACAGTAAAAGGCTTTATAGATTATTATTCTATTGTCATGTTCAAAGTCCAAAATCTTAACAGTGGTTTTACAATGGTACAATGGAGCTGGCATAAATCTTGGCAGGAAAATGGCTTGGGGACCAGTGAATCTCGCAAATTGCAACCCTATGTATAGTGTTTCAATCAGTGTATGTGTGTCATGTTATTCCTAATGGAGAAGAGGCCTGGTAAATTAAGATTTCCCCTCACAGTGGAAAATGGTCTACTCATTCATTTGATATGGGATGGCCATGAAAGATTTTTATTTTTAATTTTAAATTCAAATTTCTATGCCACCCAATCAAGTAAACCCAACTCTGGGCGGCTCACAACAAGTTAAAACATACATAAAAACAATCAAACCATTAAAAACCCAGCATACCCACCCACCTACCCTGTTTATCTTTAAAAAAAACTACCCACATTAAAACTGCCTGCATTGAAAATTAAAAGAAGTGGGGGCTTATTTTATAAGCCAACAGGTGGGGACCATCCTTCCATCTGGGCCCCACACCTGCCCTACCAAGCAGGTTTTTAGATCTTTTCTGAAAGGTAGCAGCTCCATCTGCTCCCGCAACTCTACAGGTAGAAGGTTCCACAAGGCCGGTGCGGACATGGAAAAGGCCCTCCTTCGTGTATGAGAGAGACAAGCTCCTCTGGCAGATGGGACAATTAGGGAGCCCCTCCGGTCTGCTCTGGTTGGATGGGCAGACACACTTGGGATGATGCAGTCTCTAAGGTATCCTGGCCCACTACCATGAAGGGCTTTTAAGTTCAAAACCAGCACCTTGAACTGCACCTGGAGGAAAACTGGTAACCAGTGCAGCTCCCGAAGTAATAGTGAGGCATGGGCATAATGCCTGTGCCCCATCATCACCCGGGCTGCTTCATTCTGGACCAACTGCAGCCTCTGAATGGTTGTCAAGGGCAGCCCCATGTAGAGGGCATTGCAAAATCTAGCCTGGAGGTGACCAGAGCATGTGTGACCCTGAACAGGGAGTTCTGGTCCAGGAGCGAACGCAACTGACGGATGACGCGAAGCTGTGCAAAAGCCCTCCTGGTCACGGCCGCCACCTGATCTGCAAGTAGCAAACCCGAATCCATGAGGACCCCTAAGTTGCGTACCGGGTCTGTCTGGGGCAAAACAGCCCCATCCAAGACCAAAGTTGGCAGCTCCCTGGATAACGTGGGACCCCCTATCCAAAGCCACTCAGTCTTGGAGGGATTCAATTGTAGCCCGTTGTCCCCCATCCAGACCCCAACCGCCTCCAGACATCTGGATAGGACATTGACCACATTACTGGGGTCCCCATGGCCCGAGATCTGGAGAGTGCAGTGGTGTGGCCAGAGATGGTATAAGTGAATGCATTGGAGGTTTGTTTATGTTTATCGTGCATCTCATATTGATTTCTCAGTGATTACTTGGCACAAACAGAGGAAATGGAGGCAAGTACATTCTTCTTTTTCTTCTGCCATATCTGGATCCAAATATTGGTGATCGTCATGGCGGTTAGCCATGAAGGCTGTGCTGAGAATATAATGCAGTGGCCTTTCATATGCCTTTCACATCACAACATGACCCACATACCACTGATCCAGTTCTGCAAGTCACTTTCTGGTCCTGAGCCCTTTTGGCACACAAAGTCCTCCTCAGCCCTAGGCCAGTATTGATGAAGCTGCTGCCCTTCATCAAGATGGATTCAAGTGCAATTTAATCCACTTGGGAATCATCACCCTTCCCTGGGGACTTCGGCAACCGAGGCCATTAGTCCTCGGGTTGTCAGGTTAGTTAACCGCTGCCTGACACTCACCATTGAGTCATTGGCAGTATGGTCTACTCCTGGGATTCTCAAGGTTTTAGCACCATGGGCCGGACTGCTCACCCTCAGATAGATGAGCAGGCTGGACACATGGTTTCCCCCATTGTAAATGCTGATGCAAACCACAGCAGGCATGGTTGTGCATGCACAGGTGCATTTACGGTGCATGCACAGGTGCATTTATGCACCTGCTTCCACTTCTGGGGTCATCGCTCCTGGCCAGATGGAATGGTGTTGGGGGCCAGGGCTGGCCCACAGGCCATAGATTGCGAACCCTTGGTCTATTACCATAGCAGGATAACATGACCTAAAATACTGGGACTGTTACACTCTAAAGAGCCTGGTATCCTGATTCTCAGATCTCTGTTAACATCACTATCAGGTCCCCTTGTCTGGCAGCTCCTTTTCTTGTAGGTGAGGTGTCTTGAATCGGAAGCAGGCTGTTTTATTAAGCTGTTCCACTTGGAACACTCTGCCCAGGAAGGCATGCCTGGTTCTGATGTTTTAAAAGACTTCACTATCAGTAAGAATTTGAATTACTAGAGATTATAGATAAGAATTAATCACTGCAGAATCGCCTCTTTCTGAGAAATCAGAGACAGATCATGCAGTCAATGAAGCTGCGGGTGCTTATACCTAAAGAGAGAGAAAAATCTTTTATAAGTAGCAGAGCTTTCTCAGCTGTGGCACCCACAGTTTGGAATTATTTACCTACAGAAATTAGGATCACCCTCTCTTTACTGGCTTTTGGGGAAATGCTAAAAACTTTATTATTTGGAGGGCTTCTCCAAATTAGATCCCCCTATAAGTATTTCTTGGACGACTATGTACTATCTGATCTTTTTCTTGTTTTACCATTATTTTGGGCATTAATTTATTATGGAATGGTGCCATCAAGTTTTTTATATTGATGTCTGATTATTGTTTTGTGAATTGTTTTAATGGTTTTTTATATTTTCTGTTTTTTACATGGGACTGCAGTGGCATAGTGGTTAAGACTTGATGAACTTGATGACTGGAAGTTTGGCAGGTCAGCAGTTCGATGCCCGAGTGCTGCATGACAGAGTGAGCCACTGTCTCTGTCCCAGCTACTGCTAACCTAGCAGTTCAAAAGCAAGAAATTGCAAGTAGATAAATAGGCACCACTTTGGTAGGAAGGAAACAGCATTCTGTGCACTCTGGTGTCTAGTTATGCCTGCCACATGACTACAGAAATGTCATGGTCATGGGCTGTCTCTTTGGCTGTTAAAGGAGATTAGCACTGCACCCTAGAATCAAATACAACTGGCTCTCGAGCAAGGGTGACCTTTACTATATTATTTAATCCTTGTATATATTTACTGTATTGTATTGCAGGTGCACCCCCCAAAGAAAGACTCAGACACCGGTATATGGATAAAGGCATTGGGCCACATTTATTGAATAATGCCCTAGTCCGAATTATAACTTTCAATTGGTACTCAGCCAATTATAATTCTTAAGGCAAGCAGGCCGAAGTAACACTGGTAAGGTTCCTCCCAAAATTGCCAATGGCAATTGGCAACAATGTATCCATTTGTATCAATTTGTTTGTTGAGACAAACAAATTGTTGACCGTAGTCAATAAACTATCTACTGACCCCAACCTCTGACGTGTATCCGTCAAATCACGGGGTGATGCATGCTGAAGAGCTCCTGCCATCACCCCTTTGCCTGGTTCGTCGTTGACCGGTCAACGTTATTACACCTGTACCTGTCTAAGTGTTGGCCAGTCAATTGCGAACCTGCCGGATACCTGTGGGTCATAAATATTTACCTTACCAGTGCTACCCGCCACACGGGGAGGCATCCATGATGACTCACCGCCCCCCCCAAGACCGTCAGCTCGGTCGCCAGGCCTGCTTGCATCACACCCAGAACGAGGTACATACCTCTAGCCGACAGGTGGACCCCTTCTCCTGCCTACCAGCAAAATTTTTGTGTAAGCCTATCATCCGGTCTCCAATGGCCGTCTCACAGCCATGCTCAGAACGGGACGGAGCCAGAGCCCCGTCCACTGACTGCCAGAACAGTCCGAACTAGGGAGATCTGCATCTCCCCTAAATTGGTGTCTCGGCACGATGTTAGACCACAGCGACCGTATGTAAGCCATACGTGATACAAAATGCCAGGTCACAGCCCCTCGATGGTTTAGTAACAGCAGTGATCCGTATAAGATCGCTGCCGCCGAGGTGCCTGTAAAACATTGGGTGGTCCAGCATCCCTGTCAGACAGCAGGAATGGCCACAGTTCCCGCCCCCATGTGCTGCGCATACCATACCATAGCATACGTGCGGATGCACACAGCCCAGCCGGGGTCCACTCTCTGTCGCTGCAGCATATACTGCTGCCCAGTGTACATAGCTGCGGCCCACCAGCCCCCTGCCACCGGTGTGTTGAGACCCCTAGGATCTGTAAAAGAGGAGAAAAAAGGTGAAGGACATAACTAGGTACTCGTACAGTGAGGGGACGTACATATCTGAAATTGCGCGTGGACGCATATCCACCTCCGAGTACCCCAAACGTAGCCGCGATCAACGCGACGCCTATCTTAAGTAAATGGTGCCAAAACGGGCCCCACACCGCGAAACGTGGCACCGTTCACCCTCAGGGACTTTACTATGGTAAGGGTAGACCCATCCCGGTGGCAGAAAACAGGCTGGGGCGCGCAGCAGGCACTATCGAAAATTCATGTAGGGCACCAACCGGACAGATGTCTCAAAAACTTAGTAGCAGTATGCACCACTGCCTACACCGTGCTGAATAACCCGTGAGGACCGCATCCCCACTCGAGCCCACTCATGTGTGACAGAGACATCTTTGAGTTCCAGTGCCCTACAAGACACGTCCGCCTTACACAGGTGGCACCAACTCTGGCACCCACTCACTGATGCGGAGCACTCTAAAAAGGCTACCGTGGTAGCTGCGTGGCCAAGAGCCACCTCACACCAATCTGTACATAAGTAATGCCAGCCTCGTGCAAGGTGGGTCAGAAACTCTGGGAACAGGGGTTACGCGTGTAAGGGCGGCGGACACGTTCCCGTGTCCACCCCTCCCAAACACGACGCATGAATGCATAGTGATACGCCTTACGCGTGCGAGGTGCCAATGACATGTCCGGTTCCCTTCTCCTCGCCAAACGTCCAGCCATCGGCCAAAAGTGGTGAGTGGAATCCCTCTGCTTCCGGAGTACGGCACGGAACCGGGTGATCTGCAGGTGGTGGAAAGCAGCAGTAATGTCATTATAAATACCTAGAACATGTCTGGCCTAGAACGGCACATTTAGGCGTAGGCTTCTCAAAAGAATAGACAAACTAATGTCATGACCCTGGGGGATTTGCATGTCTGGGTGTTGACAATGTGCACCACTGCCACATTGTCACACTGAAATTGGACCACTGAGTAGGCCCACTCATTGCACCATAGCATCAGTGCTCTCCAAAATGGGGAAAAAAACGCAAGGAAGGTAAGATCGCGGAGGCGATCCGTGCACCCACCCTCAGAGTAAACCCCCATAAGTCCGGGAGCCGGAGGTATCCGACCGTACTTGAAATCTAGGGCAGACCATCAGGTCTGATCTCCAGGAAGAGACCCCGCCAAACCCAGGAGTAATTTGAGCCAGACCGGACAAAATTAAGGTGGCCATGAATTAACCGCAGCTCATGAGGGCGCACTTTATGTTTGGCAATCAATGCCAAACTCACCGCGGAGATCCAAGCCACCGTATTCATGGTTAACCCGGATGCCCGCGTGACAGAGTCGATTCAGAAATGTGAGCTTAGTAGATGGGACCTCGGTCTATTCAGGCGCCAAGGGGACACCAAGTTCCCACCTGAGTGTCTGAATGAAAACGAGGAGACGCGTGCACGTGTCCAAGCCCCGTTCACCCACGAACCAAAAGTCGTCGAGGTAATGGGCTAGAGACCGAGACCCCGACCTGTGAGCAAATGGCCACTGAGTGAAGTCCCCAATCGGTCGAGTGCTGAACATGAATTAACTCAGTCAGAAGGGGGTTGGCCTTATCTAAGTAAAATTCCCCTCGGAACCTAAAAAACCCAATAGGTCTAAATCATTGGGTGCACTGGCAATAATCTGAAATCCGAGTGCATAGCACCCTGTGCCAAAACAGCACCAGAACTGCGTGAGCGTGCCACCCATAGTAGCCGAACCAACTACGAGTACCTGACTGAACAAGGTCATCAGGAATGGCATCCCTGAATGGAGAACCCACAGGGTAAGCTGAATGGAGGATTAAATGACATTCACCCTAGTTCTAGCTCAGTATGAGCTTCATGGGGGAGACATTCGACTTAGGAAAGGTGGTTCCAAGAAGGGCCCCCGCTACTCTCATAGCCCCAACTCCCTTAGCTGTGGACAGTGGAGCCCCCTCTTCGTTACCCTGAGAGGGAACCAGATTAGTAGCATCCTGGGACCCCCAACACCCCCGAATGGATAAAAAAGCCCCCATAGAAAACCCTCCGGCAGGTATCCCGCCCAATTCCTTCTTGGATGAACTGAGTGCCATCTCTCCAGGTTGACTATACTAATTGGGGCGGGGGGGGGGGCTTATGACAAGGTTAGTTGCTTCAGACGGAGCTCTGATCGCCCCTGTGCACCCCTACCTCTGCCCTGTAACCCACCAACCCGCGGGCACGCGGAGGCGGCGTGAGGGCCAGCGCAAAAGGGGACACGAAGTCGGTAACGACCGTGGTGCTTAGTACACGCATCGTCAGCTGAGCAGGTCGAACACAGCAGGCGGGCTGGAACCCCCTGCCCGACCAGTTAGCGTGGAGCCTGCGTCTGAGCAGCCCGCTGCTCAGCATGACCACCATGGTACCTATCACCAGGCACCAGTCACGTGGGAGTGATGTACACGAGCACACTAGCTGGCAGGGGTCATCCCACCTCCCCTCAGGGTATAGAGCCACCCTCATCCACATGCCTCACCGTAAGCCAACTGCCATGGGCCCATCTAATCAACCATCGCCCTGCAAATATTAGCGATGGATGGAAGCACCAGGATGGCCCAAGCAGGTCAAGCCCTTCGGCATACCACCATACGTACAAGGTATGCCGCCAACCAGTTGGCCCAAGGTGCGCGGTGACTCACGACGATGGGACATCTCATTGTCTCAGTCGCCCTGTCCCTCTCTCTCCTCCTAGTGGGCTCGCAGTTCAATAGGGAGAATATCCACATATCCCCCTCCAGCCCTTACCCCTCATGGCCTGCGGCCAATAACACCCAGGGGCAAGTCATAGCCGGCCATCGGCAAAGCTCTCGACGGGACTGTCTGCATAAAGGGCATGCGCAGCAGGACCCGGACAGCCCCTGCGATGCTCATCACTGTCCCGTGGGCGGACACCCCAGTGCGTGGTGGCTTACTATGGCGGGACCGCACATGTCTCTGTCCTCCTGTCCGCACCGCCTATCCTTATTGGGATCTCGGTTCATAGGGAGAATATATCCACGTACTCCCCCCACCAAATCTTTTCCCTCGTGACCTGGAACAAATGATCACCAGGGTGCAATAAATAACCAGACATCGCTGAAGCCCCCACCCCCAACGTCGTGCCAGAATGCAACCAAGGGGCACTGGAATAGGCTGGCAAGTGATGCCCACTAGCCTCAAATTGGCGAAGCCATGACCACTGAACCCCACCGCTGGAAGTGGACTGTGATGTGGGTGCATTCAACTTGAACCTAATACTCACTAGTTGCACCCCCATGAGCCGCCCCCACTGGGGGTTCCGGCCCACGGCGGGCGTCGGAGCTCGCGACCGAAATCGAGCTCTGGGGCCACATCCGACCACACCCCGGTTGCAGTTCTGGACAAACAGGGAGCTGCGAGACGGCGGCAGGCACAGGCCGGAGTGTCCCAAGCAGCTCGACCCGGCTGGCTGCCTGTTGCAGAGTGGCAGCAGTCGAAGTAGCCGGCAGACACGAAGGGCCCCGGTAGATAGGGAAGGGCCCCCTCCCACTGGATTGCCCAGGATGCCTCCAGCACAGCCAAACATGCTAACCAGGCATCCCCTGCCATGGAAACCCCTAGTATAAGGTGGGCCAGGTGGGCCGGCCGGCCGGCTAGGGATTGGACCAGAGGCCCCAATTTGAGATCCTGGGCCAGAATAGGGCCCTGCCCAAAACTCCGGCCCCTGAGGGGGTAAAACGTGCTGTGTGCCAGCACCAGGCCCTCCCCCCAATCGTTCTGGCCCATGGCCGGCAACTGCGAGCCGAGGGCCGAATCCCCTGAAGGGCCGGCCTGAGGCTGAGAGCCGAGGGCCATATCCCAATCTGCCCCATCCCACCGGTAACGGTGGGCAAAGGTGTTGTCTTGCTCAATTGCAGGGGTGCAGCCATGGCAAGTTGGGCCACACGGCCCACTGGTTGATACACTGGGGACCCCCATTTGGGAGCCAGGTCCTGAATAGGGCCATGCCCAAAACTCCGGCCCATGAGGGGCCGGAGGCGAGCCCTGCTGGGTGACCGCACCAGGCCCTCCCCCATTGTCTGGACCCATGGCCGGCAATTGCGGGCCGGGGGCCGAAGCCCCTGCAGGGCCATCCTGAGGCTGGAAAGCCGGGGGCCATGCCCTAATCTGCCCCATCCCACCGGTAACGGTGGGTGCCATCAATATGGGGCCCTGTTGCGGGGGCGCGGTCGCGGTCCTCCGACCCGATTGCTGCCCCCTAGCAAGCGCAGGGCCAGGCAAGTGCCTCCCTCTTGGTCGCGGCTTGGTCGCCGGGGCCTTCCTTTAGGGAGGCATAGCTGAAGAAGACGATCCCTTTCGGGGATCAGAAGCGCCGAAATGGCTCGACAGCCGAAGACTGGGCTGGAGAGCCGAGAAGAAAAAAGGAGCGACGGAGAAAAACTTCTCCTCTCCGTCGCTGTTTCTAAGATGGCAGCTCGGCTGCCTCATGGCCACCCCTTTTATAGAGGGGTGGCCATGCCCCCTAACTCACCCGGATGTCTGAGTCCGGGTGGGGGGGGCGCAAAGAGCGCGGCGGCCATTTTGGCACCGCGCTTTCATTGTTTCTTCTTTTTGTAAGCCACCCAGAGTAGTGTTCACATTAATCAGTCATGCCATCCATCCATCCATCCATCCATCCATCCATACATAAATACATACATACATACATACATACATACATACATACATACATACATACATACATACATACATACATACATACATACATACATACTAGTAAGGAAAAGCAATTGGATTTTAAAACTGTAAAGTAGAAAATGTATTTAAACACCATTTCCTAAGGCTCTTCCTATGTGCAATTTCCACATTTCTGTGCAGTTTCCATACCTCTACTGGTTTTGTTTTCCAGAAAGACATGTTTGCTTGTCATCCTAGATCAGTGGTTCCCAATGTGGGGCCCATGCCCCACAGGGGGAATTCAATTCTTAGAAGTCTAAGTCAGTACAATGGCTGATCAGTGCATTGGGAAATTGAAGTCCAAAAACCAAAGATTAGGAAACACTGGTCTACTCCTTGTATTTTGTGCCTCTGGAATAGAAAAATATTTAAATCCATATTCTAGCAGAGACTTTGAATAAAAGGTTGTATGGTCAGAAACAAACAAAGAGACGTACAGAGAAGAGTAGACATTTTAGACATATCAATAGCATAATGACATCTATAAAATCATTTGTAACTATATATTTTTATATTTTACAAGTTAACTATTTCAAAGGGAGCAAAGCAATCACACTTGTATACCGCCCCATAGCACTAAATGCACGCTCTGGGTGGTTCACAAGTTAATTAGCATTATGCAATAAGAAACAAAAAATGAATCTAAAATGTTATTGAGAGATTTTGATTTTACTTTTAGCAGTGACTTTTTATTGGCCTTTTTCACCTACTTATTTCATTTTTCAGAAACCAGAAATTATGCTCTGTTATTGGCATTCAAAGTGTTCATTGTACCTAGGATGTGGTGATTGTTCATTGCCATGTAGGAAAGTTGCTTCACAGTAATTAAGTATAGTTTGATGCCAATAGCAAAATTAATGTCACCTTTATATTAGATATCAGGTGATGCCCATGATCGTCTATTACCAAAACTTTTCATGAGTATTCCCAGGAATCAAAACCGTGGATTCTTCCTGAAAACTGGGACTGTTTCATCTTACATTCCACAGAAAAAGCACATCTACTATATAGCAAAGCTAATACGTAATAGCCAATTTAAATGCAATTTAAACACTATTATGGGGGTGAAGCATAATTAATTTAAAAATCATATTTAAGTGGCTTTTATTTTGTGATCTCCTGCCTCATTTAACATAAATGAACATCACTAAATCATTTACTTTGCTCATAGAGGAGGCTTAGTTTTGATCCCCTTGTTTCACAGGTTTCTATCTTTCCTCTCTCATTTTAAAAACCAAGAGGCATTCTCTCTTGCTGTGATTGTATCATAAAGGTATAAAAGGATTCTTCAGCAGTTCTGACTGTTTTCTCCATAGTA
The DNA here is from genome assembly GCA_035047345.1 of Bradypodion ventrale. Classification (NCBI taxonomy): domain Eukaryota; kingdom Metazoa; phylum Chordata; class Lepidosauria; order Squamata; family Chamaeleonidae; genus Bradypodion; species Bradypodion ventrale. Next base: position 237,506,077 of record JAWDJE010000004.1, read on the forward strand.
GGTATGTCCAGAAGTTTCAGAAGACATGGCTATATAAACAGCTGGTAACTGCCACTTAATGTATGCTGTTTCTGTATTGCAAAGTGGGAGGAAAAAGGATTCCATTCATATTTGCATGAAAAGATGTAGCCATGTATTTTCATGTACAAGCACTCGCCATGACAGTCCATGTCAGACAATCTAATAATAATAATAATGGAGCACTCCCTCCGCCCCTAGAGCTTTATTTCAAAATCAGCAATCCTGTTTAGCAGTTTTCTTCTCCATTAGGAAAAAGGTTGTTTTTAAGATTTCTCATTCAGTACCATAATTTATTTAATTAATTTAATTTAATAGATTTATATACCGCCCTATCCAAAGGACTCTGGGTGGTGTACACTAAGACCAATAAATTAAAAAAAAACCATTTAAAAAACATAACAATATTAGACACACACACACACACTGTGACATCTATTATCTAAAAACAAATATAAAATCTAAAAAACCTTAAAAATTAATTACAGGAGGTGGAAAGCCTCAGACGAGCCAAAAAGGGGAGCTTGTTGACAATCATGCCAGAACTGTACCAGGGCATAGGACTCAATAATAGTTGTATTATTGCTAGAAGCATGGGGCTGTGATTGCTCAGTGGTTAAGAAGCTTGTCTTGTTAGCTGGAAGGCCGGCAAGTCGGCAGTTCAAGACCCGGGTACTACATGATGGATTGAGCGCCCATCTCTGTCCCAGCTCCTGCCAACCTAGCAGATCAAAAGCAAGAATTTGCAAGTAGATAAATAGGGACCATTTTGGTGGGAAAAGATCTTTGGGGACATGAAAGGAACTTTATTTGGGCATCCTCTGAGTAGAGTTCCTCCAGCAAAAATTCTTTCAACCCAGAATAATTTCTGACACGAACTTATTATTATTATTGCTGGAAGCATTCATTGATCCCTCGATAGATAGATAGGTAAATCTTTATTGTCATTGTCCTGCACAGAACAATGAGATTGGGGAGCCCTCAGATCTTGTGTGACTCAATGAGAATAAGGAAGTTGATTTGTGGGATCCCTAAGGGTTCTGTTTTGTCCTCTATGCTTTTTAAAATCTACATGAAACCATTGAGAGAGATTGTCTGGAATTTTGAAGTTCAGCATACCAGTATGTTGATGACATCCAACTCTAGCTCTCCTTTCTATCTAAATCTGTGGAAGCTGTTTGGATCTAGATCAACAATGGACCAGATGAGGGTGAGTAAACTGAAATTTAATCCAGACAATATATAGGTGCTCTGGATCAGTTGAAAAGCAGATTTTAAAACCTTGTGTTGGGCAGGGTTTCTTTCTCTCTGAAAACACAGGTGTGCACCTTGGGTCTGCTCCTAGATATGTCTCTGAGCATGGATACCCAGGTTTCATTGGTGGCCAGGATTGTATTTGCTTAGTTAAAACTAGTATACCAGCTACACTTATTCCTGGAAATGTGTGATCTGACACATGCCTTAGTTGCATCCTGGCTAGATTATTGTAATGTGCCCAATGCAGTGCTGCCTTGAAAAGTGTGTGGAATCTCCAGTGGGTCCAAAATGTTGCAATCAGATTATTCACTGGGGTTGGTTACAAGGCTCACATAACCCACCCCATTTCAGCAGCTCCAATGTCTACTGATCTACTAGTTGTGGGCACAATTTGAAACTATCTAAGCTATCTAAAGGACCTGACCTCCTTTTATGAGCCTGCCCAGATGTTAAGATCTTCAGGAGAGGCCTTTCTCTCTGTTCCACCATACACAGAGGTGCATTTGATGGGGACACAGGAGAGACTCTGGAACTCTCTCCTATGGAAAACCAGGCTGGCCATATTTTGGCTGTCCTGTAATCAGGCAAATACCTCTCTCTTCAACCAGGCTCTTTGCAGGCGCACCCCCCCAATAACGGACACAGACAACATTGAAAGTGGATAACAGCAAAGGGCCACATTTATTGATTCAATGCCCTAGTCCGAATTATAAATTTGTATTGGTAAAACGACCAATCATAATTCCTAAGGCAAGCAGGCCGAAGTAACACTGGTAAGGTACCACCCCAAAATTGCCAACGGCAATTGGTTACAATGTATCAATTTGTATCAATTTGTTTGTCAACAACAAACAAATTGTTGACCGTAGTCAATAACTAACTCATGACCCCACCCTCTGACGCGTATCCGTGAAATCACAGGGGTGATGCATGCTGGTTAGCAATCACCATCACCCCATCGCCTGGTTCGTCGTTGACCGGACAACGTTTAACTAATTTATTCCTGTCTAGTGTTGTCCAGTCAATTGCGAACCTGCCGGATACTTGTGGGTCATACTGTTTACCTTACCAGTGCTACCCGCCCAATGTGACCAAAGTCAACAGTAGTAATGGAGAAAGACCCCTATATCAAACCATAGCCACAGTGTGGGGTGGGCAAAAAAGCCAGGACCCGAAGCCAATATGGGTCCCAACCAAAAATTCCCACCCGGCCCCGAAGCGACCATAATCACACTGTTAACTAGGGAGGGGGTGGAGGGGAAAAACTTCTCCGCTCCGTCGCTGAGGCAAAATGGCAGCACGGCTGCCTCGTGGCCACCCCTTTTATCAAGGCGGTGGCCACGCCCCTAACTACCCGGATTCTCTGTCCTGTGGGGGGGGGCCCCGCAAAGGGCGCGGCGGCCATTTTGGCGCCGCGCTTGCATTGCAGGCGCACCCCCCCAATAACGGACACAGACAACATTGAAAGTGGATAACAGCAAAGGGCCACATTTATTGATTCAATGCCCTAGTCCGAATTATAAATTTGTATTGGTAAAACGACCAATCATAATTCCTAAGGCAAGCAGGCCGAAGTAACACTGGTAAGGTACCACCCCAAAATTGCCAACGGCAATTGGTTACAATGTATCAATTTGTATCAATTTGTTTGTCAACAACAAACAAATTGTTGACCGTAGTCAATAACTAACTCATGACCCCACCCTCTGACGCGTATCCGTGAAATCACAGGGGTGATGCATGCTGGTTAGCAATCACCATCACCCCATCGCCTGGTTCGTCGTTGACCGGACAACGTTTAACTAATTTATTCCTGTCTAGTGTTGTCCAGTCAATTGCGAACCTGCCGGATACTTGTGGGTCATACTGTTTACCTTACCAGTGCTACCCGCCACACGGAGGGGCTTCACAGAAGACCTGACGCCCCCCCCCAGACCGTCAGCTCGGTCAACAGGCCTGCTCGCCAGTCCCCCAACAGGAGGTCCATACCTCCTCGCGACAGATGGACCCCATCCCCTGCATAGAGGTCATAATTTTGCAGACTAATATCGGGGTGATGACTAACCCGTCCCCAAGCCCTGGTGGTAAGAAACCGCGCCACCGCCTTGTTGACCGCGCGCCTCGCGCGGTCAAGCGCAAGGAGGTTAACGCCCCCTCTGTAAGAGTGGTGCGGAACAATGTCCGACCAAACCAGGGTTGTGGCAGGCCAGACATAGTGCAAGTAGGCGAGTTCCCCGCAAATCGCATGCTTGAGCGATAAGCCGGTGACCTGGCCCAAATCATTGCCCCCCAGGTGGATAATTAGAATGTCAGGCGGGTCAGCCCCCAGGCCAGAAAAAAGGAAAGGCCTCAGCTCCTGCCATAACATCCCAGGCTTACCATGCCATGCGAGACTGGCGTGGTCACCCAGTCCCAGTCGGGGTCCCCACTCTGTCGCCGCAGCGTAACGCGCTGCCCTGTGCACATAGCTGTGGCCCACCAGCCATACTGTCACCGGTGTAATACGACACCCAGGGTCTGTAATAAAAGTGAGAAAAAGGAAGGTAAGGTGACTGAATTGGTACTCATGGTGGGAGTGGGCGCACATAAAACTGAAAACACTGTGAGCCCCACCTCCCCATGCTGCGTATGTCAGCCCCCGAGTACCCAAAAGCAGCTGCTGTAGAGGCTGCACCAATACGGAACGAATGTGTGCCATAACGGGCACCTGAAAGACCCACCCTGGTGAGGGGTATGGCTGTCACCTTCCAAAACTGAAATTTAGTAAGGGGAGACCCATCTTGGTGACAGAAAAATGGGCCATGGTGCATGCCACGCAGTGCCAGGTACTCCTGTAGGGCACCAACCGGACAGATGTCTGCCAAAGAACACCGTAGCAGTCTTACTCCACTGCCTACGCCGTGCTGATCTGTTTTTGAGGAGCGAATCCTCAACTGGGCCCAGTCTTTGGCAACGTAGACATCTCCGAGTTCCAGTGCCCTACCACTTGCATCCGCCTTAGACAGCATCACGAGTTCGCTGACGCGGAGCGCTCCAAAAAATGCCACCGTTGTGGCTGCATGAAAAAGGGCTGCCTCATAATGATCAAAACAGAGGCCTGGCCAGCCCCGGGCCAACTGGGTAAGAACCCCTGGGGAAATAGGGTGCCGGTCGTCCGGGCAACGCCCGCGCTCGCGCACCCACCCCTCCAAAACGTGTCTCACACGGAAGTCAGAGGTGGTATCCACATGACCCCCTACTTTGGCCATAAAAGCCAACGCCGAGAGCTTGGATGCTATGGTGCGAGGTGCAAGGCCCTGTGCATGGAGGTGGACCATGAACCGCAGAACATGGTCCACCGGAATAGGCCAGGTCTCTGGCAAGTGAAATTGAGTGGCAAAAGCCCTATATGAACTGAGTGCTTGTTGATACGCCTTACGCGTGCGTGGCGCTAGTGAAAGGCCAATCGCCCGGTTCACCTCTCCTTGCCAATAGTCCACATCTCGTCCGGGAGTGGCGAGGGAAATTCCTCCGCATCAGGGGCCAAGGCGCGGAACCGGGAGATCTGCAGGCGGGACAAAGCATCAGCAATATCATTATTAACCCCTGGGACATGCCTGGCCCTGAACAAGACATTGAGGCGCAGGCAGCGCAGCACAAAATGGCGCACTAGATCCATAACCCCGGGCGATTTAGAAGTCTGTGCATTGACAATGTGTACCACGGCAGCATTGTCGCACCAAAAATGCACTACCGAATTAGCCCACTGTTCGCCCCATAGCATCAAAGCCCCCAGAATGGGAAAAAATTCCAGGTATGTGAGATCCCGCAGGCGACCTGTGCCTGCCCATGCCGGTGGCCACCCACCATAGGCCCACTTCCCATTGAAGTACATCCCATAACCCAGGGATCCTGAGGCATCAGACTGGATCTGGAAATTGGGGGATGCCAGGAGGTCCGACCTCCAAAATGAGACCCCGTTAAACTCCCTCAGGAATTGCAACCAGACGAACATGTCTGCCCTGATACCCCGGGTGAGCCTAACTCTGTGGTGGGGCCTGGATAACCCTGCCATGGCGTCGCATAAGCGCCGGGCAAAAGCCCTGCCCGGTGCGACCACCCTGCAGGCAAAATTAAGGTGCCCATGTAGCACCTGGAGTTCCCTCAGGGATGCCTTACGCTTGGCCAGCAATTCCGAGATAAGGGTCACTATCCTGGACACCTTATCACCCGGCAACCTAGAAGCCTGCTCTACTGTGTCAATCTCAACCCCCAGGAATACTAACTTGGTCGATGGGCCCTCGGTCTTTTCGGGCGCTAAAGGGACACCAAGTTCCTGCATTAGCGTCTGAAATGTATTGAGGAGACGTGCACACGTGTCCCAGCCCCGTTCACCCCCGAATAAAAAGTCATCCAGGTAATGGGCTACAGACCGGGACCCTGACCTGCAGACAAAAGCCCACTCTAGGAAAGTACTAAAACGCTCGAAGGCCGAGCATGATATGGAGCAGCCAAAAGGCATGGCCTTATCAAAATAATATTCCCCTTTAAATTTAAAACCCAGCAATTCAAAGTCACCCGGGTGCACTGGCAAGAGGCGAAAAGCTGACTTAATGTCGCACTTGGCCAGCAAGGCACCCGGGCCACACGAGCGCACCATGCGCAGCGCATGGTCGAACGATGTATACCTGACCGAACAAAGGTCATCAGGTATAGCATCGTTGACCGATCTGCCGGCTGGGTAGGACAAATGATGAATAAGGCGAAACTCACCTAGGGACTTTTTGGGAACCAAACCCAATGGTGAAACCTTAAGGTTGGGAAAAGGGGGTGCAGGAAAAGGTCCAGCGACCCTGCCCGCGTCTAATTCCTTTTTAATGCTGGCCGCAGCCACCTCCTCCCTTCCTCTGAGGGATAACAGGTTGGGAGCATCCTGAGGTGATCTAACACCCATAAAAGGGATACGAAATCCCTGCTTAAAACCTTGAATGAGATACTCTCTGTCCTCCCCCTTTGGGTACGATGCGAGCCAGCGCTCCAGCATGTCCACCTTAATTGGGGAGGGGGCCTTTTGGAGAACTAGTTCCCTCCGTGGCAGCCTTGCCAGCCCACTGTCCACCCCTCCCTCTGCCTCGCGCCCCCCCAGGCTTGGGACAAGCCGAGGCTGCGTGGGGACCAGAACACGTGGGACACTCATGCTTATACCTGCAGTTCTTTCGATTGCAGGAACCATTTGACGAGAAAGTCCAGCACAGCAGGCGGGCTGGAACCCCCTGCCCCGCCGGTTGGCGGGTAACCTGCGCCGGAGCTGCTCGCTGGACCGCATGTCCACAATGGTATCTATCCCCCGGGGCAGGGCGTGTGGGTGTCATATACAAGAGCCACAGTCTCTGGCAGGGCTCATCCCATCTCATCTCGGGATGGAGGGGAATCCTCATACGGAATTCCTCATCATATGCTAGCCATGAGGGGCCCGGGCAATCTACCATCGCCCTATATATGTTGTCCAAATATTGGACCATGGGAATAGCTAGATCCGGCCGCGCCCTCAAATATACCGCCATATAAATCAAATAAGCGGGGAGCCAGTTAGCCCAGGTACGCGGCGGCTTACGGCGGCGTGCCTGCTCCTTGTCCTTCTCATCCTGACCCTCCCTTTCTTCCTTGGTGGGCTCTCTGTTCAGGAGTGAGAAGATATCTACATACTCCCCCCTCCAAATCTTTTCTCTGGTAGCCTGTGCCAAGTGATCACCCAGTGGCAAGGAATACCCTGCCGTCGGCAAAGCCGAAAAGGGAACAACAGGCCTGGTAAAGGGAGCCTGAGCTAACCCTGCCACCCCCAAGACATTACCAGCAGTGTAAGAGCCTAGGCCCACCCCCGTGGGCATGGTGGCAGTCGTTGTCGCCGGGTGGGGCACCAGAGGGGTAGTCCCCGCACCACCCGAGCGAGGCCAAGGCCACTGAAAGGCCCCCCCTATATTGGGAATATGTGTAGATGTACTCGTTTGCACCGTATACTCACATGCTGCACCCCCGCGGGCCGCCCCCACCGGGGGTTCTGGCCCACTGGGGGCGTCGGAGCTCACGACCGATGTAGAGCTCATCACCGGGGCTTGACCCGCACCAGGTTGCTGGCTGGGGAGCTGCGAGGCAGTGGCCGTAGCCGCGCCACCCGCCTGCAGCAGCTCAACCCTCCCCGCCGGCTGTTGTCCTGCTGCCGTTAGCGCCTCAAAAGGTACCCCAAAAGGGGCACCTGCCTGACTGGCCCGGGCCAAAGACGCCTCGAGGGCCGCAATACGGGCCAGTAAGGAGTCCACATTAACCATGGGTAAAGAGCCGGCCGGCCCACCTGATCCTTGCATGGGGACAGGTCCCTGCACCCCAGGGGCCGTATATTGCCATTGACTACCGCCAAAGCCCGGGAGGGCTGGTGGATTAACCTGCCAAGGCAGGGAGCCGGGCCACCCCCCAAGGCTAGAGGGCCCCGGGAGAGGCTGCGGCCCAACAGGAATAGGCCCAACCGATTGAGCCGGAGGATGAGCGGTGCCCACCGCTCGCGGGCCGCGGGCCGGAGCTCCCTCCGCGCCCGCACTTTGATCGGGCCAAGGGGCGATAGCCCCCATGCCACTAGCCCCGGCCGGGGATGGCAAAGGTGGCTGCTGGGGAGGCGGCACCGCGGTCCTCCGACCCGGATTACGCCTCCGAACCACCCGAGCTGCATTCGCAGCAGCCTTCTTTTTGGAAGGCATCTCACCGCAGCAGAAAGGGAAGCTAGCTAGTAAAAGGAACTAAAAGGCTTCCCGGTAGCACCAACGAGCGACGGAGACGCAGGGGGAAAAACTTCTCCGCTCCGTCGCTGAGGCAAAATGGCAGCACGGCTGCCTCGTGGCCACCCCTTTTATCAAGGCGGTGGCCACGCCCCTAACTACCCGGATTCTCTGTCCTGTGGGGGGGGGCCCGCAAAGGGCGCGGCGGCCATTTTGGCGCCGCGCTTGCATTCTCAGTGACTGACTGTCTAAGAGGAGTTCTTAAAATGGGACTGCTTGTACTTTGTTGCTTTTAATTTTTTTTTAGTATTTTTATGCACTATTTTAATAAGTTTGTTTAATTCTCTTTTAATATTGTAACAATTGTTTTTAACGTTTACATTTTCTTTTTTAAAATAATGAAAGAAAGAAATTTGAGGAGATTGCAAATGATGTAATTGTTGTTGCTAATTAAAATCCCTCTGTATGTTTGATTTTGGATGGATGTCATTGGGCAACAGAAGGCAGTCCAGAGCAGGATATCACTTCTATCAGAAAATTCCAGTATTTGGAAAGCACCCCCCTTCTCCTGTATTCTCCTCCTTCTAGATGGATACCAGTACTCTACCTATCCATTATTTTCATCCATAGTTCAACTAATACATATCTTATTTATATCTTCCATAAAGCATTAGGATAGATATCTTGTATTTTGGTTACTTCCCTGCTTGTCTTATGCTGTAAACCAACCATGGCTTGTTCTATTTGTAGTAAGCACTCTTCACATCAGGAAATGGGAATCTCTGGGCCTCCAGATGTTGTCCAAGTATAGCTTCTATATCTGTCATCAGCATCTAACCAAGCTCAGGCTACTGGGTACTATTGCCCAATGATTTCTGGAAAGCCATGATTCTCCAGCATTGATTTACATATAGGTGTACATCAGGGGTTCTCAACTTTTGGCCCATGGACTGGATCTGGCCAATGGCACCATTCCATCCAGCCCATGCCCTCGCTTTCACTGCCGCCGCCACTGTCATCCTTGTCCCTGCCGCTTGGCTTGGCATGTCCCTAATCCTGCTCCAAAGTTGGGCAGATGTTGTAAGAAGGCTTGCAACATCTGCCCTGCTGCAGAGTAGAATTAATGACATGCCAAGCCAGGCAGATGGGTCAAGGATTTAGGTGGTGGCAGTAGAAACAGAAGTGGCAGATGCCTGCGGCCGCCTGTGTCTTTCCTGGGAGCTGCTCTGGCCGAGTGTGTGTGTGGGAATGGTGGGACTTGGTATGGTCCCACTGCTGCCACCACCGCCTTTGACAGTGGTGGCAGCAGCGTCAGGGAGCACCAGTCTGGCCCGCTAACAGTCTAAGGAGGTGTGATCTAGCCTCTGGCTTAAAAAGGTTGAGAACCCCTGGTGTACACTTAAAAGGATGAATGTCATCTGCAAGAACAGTATCTTCCATCCAGCTGTTTGGTACTTTTAAAATGTATGTGTCTGCTCCAGGACATAGCATGGCAAGGCTATCCATACTAACTTGGAAAAGACAAAAGCAGCACAACATAAATGCATAGGCAAATAACAGCCCACGATGTTGTCTATAAACATTAAGTTAGACAACATGGGGATGATGTCATCTGTCCTAATGTGATACAGCAGACACGACAGCATCTGGCACTTAAGCTGTGGTGAGTCATCAAAACACTTAAGTATGTGCTTAACTTTAATTTATGATGAACATTTGACTTGAGTAGGTTTTATGCAGGACTATATGAATATAAACAGAATAATCCAAGAGCTTTGGTGGATAGGGGTTATGTTCCAGACTGTGATTAACAGAGCTAAAAATGGGTAGAGTTGTCGAAAAGAGAATTATATTTAATTGTTTGATGTGAATAAAAACCATTCAGCGATAAAAATAATGATATTGCTGCATTCATATGAAAAGGACAGGGCAAAATAATGTAAAGGTTAATGTAAATAATTAACATTTCATTTACAAATTAACTTCTAAATACAATGCTGTTAAAGTAATACCAAAATAGGCTTTTCTCTTGAAGATCTCTCCAGTTGTGTCAGTAACAGCTGAATGAAAGCTTACACTGTGGACGTAACTCTGCACAGATAGCTGGTAAAAGCTGCTTTTCAGGACTTTGGAGTAATTAGTTACTCATAACTAGTTACTTAAGTTTATTCATTTTCTCAGAAATGTAAACATAACTACAGCACATTGCAGGCGCACCCCCCAATAAAGGACTCAGACACTGGTAAAAGTGGATAACGGCATTGGGCCACATTTATTGATTCATGCCCTAGTCCGAATTATAAATTTCTATTGGTATTCAACCAATTATAATTCTTAAGGCAAGCAGGCCGAAGTAACACTGGTAAGGTTCCATCCAAAATTGCCAATGGCAATTGGTTACAATGTATCCATTTGTATCAATTTGTTTGTTGACAACAAACAAATTGTTGACCGTAGTCAATAATCTAACTACTGACCCCACCCTCTGACGCGTATCCGTAAAATCACGGGGTGATGCATGCTGCCCAGCTCGTGCCATCACCCCATTGCCTGGTTCATCGTTGACCGGACAACGTTAACCAACTTGTGCCTGTCTAGTGTTGTCCAGTCAATTGCGAACCTGCCGGATACCTGTGGGTCATAAATGTTTACCTTACCAGTGCTACCCGCCCATGTGACCAGAGTCAACATCAGAGCAAGAAACCCCTATGTCAAACCATAGCAACAGTGTGGGATGGGCAAAAAAGCCAGGACCCGAAAGCCAATTGTAGGTCCCAGCCAAAAATTCCCACCCGGCCCCGAAGCGACCAAAATATCACACTGTTAACTAGGGAGGGGGTGGAGGGAAAAAACTTCTCCTCTCTGTCGCTTCGCAAAAATGGCAGCGCGGCTGCCTCATGGCCACCCCTTTTAAAGGGTGCTGGCCACGCCCCCTAACTACCCGGATGTCCAAGTCCGGTGGGGTGGGGGCCTGCAAAGAGCGCGGCGGCCATTTTGGCGCCGCACTTGCATTGCAGGCGCACCCCCCAATAAAGGACTCAGACACTGGTAAAAGTGGATAACGGCATTGGGCCACATTTATTGATTCATGCCCTAGTCTGAATCATAAATTTCTATTGGTATTCAACCAATTATAATTCTTAAGGCAAGCAGGCCGAAGTAACACTGGTAAGGTTCCACCCAAAATTGCCAACGGCAATTGGTTACAATGTATTCATTTGTATCAATTTGTTTGTTGACAACAAACAAATTGTTGACCGTAGTCAATAATCTAACTACTGACCCCACCCTCTGACGCGTATCCGTAAAATAACGGAGTGATGCATGCTGCCCAGCTCGTGCCATCACCCCATTGCCTGGTTCATCGTTGACCGGACAACGTTAACCAACTTGTGCCTGTCTAGTGTTGTCCAGTCAATTGCGAACCTGCCGGATACCTGTGGGTCATAAATGTTTACCTTACCAGTGCTACCCGCCACATGGGGAGGCTTCAATAAAGGCTCACCGCCCCCCCCCATACCGTCAGCTCGGTCAACAGGCCTGCTCGCCAATCTCCCAACAAGAGGTCCATACCTCCCGGCGACAGATGGACCCCATCCCCTGTGTAAAGCTCATAATTTTGGAGACTGATGGTGGGGTGTCGTATGATGCGCCCCCAACCCTTGTCCATAAAGAACCGGGCAATAGCCCTGTTCACCGAGCGCCGAGCCCGATCAAGGGCCTGGAGGTTAAACCTTCCCCTGTAAGCGTGCCGCAATATCATGTCCGACCAAAGTAGGGTTGTGGCGGGCCAAACATAATGCAAGTAGGCCAGGTCACCGCAAATCGCATGCTTCAGCGATAGGCCCGTGACCTGTCCCAAATCATTACCCCCGAGGTGTATAATCAGGACATCAGGCGGGTCAGCATCCCTGATGGAGAAAAGGAATGGCAACAGTTCCCGCCATAACATTCCGTGCTTACCGTACCACCTGAGACTTGCGGATGCACCCAGTCCCAGTCGGGGTCCCCACTTTGTGGCCGCAGCAAACTGTGCTGTCCTGTGCACATAGCTGTGGCCCACCAGCCATACTGTCACCGGTGTAAGACGACACCCAGGGTCTGTCAAGGAAAAAAGGAAACAGGGCAGTGACTTAACTGGTACTCACTGTTGAAGAGGGCAAACATACAACTGAAAACATCGTGATCCCCTCCGTCCCATGTTGCATATTTCAGCCCCAGAGTACCCAAACGCCACTGCGGTGGAAGCCGCCCCTATCCTAAATGAATGGGTGCCGTAACGAGCCCCAGGGAGGCCGACGCTGGCTAGTGCCTTACTGGTCACCTTCCAAAATTGAAATTTAGTAAGGGGAGACCCATCTTGGTGACAGAAAAATGGGCCAGGGTGCGTACCACGTAGTGCAAGGAACTCCTGTAGGGCACCAACCGGACAGATGTCTGCCATGGAACATCGTAGCAGTCTTACACCACTGCCTACACCGTGCTGATCAACCTTAGAGGAGCGTATCCTCAGCTGAGCCCAATCATTGGAAACATAGACATCTTCGAGTTCCAGTGCCCTATGACTCGCATCCGCCTTAGACAGTAGCACCAGCTCACTGATGCGGAGCGCCCCAAAAAAGGCCACCGTAGTAGCCGCGTGAAACAGGGTTGCCTCATACTTGTCGAAACACAGGTCATGCCAACCCCGTGCAAGGTGGGTAAGTACCCCTGGAGAAATAGGGTGGCGGCCGTCCGGGCTGCGCCCACGTTCCCGCGCCCACCCTTCCAAAACATGTCGTATGCGAAAATCATTTGTGCTGTCAGCAAAACCACCCACCTTGGCCATGAATGCCAGCGCTGACAGCCTGGATGCTATGGTGCGGGGGGCTAAGCCCTGGGCATGTAAGTAAACCATAAATTGGAGGATGTGAGCCACTGGGATGGGCCAACTTTCAGGCAGCCGTGATTGGGCACAAAAGTCCCTGAATGAACGGAATGCATGGTTATACGCCTTACGCGTGCGGGGGGCGAGCGACATGCTGATCGCCCGGTTCACCTCTCCTTGCCAAGCGTCCATATCTCGTCCAGGGGCGGCGAGGGAAATTCCTCTGCATCCGGGGCCAAGGCACGGAACCGGGGGATCTGAAGGCGGGACAAAGCGTCAGCAATATCGTTATTAATACCTGGAACATGTCTGGCCCTAAAAAGCACATAGAGGCGTAGGCTGCGCAACACAAACTGGCAAACCAGTTCCATAACCCTGGGAGATTTTGACGTCTGTGAATTGACAATGTGGACAACTGCCGCATTGTCACACCAGAAATGGACGACCGAATTGGCCCACTCCTCGCCCCATAGCATCAAAGCTCCCAGAATGGGGAAAAATTCCAGATACGTGAGATCGCGCAAGCGATCCGTGCCCCACCAGGCTGGCGGCCATCTGCCATAGGCCCACTTCCCTTCGAAGTAAATCCCATAACCTAGGGACCCTGATGCATCCGACTGAACCTGAAAACGAGGGGAAACCAAAAGGTCGGACCTCCAAAAGGACACCCCATTGAATTCCCTCAAGAACTGAAGCCAGATGAGCATATCAGCCCTCATGCCCTTGTTCAGTCGGACCCTGTGGTGGGGCCTGGCCAAGCCAGTCATGGCGTCGCACAAGCGTCGAGCAAATGCTCTGCCAGGTGCGATGACCCTACAAGCAAAATTGAGGTGACCATGTAACACCTGGAGCTCCCGAAGGGACACCTTGCGTTTTGCCAGCAAGTCCAAAATGAGTGCAATGATCCGGGAAACCTTATCAACAGGTAACCTGGATGCTTGCACAACCGTGTCAATCTCAACCCCCAGGAATGTGAGCTTGGTTGAAGGGCCCTCGGTCTTTTCGGGCGCTAAAGGGACACCGAGTTCCTTCATTAGCATCTGAAATGTATTTAGGAGACGCGTGCACATGTCCCAGCCCCGTTCACCCCCGAATAAGAAATCATCGAGGTAGTGGGCTACAGACCGGGACCCTGACCTGCGAACAAAGGCCCATTGCAGGAAGGTGCTAAAGCGCTCAAATGCTGAGCATGAAATGGAGCAGCCAAAAGGCATGGCTTTATCGAAATAAAATTCACCCCGGAACTTGAAACTCAGCAGCTCAAAGTCGCCCGGGTACACTGGCAGAAGACGGAACGCTGACTTAATGTCGCACTTAGCCAATAGTGCACCCGGGCCACATGAGCGCACCATGCGCAGGGCCTGGTCAAAAGATGTATACCTGACCGAACAAAGGTCGTCAGGGATAGCATCATTGACCGAACGGCCGGCCGGGTAAGACAAGTGGTGTATCAAACGGAACTCCCCCGGTGACTTCTTGGGCACTAACCCCAACGGGGAAACCTTGAGATTGGGAAATGGTGGGACAGGGAAAGGGCCAGCGACCCTGCCAGCAGCAACTTCCTTAGCAATGCTCATGGCAGCCACCTCCTCCCTTCCCCTGAGTGATAACAGGTTGGGTGCACCTTGAGGAGGCCTGACCCCTGTGAAAAGAATGTGAAACCCCTGATGGAAACCCTCAAGCAGGTAAGCTGCGTCTGCCCTCCTCGGGTACATCGTGAGCCAACGCTCCAACATGTCCACATTAATTGGGGAGGGGGCCTTTTGCTTGACCAGCTCCCTCCGCGGCAGTTCTGCCCGCTCCCTGTCCACCTCTACCTCTGCCCCGCAGTCCGCCTGCCCTAGGACACGCGGAGGCGGCATGGGGGCCAGCACAAGAGGGACACTCGTGCCTGTATCGGCACTGCTTCCTGTTGCACGCACCATTGGCCGAGAAGCTCCAACACAGCAGGCGGGCTGGAACCCCCTGCCCCGCCACCTGGCGGGGTGCCTGGGCTGGAGCAGTTTGCTTGACCGCATGTCCACAATGGTACCTCTCCCCTGGCGCCGGGCGCGTGGGGGTCATGTACAGAAGCCACAGCTTCTGGCAGGTCTCATCCCACCTCATCTCCGGGTGTAGGGGCACTCTCATACGGAATTCCTCGTCATAAGCCAACCACGACGGGCCAGGGAAATCAACCATCGCCCGGTATATGTTGTCCAAATACTGGACCATCGGAATTGCCGGGTCAGGCCGGGCCCTGAGGTACACCGCCATGTATATAAGGTACGCAGGTAACCAGTTGGCCCACGTGCATGGCGGCTTACGTCGATGAGACTGCTCCTTGTCCTTCTCGTCCTGCCCCTCCCTCTCCTCTTTGGTGGGTTCTCTATTCAAGAGGGAGAAAATGTCCACATACTCCCCCCGCCAGATCTTTTCCTTGGTGGCCTGGGCCAGATGATCCCCGAGGGGCAATGAATAACCTGCTGTCGGCAAGGCCGACACCGGAACATTGACAGTGCTGGGCACCATGAAAGGAGCCTGGACCAGCCCCGCCACCCCCAGTAAGTTCCCTGGAGGACAGGGTACCCCGCCCCAAGAGGGGCCTTGGAGTGTTGGAGCCGTTCCCTGATGGGCTGGCGGCGGCTGACCCGCCGTCCCAGCCAGGCAAGGCCACGGCCACTGTAAACCCCCCTGTTGTGGGTTGTGGTGTGGGTGCACTAGCTTGGACCGTATACTCACAAGTTGCACCCCCATGGGCCGCCCCCACCGGGGGTTCCGGCCCACTGCGGGCGTCGGAGCTCGCGACCGCAACCGAGCTCGTAGATGGGGCCTGACCACTACCCGCTGGCGGCATCTGCTGTGTGGGGAGCTGCGAGGCCGCGGCTGGCGCCGACCTACTTGCCTCAGGCAGCTCAACCCTTTCGGCTGCCTGCCGAGGACCAGCAGGCGCTGAGTTGACCTGTAAACCAAAAGGTGCCCCGGATGGATTAACTACCCCTAAATATGCCTCGAGGGCCGCTACGCAGGCCAGTAGGGCATCAACGTTTACATAGCCCCCAACGCTGATGGGGGGCAAAGGGCCACCGGTCACTGGCGCTGGGCCAGGTCTCTGGACCCCGGGCCCGCATATGGCCATGCCCCAACCACCGACCCCGGAGGGGCCGGGGGCATGCCCTGCCAGGGAAGGGAACCCAGCCAACCCCCTTGGTTAAAGCCCACCACTGGAAGCTGCATGCCAAGGCCCGATGGCCCAGCCTGGCTATGCGCCAGGTCCGGGCCGGTGGCCGCTAATTGTGGGTCGGGGGCCGCATCCCCTGCAGGGCCGGTCTGAGGCTTCCCAGCCTCAGGCCAGGTAGCAATCGACCCCATCCCGCCGGTCCCGGTGGGCGCCCCCGGAAAGGGGGCCTGCTGAGGGGGCGCAGTCGCGGTCCTCCGACCTGGCTGGCGCCTCCTGAAAGTGCGAACCGCGTTCGCCATCGCCTTCTTTTTGGAAGGCATTGCCGCAAATCGTTGGGAAGCCGAAGAAAGAAGCGAAGAAGAAACCGCTGCCCAAAAAAGGCTTCCCAGCTAAAGGGGAGAGCGACGGAGCGATTGGGGAAAAACTTCTCCTCTCCGTCGCTTCGCAAAATGGCAGCGCGGCTGCCTCGTGGCCACCCCTTTTAAAGGGTGCTGGCCACGCCCCCTAACTACCCGGATGTCCAAGTCCGGTGGGGGGGGGGCCCTGCAAAGAGCGCTGCGGCCATTTTGGCGCCGCGCTTGCATTGTAGTTGTAACTTAATGAGGGATAGTCACATTCCTTTTGTACTGTTTCCATTAACATGTAGTTACTTTTCTAGTTACAGGTGTGGTTAGCTCTATTCTTCACCATTTGCCAGAAGGATGAATAATCTGTTTTAAGGTGTCACAAAGCCTTCCTTAAACACACAATGTTTAATCAACATCTTGTTAAATGCCACAGTAACAAAGGGAAGGGTTCTGATCTGCATGTAGCTCTGATCTCTGAAGAAGTAACTTGTTTTCCTTTACCAAATGTTAGTATACAATTACCATTAGTCTGCCACTCTCTTTCTGCTCATAATTTATAGCAGGGGTTCTCAACCTTTTTTAGCCATGGGCAAGACCACATCCCTTCAGATAGCTGAGTGGTCCGGACTGGTGGTTCCCCCGCTGTAAATCTTGCTGTAAAGGCATCCGTGGCTATCATAAATGTGTTTACAATGGCCACGGACTCATTCACAGATGTAGTAAATGCGTTTATGATGGCCATATATGAGTCTGCGGCTGATTCTGGTGGCTGGAGCAAGGTCGGGGGCCAGATTATTTGGTGCTGTGGGCCGGATCAGAGTAACTGCCTTCGAATGAAACTTTATTCTACAACATCTTAATATGTTCTGCCTGTAAGATGTTGGTTTTCCTCATCAGCAAAATCTGTATGAGGAGGAACATTTTCTCAATAGGAAAGATCCTCCTATCTTTCAGATTCTATACCTATAAAGCAAAGGTGTGGCTGAATGTGACCGGTATACAGATCCACACCCCTTCAACTATCTCTCCCAAATTTGGCACACACATACCTGCCATTTTGGAGCCCAACGCCATCTGGGTCACGTGTCCAACAGGGGGCCCTTTGCCCCCCCAAAATGAGAAAAACAAAAAACCCACAAATCTCAGCAGCCACCGTGACATGGCACGGCCAATCAGGGAGGCCAGCATAAGCGCGGCAGAGGTGAGACAATTGCAAAGCCAATAGGGAAAGGGTGTGTGGCCAGAGTGGCAGTTGGCCTCTGGAACGCACTGACTCAAGCCCCATTCCCTTGGGCTGGGCCTGCAGGGGAAGGGGGACGGAAGTGCTATGGAGCTCAGCTGCCTGACATGGCTGGCCTGTGTGTGTGTGTGTGCTTGCGCGCACATGTATGTGTGCACGTGTGTGTGTGTGTGTTCAGAGGGATCAATGGAGTATGTGTGGAGAGGGATCATGTGTGTGGAGAGGGATAGTGTGTGTGTGTGTGTGTGCACATGTATGTGTGCACGTGTGTGTGTGTGTGTGTGTGTGTTCAGAGGGATGAATGGAGTATGTGTGGAGAGGGATCATGTGTGTGGAGAGGGATAGTGTGTGTGTGTGTGTGTGTGTATGGAGAGAGACATAGTGCATGTAGAGAGGGAGTGTGTGTGTTTGTTTGTTTGTTTAGAGGGATGGGTGTGTGAAGAGGGATGGTGTGTGTGTGAATGGATAGTGTGTGTGGAGAGGGATGGTGTGGTGTGTTTAGAGGGATGGATGGAGTGTGTGTGGAGAGAAATGGTGTGTGTGTGGAGAGGGATAGTCTGTGTGGGGAGGGATGGTGTCTCTCTCTCTCTCTCTCTGTGTGTGTGTGTATAGAGAAGGCTGTGGAGTAGGCTAAGGGGTTTAATTTCAATTTGTTTAGTCTGATATGCTTGCACCATGTGCAAACATTTAAAATGTTTAATTCTGTGCAAACATATCAGAGAGTAAACAAAGCAAGTTTTCAGAGCAAGTTTCCCCCTCACACCAGAATGTGACCGTGCACACCATGCTGCAAGGGCACGAGTGTGGGCCCCAATAACACCTACATGGACCAGAGCACCAAAAGCATGGGGTAACACCAGCACTCCCACAGCAAGCACCAATGCAACCCCGGGGGGCATGCCACCCCCTCAACCATCCCCAGGCAAAGCCGAGCACTAAGCTAGTAATTTCTAAAGCATGGTCCCCAACCACTGGGCTGCAGACCGGTACCAGGTCACAGGCTGTCCTGAACTGGGCCACAGGGGGTGCTGGTGCTGGGAGCCCCAATGGCAGCCTTCTGCCCTCAATGTGCTCCCCTGGGTCTGTCTAGTGAATGGAGTGAAAACACGGGCTTCATACACAGCAGATAGGCAGGTGGCCAGGCCCCTCCTCCATGATGTTTAACTACTGTGGGGCTCTGTCCCTGCCTGTGTGCAATGTGATTGTTTAGCATTAAACCAGTCTGTGGTGCAAAAAGGTTCAGAGACCCCTATTTTAAGTTATCTCTCTCCTGCCCATTCACTGTACAAAACTGTGTACTCATAATGTGTTACGAGAGTTGGACATTTTAGGACAACTTTCCCTTTAAAGAGGCCCTTATACTGAAAATCCTCTCGGAGACTCATATGAAAGCTCCCCTACACTTCTTTTTCAGGATTCCTCCTTCCTGAGGTGAAAAGCCAAAATAACTCAAGAACGAAGAGAAGCTGACCAAGAGGCCACTGACAGCAATCTATTAAGATCCTTTTAAAGATGCTTTCAAGCATACATTTTTAATTTTCTCCATTTCCCCCTCCCCCTCCATCACCCCCCCCCCCCAGCTTCCTTCAGGTATCAAAATAAAGTTATTTAAATGCATATAAATTTGATCTGTGGCCTCTAGGAGTCAAATATACACTGACCACCCTTCAGAGAATTCAGGTGGTCATTTTCCACACTCTAAGTCATCAATCAAAGGAATAAGCGTTAGGACAAACAGCAAAAGACAGCAGTACAGATTGTTTAAAAGACCCGGCCAGCTGTTCCACTTCAGGACTCATCTTTATAAGATTTCGGCGTCCATCCTTCCATGTTAAAACAAGGGAATTAAATTCAATTGTTAGACACCATAGCATACCAATGTGTCTATTTGCTTTAGTAGACAATGACGGTATATTAGAACCCCACCCCCACCTTAGCCTACCCCCAGTCTGACATTTAAGGTCACATCTCCTCAATTATAAAGAAGGCTGAAAGATACCTAACATTTGTGGTTTTTCATTTCAGACCATTCTTCCCCACCCCACCTGATCTTGATCTGTCAATAATTGATTTTTGGTGTGTGTGTGTGCGTGCAGTAGAAAAGGACAAAGAGGATATGGAAGATAGGAAGAAAAAAAAAGCTGTAATTAACAGTACAAAGAATAGTTTCCAGATGTGGAAATTTATTATAATAGGAGGAAATATAACATGTGTGTATATTTATATATCTTCTGTGGCAACCCATATCTATATATGTATTCACATCCACCTCTGTATCTGTATGTAATAATATGTCCCTAAGACTGCAGTGGCTCAAATGGTTAAGATGTTGACTGGGAGGTGGAAGGTCAGCAGTTCAAAACCTGAGTACTGCATGACTGAATAAGCGCCCATCTCTGCTCCAGCTCCTGCCAACCTAGCAGTTTGAAAGCAAGAAATTGCAAGTAGATAAATAGGGACCACTTCGGTGGGAAGGTAAACAGTGTTCCATGCACTTCATTGTCTAGGCATGCCTGCCACATGTCCATGGAAACATCTGCAAATGCAGATAGCACTGAACCTTAGAGTTGGATATGACTGGCTTTTGGGCAAGAGTGATCTTTACATAACAAACACAAGAATTTAGATGTTTAGCCAATATTCCTGTATAGACTAGCTCATTATGTTCATTATGCTTATTTTTTCCAAGTAGTTGTGAGTGACTATAGTTAGCTTTCCAGCAGAATAAGACCATGTGGTTGACATAAAAATGAGTTGAATCATTCTGTCTCTCACCAAGAAACCCAGAAAACTGACAAACTCCTCCATTTTCTGTAAGTTATAATTAGAAACTAGTGGCTAAATCAAATTGTTCACTACAGTTATGAACAATAGCAAAAGAAAAAGCCTTAAAACATTTTCACTTCCTTGTCATGTGAACATGCTTGAAGTAGGAGCAGACATTTGGAGGCTCATAAATCTTGCACTCCTAGAGCTTTCTATTCTTTTCTAAAGATTTTGTTTTGTTTTGCTGCATTCTCTATCCAAAATGGATAGTGCCAGGATACTCTTAGGACATTCTAATTCCTACGTAATCACAGCAATATAGCAAATTGGTTCTTCATGAGCAGGTCTGGCAATGGGAATTTTTTTCCTATTCATTTTTATTAGCATTTTTAAAAAACTTGCAAATATTGAGATTGAGAAGCCTCAGAACCTGAAGTGGAAGAGAGGGAGGGAAGCTTTCTATTAAATTAAATCATATTTTATATTTTAAATTAAATTATGTTTTACTGACAACAGCTGCTGACATCATTAGCTTCCACTGGCATACATATACACCAATAGTATATGTCTTGTTACCAAAGTAACTAAAGAAATGTAGTTGACCACAAGATATCTTATTCATTTATTTGTTAAAAAAGCTTCTGGATTTATATATGTGGCATCTGAGCTCTTCATAGGCTGAATCTAGTGTATGCCAGCCATCTGCTCAGAAATACACTAGTCTCTGTGTCCTATGAATGCTGCCTTGGTTACAGTCCAGTTTTGTTCAGAATAGCTGAAAAAGCCAGAACCCAAAATGTTTTACCATTTTCCCTGGATTTTGTTTTGGGGTGGGTGGGTGTTGTTCTGCTCAATAGCTATGCAAGTGTTTTTGATGGATGACAATGCAGACATTAGGCCCAGCATCCTATTGCTAGTTGTAGCTGCAGTAGAACCATTGAATCAGCTTCTGGATTTCAATTCAATGCTTAGATAAATGAGTCAAATTGCATTACTCCAGCTGGGGCTACAAACAGGCTGTTGATCTAGAAATAGAAACATAGATCAAATAATACTATACAATAAAAATTAGAAATAACATCTGCTGCAAAAGAGTATAAATGTGTTGAATAGGTACCACTTCTTCTGTTTTTGTACCAGCCTATAGTATATAATCTTTATAAAATCTAGGAGTTTAGCATATCTTTGGTAATAGCATTTCTTTGCATACATCAAATTAATTATTTGACAAGTAATTATTGTTTTCATGTTTAATGTTAACTTGGAAGTTATTTTTCCAAACAATGGGATGGGAGACAGGACAAATTTATTTTTCTGTGATTAGCTGCCATCAGCCTGATGCTGATGCAAATTCTAGAGGTCTACATATCTCTGTGGCCATGTTGGTTAAGTCTATACACTTAGTTTTCCCCCAGTAGCACAGTCTGGAATATTCTTCGATGAATAGTAAACATAATGTCATGCCAAATCCCTATGTAAGTGAGAAGTGGTAGAACGATGCTCTGGTTTTGACAGCAACATCCTAAACTGCTAACCACTCAGTCAAGTTCACTGTTAGTAGGAATGATGGGCTTGCTTTCTTGAATTTGCAAGTATGTTAATGCCTGCAGAAGTGACCTCCTTTTTCCTTCTGATGCACTACATTTGGGGCTGTGCAGGCTAGCGAATCTATAAGTTTCATGTGTAGCAGGAGGGGTACACTAGTCAATGTTTTGAACCTTTAGAGTACTGTGATTGTATATGAGCAGAATACTTGCATTAAAAGAACAATTTGAAAAGCAGAACCAGTCTATGATGGCTGAGTTATAATAATGGTTTTTACTAGATTTGCAGAAGACGTTATAACTGCTCCCACAAGACAGGATCTTTTCTGTAGGCACAAGTTAACTTCCTTAGTGTTCATCACCACAGAGGACAATATTCATCCCTGAGCAAAGAGTCCCTACAGGCCCTTTTCAATTTAATTCTTTCCTCCTAAATTAAGACTTCTGATGGAGGTATATAGGCCTTTGCTTGGGGCTGAATATCACCCAGCGAGAGAACATATCATTATGAAAGGAAGTGAGGCAAAGAGGCCCCCAAACAGCTCTTAAGTGCTTCTCCCACCCCTAAATTGAAAGCGTCTGGAAAAGCAAAGAACAATAAAGGAAATAATCCCTATTTCAATAATAGCTGTTACTCTAATTGCCTCTGTGCACCCTGAACACTGAGAAAGTAAAAAAAAAGAAAAGGAATGAGTTTGGACCAATCCAATTCATGTAAAGAGAACACAGAGAAAGAGCAGAAACATAAATGTCTAGGGTCAAAAGATAAGCATATTAAATCTGGAGCAGACACTGTTTCTCACCCAGTTTATCAGGTATGTCTTTACATCTGAACCCAAAAAAAGAGGAGAAGTTCCTCCATACCATCAGTTCCCAACCTGTAAAATGGGAACAATCTAAATGGGAACAATCTCTCGGTGGGCTGAATGTCAAGTGAAATAAAACTGTAGTGAGACATCATTAAGTTTTTAATATGTAAGATACTGAAAGGTCATAGCGTACTTCTTAAGAGACTGATTCATAGTAAGAGGCTAGATGGCAGTGACAAAGCATAGATGAGAGCATGTTATCTTTATCGCCAGAACCCAGAATGTTACAATTCAAAAAGAACTTGTTCTGATATTTGTTATAACTATGCACTCAGTTCACTGTTATTTTGAACTGCAATTCCAAGAACTCATGATTTTCAACCATGCTGGCTGGTATTTCTGAGATTTGATGTCCAAAATGACCATAGAACAAAAGGTTCAGCATCACTACCCTGCTGGTCAGTTGTGTGCTGCTGCTAAACTCAGTAATGTAGATTAGGTTTCAACTTCAAAGAGGTATATAACAAGTGGAGGAGTAAATCTATCATGTACCATTGTCTTAACTTTTACCTGGATCCATTATCATGGAGGAACATCACTCAATTTGACAGAGGATATAAGTCAACAACTAATGGTACATTGCCGATTAATCATATTTGATAGGGAAATGATTGTGTGCTGGGTGCTGAGTTCAAGTCTAGCAGAGTGTAGTAGTTAACCAGCCTAGCTCTTCCTTGGCTGGCTTGCAGAGTATGGCAAACAAACTCAGTCCTGGTTTGCACGACAAATATATTTACAGCCTTTTATAAAGCTACGCTGGCACTCTCTCTGTCCTGGGGGGTCACCATATAGCCAGCAGCTTCTTCCCTTTCAGGTATGCAACACAGTACCCTAGGAAAAACAGATGATTACCTGGAACACAGTCCTTCTTGCTGCAATCCAGTCAGTCTTTAGTTCTCTATTAGACCACAGTACTTGTAGATAAGCATTAGAGAACGAACCTCAGTGTTCTGCGTTATAGTCCAGAAAACATCCTTCTAAGAACACACCAGCAAGGGACGTCTTGGTTTGGGATCGCTGACTCAAGCTATTTGCTTAAGAGCTTCTGGTGGCACAGTTCGGCAGAACATCAGTACAGCTTCATGGAATAAAGTCCAAGAGCAATAAGAAATAAAGTCCATGTGCAGCAGCATGGCAACAAGGTTAGTCCGAGAGCATTCAGGCAGCGTGGCTACCAGATTAAATCCAGCACATAGAAGCAAACTACTCGGTTCTATTTTATACAGTGACAAATGCTGATTCATTCCATCATTACCATCACCTGTCCACAGTTCAGTAAGTTACTCTTAAAGTTGAAGTACCACATATCATGTATTATTTACAATACCAGGGTGTTCCCCATGACATCCCTATCAAGATTTATTGACATATAATATATATGTCAATGAATATGATATCCAAATGGATAAAAAAAATGCATGCTGATGGACTTGATTTCTCAGGTCCATTTGCATGTGTGGAATGTCGTTGCGGAGACGTCTACCAATGTGTGGACTCCTTGCTGAATAATGACTCGTATCCAAGGTGTGTGTGCGTCCATGTGTGTGCGCGCTCACGCAAACTCAGGCATGTACGCGCGCACACACGCACACACATTCCTTCTTTAGAAACTCCTAAGGAAATGTTCCTTTTATTGAGAGAAGCATGTATAACTGCAGAGCTCATTCTGTGATTACATTGTATATCTGAGTGTGTTGAGAGGAGCAACAGGGAGGAGAACAGTTGCTTTTCATATGGATGTTCAGCAACAACACACCCATTGGGGAGCTCACAGACTCCCAGTTCAGCATCTCTGTGTGAGTTTTCCCTATAGCACTGCTGTGACATGTATGGAGTATGCCATGTTTCCAGTTAGGAGAAACTGTAGGAAAGAGGTGGTCCACAACATTAACCAGGTGGCATTGAGACAGGAAAATTGGTACTTCCCAGACTTTTACTGTTCTGCATAGAAACGTCAGTGAGGTACAGCCACAAAGACATCAGCATTGTGTTTTTAGAAAGCCAACAATCACATGCAAATATATTAATCATTTTTTGCCTGTCTAGGCAGTGGTCAAACATAGACTTTCTTAACTTCAGCTGGGTGGTTGCATCCTTTGCCTTTCTGTTATATGCTAGTTCTTGGGTGTCAGTTCATCAAACACTACTTTATACCAATATTTGCATGTGCCCATAACATGAAAATAACATAACCTAATAATATAAAAGTTAAATATCTAGGTATTTGTGAGAATTATGTGTTAGAGATATTTTAGTCACTTTGAATAATTGGATCAAGCTCTTTTGGGGAACCATTGCCATTAAATGGGCTTGGAAACTAGTTCAAATTTCTGCTGTGGCAATGGCCTTATGTAAGTCTTCGAATCTGGAATGAGATTTTGGGCTACATTATCATATCTTGTGAATTTTTCTCATGACGAAGTACTCTTACTTGTTTTTGGACTTCCTTGGATATGCTATGTTCATATTAAAACAATTCATTATTTAGATTCTTGCATTCTTTCAAAGAATTAAAAAAACACCTAAGTGTGAAAATAGCAAAGCAACATTTCTGGGTTTCTTAAATATTGATTGCAGTCTGATTTTCTCACCTTTACCCAATTCCCTTTCCAGAATTATATCTTGCCCTTTCATCACTCACAGTTTTGAAAATCACCACTGCAAGTATAATTCTTTTGGCCTTCTTCCCTTCCCCTCTGCAGGGGAAAGAACAGAACAAAAGAAAAATCTATTTAAGATTGGGGATTTCCCCTTCATCTGTACTATGAACAAAGCCAGTTCAGTTCCCTGTGCCTCACTCACAGGGAACTGGAGCAGGCAGCAAAGATGAGCTCTGGTTTCATTGAAGATGAAAAGAGCGCAAGGCAGCTATAAGGTAAAGGCAGCAGCAGCAGCAGCAGCAGCAGCAGCAGCAGCAGACAACAACATGTGAAATGGGTTTCACTCACTGCTCGGTTACCAGTGGGGTGTCCACGCAGGATTCAGTTTGTGTTAAGTCAAGAAAAGGAAAAAGCCACACCAGCCGTCACCTCTTACAAACCCTAAGTATCCCCTTCTGACTGCTACTGCTTTGCTGCAAATAACACATTTAGTCATTTGTCATAATTATAAGAAGCCCAGTGACATGGAATGCTGGCCCGCCTTTTAATGCTGCCAAGACTGTTATAATACAGCCAGCAGGGGACTGCCGCTGTGAGCAAATCACAACTGTGGTGCCAGTTAAATTCCAGCCGAAAGGTCATATGTGACCTTTGTGAGCAGTTCATCGCAAATGATTGATCTGCCAGCAACAAAACTAATAATTACACAGCTCTTCATTTCCATTCATCTTGGTAACATGAAATTTATCCCAGTGTGAGGGATCCAGGCCATGTAGGAGTAAATTGGTGAACCAGAAACCTACTAAACCCCACAGGTGTGCCCCCAATCTTGTTTCCTCCCCCTTTATTTTGATCTCTGTGGGTCTTTCTTCCAAATCTGCCAAAATGCAGAATTTATTTTGCATGCTTTGTCGCGAGCTTTTCTACAGCTTTAAGAAATTCATCTCTTAATCCTGTAAGCTCCTTTAAGGCTTCAATCCTAAATGCACTTATTACAGTCTAAGTCATATTGATCAGAGTGGGACTTACT
This sequence comes from Bradypodion ventrale, assembly GCA_035047345.1. Classification (NCBI taxonomy): domain Eukaryota; kingdom Metazoa; phylum Chordata; class Lepidosauria; order Squamata; family Chamaeleonidae; genus Bradypodion; species Bradypodion ventrale. The sequence continues at coordinate 237,532,521 of JAWDJE010000004.1, forward strand.
TCTGAGTAAACCTGTACTGATGCGCATTGAACAGAGTGGGACTTACTTCTGGGTAAACCTGTACTAATGTGCATTGTATGTGATGTCATACTCTTATGTCTGGTCTTCTTGGTATTTGAATTCATAAAATAATAGAGTGGAACCTCATAGAACAACCGCTCTGTATAGCAATGAAATTGCATAACAATTAGGTTTTGCGGGGAATGGCGTCCCGCCTAACAATTTTCCCTATGGAAAAAAACTGTACAACAATTTTCCAAAGGGAAAAACCACTTAGCAAAAAATAAAAAATAAAATGTTGTATGATGCATCCATAGGGAAAATCGCTATGCGATGCATGCATTGCATAGCAATTGTTTCCTACAACAACGAGCCCCGTGGAATGGATCAAAATCATTGTATGAGGTACCACTGTATTTGCATTAACACAAAAGACCATGGTCTATATTATTTCTGTTTATGGTTTCTCTGCTTGTTCATCGCCCAGATGGGTGGTATAGAAATCCAATAAATAAATAAATAATGAAAAGCAATAATATCTATAAATGTAGTGAAAAACTCTCCCCTGTTTGTGGGAGAATATATTTCAAGTATAGTGTATCATTTCTACCAGGGCCCTAATATTTGTAATAAATTTCAGTAGGGAAACATTTGTCTTGCATTTGTAGCAATTACATAAGAGACAAAAGCCAGTCTCTGCGTAATGGGAAAATAACAAACCACCAGAGAGATCCATGTGTGTTTTCACAACACTTTCCCAATACACTTGAGACAGCTGCCTACACCACAGAAAATGGAGCAAAGCAACAAGGGGAAAATGACTGCATGAAACTATCTACCCATTTGCTTAAAAAAATGGAAATGGAAGTGGATTATTCTTTTCCAAGGAAATACCACAGATAGCACAGAGACAGGACACTTCTCAGAACTTTTAGTATCCCTGTGTTTCTACCATCACAAACATTTTTTAAAATAAAAAATAGCATCAGATAAAACTGGGACAAATTGTGGATTTTATGAACATAAGTGGGGAGAAAACAGTTATATTTTTAAGAATTTCCTTTTACATCCTTCCATGGTTTACTTGTTTCTGGGCTGCCTACATTTGAGAACAACAAATGTTAAGGCTTAATGGCCTACTTCTTTATAATAGTTGATTGTCATGATGGCAGTTCTGCTGTGGATCTCTTTATATTTGAAGGTGTTATTCAAATATTTAAAGCTCCGTGCTGCAGATGAACATGGTTAAATGAGTGTTTGCTCTTTCCTGTTCTCTTGCAATTGTACAGGGTTCTTTTTTTTTTTTTGGGTAGCATTTAGCACATTCCTGGCTGGCTAAAAGAGGCTGCAGGCCAGCTGGACTTATAGTAAGCCAACTGAAGCCATGCTGAATCCAAACTCCACCCAGCCAATATTGATGCATATTGTTCAGATATATCTTCACCTTGGCCTTAATTTGTGACAGCACTGTGTTGTGGGCTGGAGCTAGTTCGAATTTAAGTGATTTAGCACATTCATTGGCCCACCCTTCTCCACACCTTTTGTGGCTCTTCTTTTAGCAAATGGTAGTCAGTGGTGTTTTATTTTCTGTTGCCAGATTGTTCTGATGGATGTTCTCTAAGATTGTTCACCAGAAAAAGGGTGTGCCAGCAAAAGAGGCTTGGGTTTGATCTTTCTGCAAAGTGCATTAACTCAGAAAATAGTTTCATTGAATTCAATATACTTTTCTCCCCATGTAAGTATGCTTGTCAAATTATGGCCTTAGTCTGTTGCTTGCAATATTTTCTGAGGGTTTACTAAAATACTTACACGATAAAGAAAAAAAGGGGATGGTGGTAAAACTGGGTTTGTAATGATTATAGTCTTGGTAAATTTATATATATTTCAAGCTACATGCGGAGAAAGGTATATTGAATTCAATGAAACTGTTTTCTGAGTTAATGCACTTTGCAGAAAGGACAAACCCAAGCCTCTTTTGTGGGCATAACCTCCTATATGTAGGAGTAGTCTTTGTGTAGGGACTGTGGTGGCTCAAGTGGCTAAGATGCTGACTGAAAGGTGGAAGGTTAGCAGTTTGAAAGAAAAAAATTGCAAGTAGATAAATAGGGACCATTTTGGTGGGAAGGTAAACAGCGTTCCATGCGCTCCGGTGCCTAGTCATGCCTGCTACATGACCATGGAAATGTTTGCAGAAGCAGACAGCGCTGGCTCTTTGGCTTTGAAACAGAGATGAGCACTGAATCCTAGAGTCAGATACGTCTGGCTTTCGAGCAAGGGAAACATTTACCTTTACTAATATTTTTGTTGTTCTTTTGTTAAGGTTGACTTTTTAAAATATACTTTCATTGTATCAGTTTTATCTATAGCAATCAAGCTGCCTTTTAATTCAGGAAAAAGAGCTCATGTTCTTAAGTTACTGCTTAGCTGTGGAGGAACCCAAACCATGGCAGATGTTGTTTCCCTTAAGCACTATCCATAAGGTATTAAACCACCCACTTTATGCTGTAATAACATTAATAGTCTTAAGGGAACCAGGAGATTCAGAGTTAAACCCGACACTCTTCTCCTAAGTCTTCACATTGTGTCTAGGTACAGTATTGAGACATGGAATAATCAGGAGCCTTGAAAAAAATAAGGAAAGAGGACAGAGGGGCATTCATACCATATGTGCTATAATACCTAGGCACAGCAGGGTGAGATAAGGACAGTACTTCAGCATTAACTCTGAATTTCCTGGAATTTTATTAGTCTAAGACAGATCCTTGATCTTTCAATAGACTGCATTCTAGGTGTCTGTTTCTTGAAAGAAAGAAAGAAAGAAAGAAAAAGCAAGCAAGCAAGCAAGCAAGCTTACATTTGTCCATGAGGAGAAAAACAAACCAAAATTGGCTTTCGTATACAGTACTGGTTACCAGATATTTTGAGAAGCAAATTGATAACTTCCAGAGTAGCCGGTTTTACCAAAACCAGGCCAATAGAATGGACAAAATATTAGAAGGATAAATGATAGAAAGATAGAGTGGAAGAACGACTAGACAGGCAGGTAGGTAGGGAGAAAGAGAAAAGGTTTTTTTAAAAAAACTTTTATTGTGTTTCGTAAAATCCCTTTTCCTTCCTGTCCTTAAATTGCAAGAGGTTATGGGTATGTATAAAGTTTGTGATTATTTATTTATGTTGTTGTTGTTCAGTCGCACAGTCGATTCTGACCCTTTGTGACCCCATGGACCATTTTCCTCCAGGCACCTCTATCCTCCACCATTCTCCTCAGCCCACCAAGCTCTGTGCCCATTGTGTCCACAATACCATCTATCCATCTCATCTTTGGACGCCCCCTTCTTCTCTTGTCCTCCACATTTCCCAGCATCAAGGCCTTCTCAAGTGAGTCCTCCCTTCTCATTTGATGTCCAAAGTACTTTAGCTTCATCTTCACTATTTGTCCCTCCAATGAACAGTCAGGATTGATTTCTTCCAGTATTGACCTATTTGTTCTCTTTGCTGTCCAAGGGACTCTTCAGGACTCTCCTCCAACACCACATCTCAAAGGCATCTATTCTTCTGCGCTCAGCCTTCCTAATGGTCCAGCTCTCACACCCATACATTACCACTGGGAATACCATTGCTTTGACTATGCAAATTTTTGTTTTCAAGGTGATGTCTCTGCTTTTCACTATATTCCCCAGGTTTCTCATAGCTTGTCTCCCCATAATCAATCGTCTTTTTATTTCATGGCTACAGTCGCCATCTGCAGTGATCTTAGATCCCAGGAAAGTAAAATCTGTCACTGCTTCTACTTCTTCCCCATCTATTTTCCAGGGACTGACCGGACCTGTTACCATTATCTTGTGATTATTTATATTAATATACTGAAAAGTCCATACACAAGAAGGTATCAGCTAGAGTCAGAACCCCAACCATTGTAGACATGCACAAACTCACATGCACCCGCAAAATGAAAAAAATCTTAAGGGGTCCAACGAGGACTAAGTAAATTCAGCATATTTATGTTATAAAATTCCAAATCAGGGCTCAATCTGTTCAGATAACTACAAACTTTTTGGCTAAGTGATAGAGCTAACCTTGGTATGACAAATACATTCTTCTCTTTATTAGTCTTCTGTTGAATCATTGCTGAAGCATCCATTTTCCTACAAGTTTTGTATATGATTTATTTGTTTATTGTGGCTCAAGTGGCTAAGATGCTGACTGGAAGGCAGAAGGTTAGCAGTTCAATTCCCAAGTACTGCAAGATGGAATGAGCTCCCGTCTTTGTCCCAGCTCCTGCTAACCTAGCAGAACGAAAGCAATAGATTGCAAGTAGATAAATAGGGACCACTTCAGTGGGAAGGTTCCGTGCGCTTCGGTGCCTAGTCATGCCTGCCACATGACCATGGAAATGTCTGCAGAAGCAGACAGTGCTGGCTCTAACAGATGAGCACTGAAACCTAGAGTCAGATACGACTGGTTTTCAAGCAAGGAAACCTTTACCTATTCTGAGGCAACTGTATGTGTGTCTGAATTCTACATCCCAGTTGTTATACATGTAGGTCTATGTGGGTAGTTTGGGAGAATTATTTATGTTTTATCAGTGTATTATACATTTTAACAGGGGGGAAAAGGGGAAATGAAATAAAAGCTCTCTTATTGGGAGCTGTCCTAGGTCCTACAGGAGCATAACCCAGTGTTAACTAAAGCTTCATCTTGCTGGCAGGTCGACAGGTCAAGATCTGGGTATTGCATGATGGATTGAGGGCCTGTCTCTGTCCCAGCTTTTTGGGACATGAAAGGAGCCTCATTTGGGCATTCCCTGAGCGGAGTTTCTTCTGCAAAAATCCTTTCAACCCAGAATAATTTCTGATCTGACACAAAAATTTTATTATTATCTCGCTAGAGAAGTGCTTTTTCAAATAATCTTCTCCCAGCCTATTTCAGTACTCTTGGGCTCATGTTCAGGCCATGGCTCTCAGAGGCTCTCTTTTCTACAATTATTTCATACCATATTAAGGGGGAAAACACCAATTATTTCCACAGAAAGAACAGGGGAAACGCTTGGGAGGCATTCATGTGAAATTTAATAAGCAACCAATTAAGTAACTAACTATTGGAAACTAATCTTCATTGGGTCCAGTGGGACCTACTCCCACATATTTCGGAAAATGGAAGCCCTAGGCTACAAACTTATGTACACTTGCATGAGAATCAATTCCATTGAAATAAATCGAATTTGTAACTTTATCTGTACAGATTTCTTATTCTGTCTTCACTTGCAGAGCTTGGAACAGCTACTTTTTTTGATAAAAAGTCCCAAAATTATTATTGAAAGTTGTAATCTACAAAGTTATTTGTCCCAGTTCCACTTATTTTGAATTATATATGCACATATAAATATCCAACAACAATTTGATATACCTTGTTTCTGTGATTTGAAAATAGAACATTTTGTCTTGAGTTGAGAGTAACATAGATAGCAACATCAGAATAACCATGATTTTAAAACCACAAAACTTTCTAATGCAATAGATTTTCTTGTGGAATATAATAAATTATTATATTATATTATACTAGCAGGGGGACCTGGATGTGCCCGGGTTGGACCCAATCTTCTCAGGCACTCCCACCCTATTCCCTGTCCTGCAGGCAGTGTGCTTGACTGGAGGCCCCTGTTGCCACAGCAACAGCAGGCCCTTCTCCCCCAGGCCTGCCAGCAAAGCCATGGCCACCACCAGCTTGTCTGGGTGTGTGTTTTTTTAAAAAGGTGGTGGCTTTTCCTTTCCTCCTCATCTTTCACTGCTCTCCCTGTGTTTCCTTCCTCCCTCTCCTCCCTCTCCCATCCTCCCCATTTTCATCTTCTTCCCCTTCTTCCTCTCTGAGGGCCCAGTGGAGGCGATTCTGGTGGCATGGTAATGCCATATAGATTTTGGCATTTTTTTCGGGGTTGGTAGGGGCCTTGCTGCAGTGCCTCCGTGCCCCTTTTCTAGGGGCACCTGAGGTTTTCCCAGTTATTTTGGAGGCATCTTCTTGACCCCCATTGCTGTGCTGGGTGCAGCAGCTGTCTGCGGTGGCCTTGCTGCTGTGGCCCTGCGTGTTCCAGCCATGGGCGCTGCTGTGTTTGTCAACTGCGCTATGCTTTGTGGGTGGCAGTTGGTCTGTGTGCACATGTGACCGGCACCCCACCTCTCTCACTCTTGGCCCGGCCTCCCTGATTGGCTGCGTTGTGCTGCAGTGTCTGCTGGGAGGTGTAATTTTTACATTTTGTTCTATTTGTGGGGCACAGGCCCCACCCTCAGCTTCAGGACCCTTGGAGTGCTGACCCCAGTTGCAAAAGGTATGTGTGTGCCAAGTATCACAGGATTTTCTCCAGGGGTGTGGAAATGTATTCCACATAAGTACGGCCACACCTCTTCCTGATAGGTATAGATTATATTATATTACAAGCCCTGGTGGCACAGTGGTTAAACTGCTGTACTGCAGCCAAAATGGCTGCTTGTGTTGTGAGTTCAATTCTGACAGTGTGCAAAGTTGACTCAGCCTACCATCCTTCCGAGGTTGGTAAAATGAGCACCCAGCATGTTGGTGGCAAAATGCAACTGCCGAGCACTTTGGCGGTGCAGCCTATGGGTCATGCAATGACCGAGATGGAACACGGACGGGATGTGCTGAGGAGAGGCCCAAGGGGTAAGGGCTGCTGGCAGGGATGGAGGGAATGAGGCCCGGAAACCGGGTGCAGTGCCCGGGTCAGAAGGCCGGAGGAGGGTGGAAACCGGATGCTCTTGCCTTCACGGGGCAGCACAGTGCCTCCGGCCCACGCAATGGGTGGGATGGGACACTGACAGGACATGCCATGGCTGGGACCAAAGGGTAAGGGTGGGTGGTAGGGGTGGGGAGAGGGCGCAAGGCCCCAATACCAGATGCAGCGCCCAGGTCAGAAGGCCAGAGGAGGGCGGAAAGCCGGGCCACAGTGTTACAGGGCAGGGAGATGAAAGGGAGTGGGGGGGAGACAGGACAACGCACCCACCGGGGACACCCGCGTGGTGCAGGGCCAGCAGATACATCCCCGGGTAAAGCGGGGCACCCATGCTAGTATATTATATATTATGTAGCAGTGATGGCGAACCTTTTAGAGACCGAATGCTCAAACTGCAACCCAAAAAACACTTATTTATCACAAAGTGCCAACACAGCAACAAAGGTGGAAGTAAACACTTCCATTGGGCTGCTGGGCAGAGGGGAGGGGCAAACTCTGTGCTGGGGTGAGTGCATGGGTGCCCACAGAGAGGGCTCTGAGTGCCACCTCTAGCATGCGTGCCATAGGTTCACCATCACTGTTATATAGTATTTCAGGCTAAGATAGAACACTTTCCTCCTACCATCTAGATTTCTGTTTCAAATGAATTATATGTATGGGGGAACATTCAGTAGTTTGAGCCCCAGCTGCAATCTGATGAGGTATAGACTAGTCATGAGTTTACTTGTTAAAAAAACACAGACACCTAAGACTCAAACAATTTGTTAGTGGAGTCAGAGTCTCACTACATGCTAAAGAAAATGAAGACTAACATTACCAGAACATTAACATGGCTTTTCTCTCAGATAAAAATGATATATCTAAACAATTAGGAACCAACAAATATTAAACTGAAAAGACCCCAACAATAACAATTTCACTTTCAGCAGATATTTCCCAATTTACTTTGACACACTATCTGGTTTAAATTTATCAAGCTTTTTCTTGAAAAATTCATATTCCTCAGACTACGTGCTCCTGTTTTGTAGATGTTTGCTTACTTTGCTATAAGGAAAATAATGATGACCATTTCTGGTTGTTTTCAAAAAAAAAAAAAAAAAACAACAATCCCACATCCATGAGGGTTACTTATACTAGAGAGTTGGAACACTACCTTCCTAAACAATCATTGGTGAAAATACATCTACTTCTTGAGGAAAAAACTCATTAAAAACTAGCAGATCTCAGTAGTTTTATTGCAAACCAATCAACCTGAACCTGTAAAGAGGTCTGACCTCACCCAGATTCATGGGTCTTCTATTTTTGACTTTACCTGCTGGTGATAGGAATTGATTTCAAAGGCTCTAAAATTAGCTCTGTACATCAAAGTATTGTTATAACATGTCTCAGTAAAGTTGCAGTTTTATAGATTTTTTGTTCAGCGTGTGTTTCTTAATAGGAAAAATGTAACCCTCAAATCCAGAAATTGGTCAATGTTAACTTTACAATGGAAAGATCATGAGAAAATTGACATCCATGGGGGAGGTTGTTTCCATAGGATGTAGGCTGAAACATTTGGGTAGTTCTTATAAAATTAACAAGGTCACTTTGGTTAAATGCTTAAAACCTAGTAGTTGGTTAAGACATGGAGTTTTCCCCCTAAATTGTGTGATTCTGGCTGTGTGCATGCAACATTGATATGTCTCCTTTCAGAGTTCTACATGGGAAAGAAATATATACTATGCCTTTGGAAAAAGACAGACGTCAGATATGAGAATCTTCTTTTATATAACTAAAACCAAAGTGTCACTGTGTTTTTTTTTTATTGAAATGCAATGCCAACTTGGCCCCCACTGCCCCAGAAACTTGCTCGCCGCCTACCTTGAGCACCTCACCAGTCCGGCATGGGATACTGACAGCGTTCCTCGGGGACCTTCACCCCAAAAGTGGCCTCAAAAGCCCCCCCTCACCAGCAACATGCAATGGCTGGGGAGGCAGCACTACGCATGTGCAGGAATCCATGCAGGCACAAAAGCCTGCCTGGAGTTGCAGCCAGCGCTGCCGCCGGGAACTCCAGGCAGGCTTGCACTGATTGTTTGGTGTGGCAGCCCTCACCCCTCCAAACAACCCGCACTGCCATTGCTCCTCCCTCCACAAGATGCAACCAGCTGGGCGGCTTCATCCGCCACCACATTGCTGGCTGTGCGCGGTGAGAACGTGCTGGAGGGGGGCTTTTGGGCGCCCCTTCCAGCACGTGGATGTCGCCACGTAAGGTGGGCCCACCTTACCTGCACTGGGGGGGTCTCCTTCCTCTGCCTCCAGGGTTCCCTCTCAGGCCTCCCAAGCGTGGCCCAGGGCCTGCTCCACCGACTGGGATGCCCCAGGCTGCGGCAGCGCTAGAGATGGGCCGCCACTGCCAAGACCGGGTAATTGGGGTGTGTGTCTGTGTGTGTGTTGTACAAGCATGTTGTGTCATGTGCCGTGTGTGTCTGTGTCATGTGTGTGTGTTGTGTGGGTGTGTTGTGTGTCAGTGTGTGTTGTGCGAGTGTGTTGTGCCTGGGTGCTGTGAGTGGCAGTGGTGGGAGTGGGTTGTATCTAGGTTGTGTGTGTCCTGTGTGTGTTGTGAGTGTGTATTGTGTGTGGGGTGTATTGTGTGGGTGTGTCGTGTGTAGATGTGTGTTGTGTCCAAGTATGTAGAGTGGGTGTGTTGTGTCTTGAGTGTTGGATCTGTGTGTGTGTGTAGTGTGTTGGGTGTATGTATTATGTGTCTGGGTGGGTGCGTGTTGTGCGAGTGTGTTGTGTCGTGTGTGATGTCTGTTGCCTGTGTGTGTTGTGTGGCATGTGTGTGTTTTGTGTGTGTGTGTGTGTCTTGTGTGGGAGTATCATGGGTGGGTGTTGTATGGGTGTGCTGTGTTGTGTGTGATGTGATTGAGGGAAAATTAGGCTGCCTCCAGGCCTGTCCGGCGCCCACGGGACCACCGAGAGAATAATGCGCAGGCACACAAAGGTAAGTCACCATGGGGGCCCCCGGGGGGGCCTGCATGGGTCTGTCCTTGCCCCGGGTTGGGTCCCCAACCCTGGCAATGCTGGGTACTCCTGCTAGTAATAAATAAATACGCCATACCTACATATCTATGTGGTGAGAACCACACTATCAAACAGAAAAAGGCCTAAAAGTGCATGTGTAAAATACCCAACGTAAACAACACTATTTGCTCTTTCAAATCTAGTGCTATGGATGAATTTTGCACATTTTGTCCAAAGATGCTTGTCATAATTTAAGAAAGAAAACCTTTAAATCATGCATTTGCAAAGTTAAGTGAGAAATGAATAGGCTTTAGTAAGCCTAACTTGGTGAGACTAAGATAGTACTGCAGCCATGAAAAACTTAAAGATATAACAATAGTTTGTGAAAGGCAATGGTTCTGAGTCTTTGTTTTGCTTTTTATAGGTGTTAAAACATGTTGTCCAAAGTCCTGCTGGACAGTTACATATTTCTTCTCTCTGGAAAATAAGCAGACTATAAATGTTGCTTTTGTTATTAACAGCAATATTATTGTCAATTCTTAGCAAGCCACCCAGCTGGCATGCAGGAACTGAAGATCTCCTAGTTTGATGCTAAGTGTTATACTGTTTTCTTGCGGGATCCACAAGCATAATTGGCATAACTGTCCCTGACAGAAGCTACACCGGTAGAGAAAGCTCCTGGTCACTGGGTTCTGCGGGGACAGAAATTGGGGAGCAGATTAATAGTCATAAAATTGATTCACCCATATCTCACCTGACAGGCAGTTCGGCAGGAGGAAATTGAATGTCTAACTCGCAGTTAGGAATTAGGTAATTCCGCACTTGCAGATTAGCCCAAGCCCTAGCTCAAATAGTGGCCATATTTACTCTTGTGCAAGCCATGAACAATGGATTTCCCCTGTCAGTATTTGCCTTAGTTAATTAACTTCCCCAAGAGAGATTCCCAATTAACCCGGGTAAACAGGTGATGTAATTTTCTGTCAGATGACGATTCTATCACACGCTGCCTTGAACTCCTATATATGATGATGATTTTCCCTCAATAAACCACTGGTCTTCGCTCCATCTTGTCTCGCGTCTTCTTCTGACCAGTCTCCTCCGGGACCCAACAGCCGCTTCACGGCCCCAATCCAACATCTGGTGACCCCGACGTGATCCTACTCGTGAGTAAGTGATCTACGCGGTCCGGTTCTATGCTAGAACCGTGTCCGATCACCCCGGAGGACAGCGCGGCAGCCCGGTCGGAAAGCCAGACGACCGGGAAGACAGCTACGCAGTGATGCATCTCAGAGAGGCTTCCTACAGCTTGCTCCGGCTATCGCAGCGGCTTGCAACACGGAAAAACGCGTTCCGCTCAGGGTTGGCTGTGAACCCCTGACAGCGCAGAGGCCACCGAGGGCCCGTGGCAGCAGTCCATGCTCCGAGCTCTACCCAGAGATTCGTCACGCAAAACCTATTGCCTGAACTTCAGACGCGTCGACTCATCCCGAGAAGGAGACTTCAAAGGACCGGCAGGTAATATGGGGACTTGTCCTCAGCGGCAATGTCCGTCCGCTAGTCAAAGAATTCATGTTGAGGAATTCAAGACCCTGGCCAGGGTATATCAGATAAGCTTTCACAGTGGAGAACTAGCGCGGCTTTTGGTGTTCTTGAGGGAACACTGCCTGCTTTACCCAGAAGTAGGTACGTTATCCCTTCAGCTCTGGGATCAGATAGGAGTCTGCATTCAGCAACCCCCGAAAGCTCCAGATGGCGTAATTCGCACATGGAACAAATGTAGGAAACTCTTAGCAGAGGTGGACCCAGTCCGGGTAGAGGACAAAGAACCCCCAGCGCCATCAGAGCCATCGGCGCCCATGGCGCTCTAACCGTCATTTCAGTTTAAGCAGAGTAGTGTAGGGAGCTTTCCCTCGATGACAGCTGCAGACGTCACCGGTGGAATGCATGGAATGGGGAGTGCTGGCGCTTCTCTGGTAGCTACAGGTTCCCGAACTACCAAGAGTGCCCTTCAGCGCACGGTTGAGGAAGAGATCAGGAAGGGGGAATTGCCAGCAGAAGAACTAGCTGAGCTTAGTCAGATTTGTCCAATTCGCTTGGAGGTAGATGCCCTCACGGGGCAGCAGCAGATAGTTCATTCACCAGTTCCGTATAAGCTCCTCATGGCTATATGGAAGGCCATTTCAGAGACAGGACTACAGAGTCGCTTCACTAGGGGCACGCTTCAGCAAGTGTGTGAGAACACGATGTTCATTCCGCATGACTGGAAAGCCGTCATGCGAATGATGCTCAACCCCAGCCAGTACTTGTTATGGGACAGCGAGTATCGCCTCGAGGCTCAGGCAAGGGCTGCCAGGATGGGCGGGGCAATAATTCCTGACCAACTATATGGTTCAGATGCCTTCAAATCCATCGATGCGCAGACCGCCTTGCTGCTCGCCACCCTTCAGTTGTCAGCTGAGACGGCCTTCAGGGCTTTTCTCAAGGTCCCAGCAACTGGCAAAGCGGCCAAAAATTACACCGCAGTCAAACAGGGCGCCCAGGAGTCCTATATGGACTTTATCAATCGATTAGAGGAAGCGATCAGTAGACAGATCGATAATGAGCAAGCCCAACAAGAGCTCATGATGAAATTGGCTAAAGACAATGCCAATCTCGACTGCCGTAAGATCTTGCAGTCACTGGGCAATCGTCCCGACTTGACTCTCACGGACATGATTAGGGCTTGCGCCGATGTTGGCACGGACTCCTACAAAATGGGTCTGCTGGCAGCGGCGGTGCAAGGGGGTAGGAAACCCAAGAACAAAAACCTAGGAGCATGTCACAATTGTGGCAAGGTCGGTCACTTCGCTAGGGAGTGCCGATCCAAGGGCGGCGGACAACATTCCAGCCATTCCAAGGCTCCAAGCACCCCATGTCCGAAGTGTAACAAAGGCTTCCATTGGTCCAAATTCTGTCCAAATTCGGGAAACCAGAACGCGGGCACGTCTCTGGCCCCGGTCCAAACAGAGGCTTCCCTCGTTCTGGGCGAGCCAGAGCTGGATTAGATTCCAATCACATTCCAGACATTGCGAAGGCGCAGGCCAGCCCCAAGGGTAGTACAGGGCTAGAATTGACTTGCCAGGCAGACATCACATGCGACTTGCCAGACACAGTCTATCTGGTGGATTCCCAGTACATGGGACCCCTGCCCAAAGGCTTCATAGGCTTAGTTTTGCCTCGTAGTGTCGCAGGAGCATGCGGAATTCTTGTAATTCCGGGAGTCATTGACTCCAATTTTTCGGGTGTTCTCCAGGTTCAACTCTGGACGCACCTACCCCAGACCATTCACAAGGGAGACACGCTAGCGCAACTGATTATGGTTCCTTGTAACTCGCCAGCAGATAGCCAGGGAAGGCTCAGGGACAGCTCAGAGTCCGGGTCGGAAGACCACTCGAGCGCAAGTGAGGCAGTGCAAGGATACCAGGTCTTAGCGACAGTGGAGACCAACATAGAATGGAAACGGCGGCCAGTTATTGAGGTATTTTTGAATAAAAAATCGTTCACAGGGCTGCTAGATACCGGAGCTGACGTCAGCGTGGTCAGCCGAAGTCAGTGGTCGCAGGAGTGGGCCATTGAGCCGGTCTCCGATGTGTGGGGAGTAGGCGGCATCCAAGAAGCGTTTAGGAGCCGGGAGTGGGTGGAAGTCACGATCCCTAAGGCTGACGGCACAGCGGTCATTCGGCTGCACATTCTGGACGTGCACGTCAACCTTTGGGGGCAAGACATTTTGCAGCAGTACCGCGCCACTCTTACCTTCGGGTAATGGCTCTGCCACTTAAATGGCTTACCAACACGCCAGTCTGGGTGGAGCAATGGCCGGTAGTGGGGGAGAAGTTAGTCGCCCTAAAGCAACTGATTAAGGAACAGCTAGACGCAGGACATATAGAGCAGTCCACAAGTCCTTGGAATTCGCCCATTTTTGTCATTAAGAAAAAGTCGGGGAAGTGGCAACTCCTCCACGATCTCAGAGAGATCAATAAATGTATCCAGCCAATGGGTCCGCTTCAATGCGGCATTCCGAATCCAAATATGATCTCCGAGGGTTGGGAGATCCTGGTCGTAGACCTCAAGGATTGTTTTTATACCATTCCCCTAGATCCCAGGGATCGGGAAAGGTTCGCCTTTACGGTGCCGGTTGTGAACCACAGCAAGCCCACGCAGCATTACGCGTGGAAGTATTTGCCACAGGGGATGCTCAATTCGCCCACCCTGTGCCAAATTTATGTTCACAACGCACTGGCAAAGTTTCGAAACCTTCACCCCACAGCCTTAGTGTGTCATTTCATGGACGACATCTTGGTCGCAGCGCCGCAACTCGGCAGCGAAATGTTTAAAGACCTCCAGGCCACCCTGGGGGAAAAAGGGTTACTCATTGCCCCAGAGAAAGTACAGAGAACCGAGCCATTCTCATACTTGGGTCATCGGCTTCTCCGTTCTTTTGCAGCACCAGTTTTGCCCCAGATCAATTTAAAAGACTCAGTCACCTTGGTAGAGTTGCAGCAGGTTTTAGGTAACATTAATTGGGCCAGACCGTATTTCAGATGGGATACGGATCTTCTAAAGCCGCTCTTCTCGCTGCTAACTTTAGGTAAGCAGCCGGCAGACCGGATACAAATTCCTCGAGAGGCACGCTTGACTCTCGAGAAGGTCAACCAAATTCTCAGTCAAAGATGGGTGGACAGGATTGCTCAGGGGCCATATGCCCCGATCCTGAACTTGTACATCGTTCGGGCCGGATCCATGTTCACTGGAGCCCTAGGAGTGGACTCCGAGCGAGGAGCGAGTATCGTGGAATGGGTGTATTTACCGAACACCTCTTCCTGAAACATCGTTCCCCCCCAAGAGTTGGTCTCCGCGGTGGTCTACCGCGGAAGGCTGAGAGCAAGGGACATTTCAGGGCACGACTTAGCAAAAATCGTGATCCCATTCACCAAAGAGCAAGTTCAGCAGCTGATGCAGCTCAGTGACTCGCTTCCAATTGCCTTGGAGGGATTCACCGGATGCTTGGCATACCACTTGCCAAAAGACCCCAGACTCGTCTCGCTTCAAACGCAGACAGTCAGCTTGTACAAATTGATATCGCTGGTTCCACTTCAGGGGGCCAGAACAGTCTTCACTGATGGGGGTCGCACATATGGTGTCTTAACTTGGCAGGAGGGCCAGGCTTGGCGCACGCTTCTAACTCTTCCACAGAAGTCCGCGCAGCGGGCAGAGTTGGAAGCGGTGAACCTCGCTTTGTGCACCTTCGCCAAAGAACGCCTCAACATTATAACTGACAGTCAATACGTTAGGAATTTGCTTCACAGTCTACCGGGAGCATACATCACTCCCGCGATAGACAAAAATTTGCTGAGTTTGTTCCTCACAGCTCAATTTCACTTGCGGAACCGCACAGAAGCGCTCTATGTCGCCCACATCCGAAGTCACCAGGACCTACCTGGTCCGATTTCTGTGGGCAATAGTAGAGCGGATGCGGCCGCAAAGGAAATTCAGCAGCGGTCAGTTTTGGGTGTATTCACAACTCCGATTCAGAGCCATGCATTCTTTCATCAGAATGCCAAAGTGCTCACCAGATAGTTTAACCTGCCACTCTCTCAAGCCCAAGGCATAGTTTGCTCTTGTCAGCATTGTGCAGGGGCACCGGGGGGGCCCTCGTGGGGGGTCAACCCATGAGGGACAGAGGCTAACCAGGTGTGGCAAATGGACGTCACACATGTCCAGCAATTTGGCAGATGGGAGTACATGCACGTTTGCATTGATACTTTTTCACAATTTGTTTGGGCAACGGCACAAAAAGGGGAGACAGCTTCCCACGTGGAGCAGCATCTCCTTTCCTGCTTTGTGGCGATGGGCAAACCACGGCACGTGAAAACCAATAACGGCCCAGCCTACAGCTCCAGGCAGCTGGCCGACTTCATGGCCACCTGGGATATCAAACATACCTTTGGCGTTCCATACAATCCGCAGGGGCAAGCGATTGTGGAACGAGTCAATCGGACACTCAAGTCCTACATTGACAGACAAACAGAAAGGGGGGAGCCACCAGCCCTCCCCAAGGCTCAGGGTCAGGCACAGCATTGTCTGAACAAGGTGTTGTTCACGTACAATCACCTTAATGTTTTTTCGGATTGCACGCCACAGGAGAAGCACTTCCGCCGCTCGGAAGCTCTCCCGCGGCCGATGGTGCGTTACCGAGTGCCACCGGATCCTTCTTGGGGAAGAGGGTATGCTGCAGTTATGTCTCCTACAGGTGTCATCTGGATTCCAGCCCGGTGCGTCAAGCCCCACTTGGAGCCACATGGCGTGGAACCAGACCGACCCGAGTCCAATCCCGGAGATGGAGGACCTCACCCTGACCGAGGGGACCCGGTGGAGGAAGCGGCGACAGCAGATGACAGCGCCAAAGGTCACCTGGGGGATGGTCAAGGCCCTTTGCCATGAGGCCGAGGACGTCTCGCGTCCATCTTGTCTCGCGTCTTCTTCTGACCAGTCTCCTCAGGGACCCAACAGCCGCTTCGCGGCCCCAATCCAACATCTTCTTTCTGTCAACTTAAAGGATTTTGAACAACAACAACAACAACAACAACAACAACATTTATATCTTGCCTTTCTCTCAAAGAATAGTCCTTCTCCCCAATTTTAATTTCATCACATCCTGGTGAGGTAGTTTAGGCTAAAGGAAAGCTGCTGGCATACTTGCATAGTTTAATACAGAATTTGACCCAGAGGGGGCAGGAGGTGTTACTTCAATTTTGTGTTAGAGTCTAAGAGAAAGATACCATTTTAGCCTTGTCTTCTTTCTTTCCCACCTTTTTAAGCCTGTTTCCCCTCACACTTCCACTTTCAGCTTTTAAGCGGGAAGAGACTGTGAGGTGGTTAAAAAGAGCTGGTGCTCATAAAGCTTTGATAGCATGGCCATCTGGTTCAGAACCCTCATAAAGGAAGCCCCACAGCGGTTGGGGTCAGAGACAGCAAAGGCTAGGGAGACCGAGTAGAATCCAGCCACTTGTCTAGCTGGAACCTGACTTTTTCCCTGTACAAATTCAAGTCGTGGCCCGTCTCCAAGGAGACGGTAGCCAAATAAGCTCTTGAACACCATCATTTTTCTCTCTTGATTTTTTTAATATATAAAATCCTGTCCTCTAACAGGCAGGCAGCCCCTCCAATATCTTGTTTCAGCTTCCCTCCTTTCATAGTGCTGAGCTCATTAAGGAGTGACCTGAAGGCAGAGAAAGAAAACCTCTTCCCCACTGCCCCCACACTCAGAAATTACTTTTGTATAATGAATCCTTACTGTTTAGGGCTCATAAAAATAAACAGGCCTGGCTCTCTCACTCTCTGAACAAAACTTCTGATAAACACATGAGATTATTTGCTTAGTTTCAGTCAATGGATAGGCAGGAGTGTGTAAGTTACATGCTCTTGTTGCACTTTCCATTTTTTCTCTCAAGCTGTATGATGACATTCAATACATACCTATGGACTAGTATTCTACCTTATCTCTTCCCAGTACAGCACATATTGTATAGAAGTCTCCTGCAATTGCAGGTCTTCTTCCCAGTAGAGAAATGTCCGACAGCGGGCATCATTAGTCTTACAATGGTAACAAAGGAAGATGCGTCCTAAAATGTGTCATCCTTCATCGGAGAGGGCATTGCCTGACACATTAGGGATCTGTATGCTCAATTAACTGCTGGCAGGCTCATTTTTTTCTGTGCCTCTCATCCTTTCTCGTCCTCCTTCTCAGTTCATCTTCTTTCTGTCACACAAACCTTCAGCATTCACCACCGCTGCATGCAAACACTCAATTACCCAGACAACTTGAAACGATCACATTTACCATTCCTTCCTTTTGTGCATTGGTTTATTCTCATAAATAAGAAATGTTATTCTCCCCATTTACTTCAAACTAGTGGACATTTCCTGAGGTAATAGGCAGGTCAATTTTTTTTAAAAAAAGAAGCACACAATTAACAGGTTTGGAAACACAGCTTGCCTTTAATATCTTAACTCTTGTTATTTCATTAACCTCACAGCTACAAAAGGAATCAGGAGAAGTTAACAATATAGTGATAGAAGTGCACTGGAATGTCAAACTATAGGTCTAAATGGTTAATCTTTCTTCATCCTCCTCCACAATAACGATTAAGGTATTAACGGCATAGTAGTCCTGATTAAGTGTGTCTGTACATTATGCTAATTGCTGCCTTCTGATTGGATGACCTGATTAATGATAAATGGTACATAGTTTACTGCTGGCAACATCCGGCAAGACTCATTCTCTGTGTCTTGAAAGCCGGGAAGAAAAGAGCTCATTCTAAACTTATGAGCAGAGAAAATGTGTAAAGGGAATGAGGGGTTTGTTAATAAATATTTTTGTCTTGAAGCTTACAGCTTGCATATCAGGCCCCATGCACTAAACACAAAGGGAAGACAAGGTAATGTGAAATAAAAGCAATTAAAATAAAGGGCAATTATTAGAAAATGTATTAATTTAACTGCTTAGACTCTCCTTCTTCCCCTCCCCTCCCCGCTAACTTTGAGCTAGTACATATGCAAATAACTCAGGAATTTGACTGAAGAAAGTATATTAACACAGCAAAAGGACTAGCACAGTGAACGACCTTACATACCGAATATGTACCTTTCCTTGTTAATTAAATGACAACTTGTTTTCAGGAAAATGAGGGCATGGTCTTAAGTCCATATCAGTGGAAGCAAGCAAATGACATTTACATATAAAGAAACAGCTATAACCACACATTCAAATGTTCTGACAATGTGGTGGTGACATGGTCAGCCCCAGAATGTAGTAGGAAGGGATGAGCCCTTCTAGACACGTAGGCTTGTCTTCCATTATTGTTCCTTCAGGTTTCTTGAAAGGAAGATGTTTTTCTCTCAAAACAAATTGCTGCTGAAGCACAAGGTAGAAAGTGAAAGAAGCAAGCTTTTTTGAAAGTCAGGTACCTTAAAATCAAGATACTAGAGCATACCTGTCAAGTATCCCGTATTGGCTGGGATTTCCCATAATTTTGTGCCGCTTTTCTTCATTTCCTGCCCGGAGCCGCCACCATCCTGTAATTGGGTGGCAGGGGAAAAGTAGTTACGCATGCATAGAAGGGTTCTGCACAGAAGGGGATGCATAGAAGGCTTCTATGCATACATAGAAGGGACCTGCGCAGAACAGTTCTGTGCAGGTCCTGTATTGTCCGGAGTCGCGCTTGACAGGCATGCAAGAGGGAATATCTCAGAGGGGCCTTGTGTGACAAGTTACATAAGTACTTGTCATTGTGCTACTCACTGTGCAACATGAATAGTGGGTACTGGAATGAATTGTTCAGTGTCTGTCTGCCACCTGAAGTCTTCCCTCCTTATGCCAGAGAAGTGGTGAGAAGAGGGATGCAGAAAGAGAGAAAGAATGACAGAGACAAAGAAGCAGTGAAAAAGGGATCATGTAGAACAGAGTAGAAACAGAAGTGTTTGCTCAAAGGTGTAAGGGTGAAGGTGCCCTCTGCATACTTTTTCTCCTAATTTCTAAGTGTGAATGAAATTTAGCAATTGTTGCAAAAAAACAAAAACAGAAGTACAACCCATGTCACTACCGTGAGGAAAGTAGTGTACTGATTCAGCCCATTGTCCACACAATCTATAGTTGATGAATGACTTAGAAAAAAAATCAAGCCTGAACTATTTCAAAACGACCATCAAAAATGATGAATTGAGTCTGTCTTTGGGCACATCATGAAAAGGCAAATTTCCCTCCAAAAGACAATAATGCTGGGAGAGGTCGAAGTGAGTAGAAAAAGAGGAAAACCACAAATGAGATGGGTTGACTCTCTAAAAAAAGCCAAAGGAGGAGTTTACAACAGCTGAGCAGGGCTTTGAAGAATGGAACGTTTTGGAAATCACTCATTCATATAGTCATCATAAGTTGGGGGCAACCTGAAGACATGAAACAATAACGTTTAGTTATATATCAGAGAAGGTGAATTTTGGGAAGGCATATCATAACCAGAATAAAAACAAGAAGATGCATTATTTACATGTTTTTCTGTATTCCCTGTATTTCACCATCTCTATTTTTAATGCTTTATCCATCTGTGAGAAGGCTAGTTAACTGTCTTTATAGCTGTCCCAATATTTTCTTAGTGACCAGTCCATACAAAGTGCCTTATCAGTTCTGTGTTATTACTTAACCCATAGCCATATGTTTTCGATTCAGACAATGGGCTTCCACTAGATGTGAGTACTTATTGAAGGCACGTTTCGAGGATTAAACCTCTGGTCTTTAAAATACTGAATGGCCTTCCTTGTGCTGTTTCAATGAGTTACTTAGGAAGGTCAATTTATTCATTGTGGGTCAAATCAACACAGGGGTTGCATTAGCTTATGCTTACACAGATCCTGCTTTAACTTTTTTTTAAACCACCAGGAAAATAATGTCCACTACCAGGAACAGCCAGTAAAAATGGAAACAGCAATGCGTCCAGAGCCAAACGGATTGACAGAGCCAAGAAGCATTATGTATGTAACTGCCAGACCATTACTTTTAGTAGTTAATCTTATATATTTGACAAGACAATTTATATCTTGCCTGTTTGATCAAAAACACTTAGTTTCACTTATATGGCAATAATGATAAAGGCACTAGATAGATAGATAGATAGATAGATAGATAGATAGATAGATAGATAGATAGATAGATAGATAGATAGATAGATAGATGTGAGTGGATATTTATGTATTGCATGCTTTTATAATTTCATCTATGTAGTTATAGACACATCACCATCAAGTTGTTCTAAGCCAGAAAAGTAGATATACAGTACATTAACCCTAAATATAGTACCAGTGATGTCAGGGAACCAAATCTATAGACACCAACAATAAGAAATCTGATGCTTCTGCAATTAAAAAGGTCTCTAAGAGATGGTAAAAGATTATGAGAGCAAAAGATCTTAAGAGAATGGGAAAGGTAGCCTTCACTAGACAGCAGGTTTTACATCCTTGGCTGTATCATAGGTTATCCCTTGTGAAACTAGAGCCCTGCTGGTGCCAAAAATGAGTTCATACCCGATAGGACTCAAGGTTGACTCAGCCTTCCATCCTTCTGAGATCAGCATGTTGGAGACAAAATGCTAATTGCCTTGCGAAGCACCCAGAGAGTGCACTAAGCACTATTGGGTGATATATAAATATAATTGCTAAATAGCCAAACACAGCTCATATACAATGGCATCGGATTCATGATGGGAAGAGTAGTCCCCAAGGTCACCAGCACTCTGAAGCCAGCAGTCATAATATAGCCAGGAAGAGCAACAGCTGTTCTTTAACAAAAATCTAGTGGCATGCTCAGTTGGATATTTTTCTTTTCTTTTTTTGACATTTATAGACAACAGTGATGCTTGAGGTATGTGGGGTGCACTTTGTTCACTGCTGCAGATTGACAATCTTTGGTTGCACAGTTAATCTGCTTTAGCTCCTTGCTTCTGAGAAGGTCCATCAGAAGATATGCTAATTGTTGTGGCCATGCCCAGTTGCCTGTCAACCATCCCAATTTGGCCGGGAAAACCCCGTAATTTGACGTCGATTGACGTCATAACCCGCCCCGCGCTGCCAAAACCCCGTAATTTGGCAGCGGGGGAAAACGCTTTCTGCGCATGCACAGAAGTGCTATGCCGCTTGCGCAGCCCCTATGCAAGCGGCGTAGTGCTTCCACGCATGCGTGGACGGGGTAAAACCCTTCCATGCATGCGTGGAAAGCGACCTGCACACAAACGATGTGCGCAGGTCCCGTTTTTCTGGAGCCGCGGGTTGACAGGTATGCTTTGGTTACTACCCTGCCCTGAGACTTGGAAAAGCGAGCTGGATCCTCCATTGCCCAGTAGCTATTACCCAAAGTGAACGTCTAACTCAGCCTTATTGTAGCAATGGACAACCATTGCTTAACACACAAACAAACCTTTCTGTGTGGAGACAGGAAATTAGAAGAGTTAGAGCATTCATCAATTGGCACATTGCCCTGTCTAGCATTTCTTCAGTCCACTTTTTTAAAAAAGTGAACTGGAAAACCTCTCACAGGCTTCTTCCATAATTCAAATTTCTCTTTAGGGAGTTCTTTCAAGCAGGCCTTCCAGTATTTCAGAGAAGAAAACAGTGGTGCTCAACAATTTATGCGAGTATGGCAATCAGCCATATGGCACATGGGACAGTGAGAAAGCCAAACAGGGAAATGTGAAATGTGTCACTAGCAGAACATTGGAACAAACATTACACACAAGCAGAGAGCTGCATGCATACAAAAGCATTGCATACAAGCGTACAAATCCTTAAATGTCTAAATTCTTAAAATTGTTTCCAGTTTTCTCCCATTTCACCCAATTCATATGCAGATCAACCAATAGTATTGTGCAACTAGAAGTACTGTAGGCCCACTGAATCAGTGGGAATTTGGTGAGTCAACACCTATGCAAGTTCCACTGATTCTATTTTGGTTATGATTCACTACTGCATTGTTGCCATTATGTGGTTAAATCAGTACATTTTTTAACAATACTTCTCACTTCCTGAATCAAAACTAATGGGAAAATAATCTGGAAGTATGCTTCTAAGCATTTATTAGAACACTCTAGAACAGGGGTTCCCAACCTATCGCCCGTAGGTTTGGAAAAACACCCATGGCTGTCATAAACACAGAAGTGGGTGCATTTATGACAACTGTAAATGCACCCACTTCCACTTCTAGGGGGTGTTGTCCAGCCCACTCAGCTGTCCAGGGGCATGGTCAGGCCCATGGCATAAAAAGGTTGGCAACCCCTGCTCTAGAACTTTGTTGTAGCGAGCTTTTCCCAGTAATTAAAGTACGACTACATTACATTACATGCTCTTTGTGGTGTGACTGTGCAGGAGGTAGGCTTCACTAAATGAAGAATATCACATGGTTCAAGTTCTGACTTCTGCTGACTTGAGCTTTATTGCCCATGCTGAGGCAATAATGTAGTAAAGAATAGTGTATTTTGTAACAGAAGTCCTTCTTCATTTACTATGAGTGGTGCTGAGCATATCACAGGGAGGTTTCCACATAGGCATTACTTCCCGAATCAAAATGAATTGAAAGATAATCTGAAAATATGCTTCTAAGCATTTGTAGTGAAGAAGAGTATGTTTTGTATCAGAAACCAGAAGTTTATAGTATTAAGCTTTTAAAAAGAGGTAATTAAAAAAGGGAGATTTTGAAAGTAAAGGTTTATGTTTTAAATCTATATAGTATCCTATATTTTAGAAGCCTTAGAACTACAGTTGTAGCTAATTACTTTTAAAAGTATGTATGGTTCACCTCAGTTTAACCACTTTGCCCTCAAAATATGTGGTATTAATAACCTTGTTTTGTGAGATATCCCTTTTTGGGGCATTTGTGTCATTTATGCATTAATTTTTGAGAAACTAAAGCAAATGAAATGAGGAAAAAGGCGTAAATGTTATTCAGTTCTTAAATTACATATGGGGAAGACATCTTTTCCTTTCCCCCCATGATGTTAGGTTCATATATATACTTGTGATAGAGTTGTGAAGTTTTGGCTGCCCTTTTCTGGCTTCTGTTGTCTTCAGAGGACACAGTGGGATAGATAGTTTGTGCTGTGACAGGACATGCCAACAAATTGCATCACTTCTGCCTCGGTGGCCGAAGACAATTGCATGCCATATGCCAATGGCAAGAAATGAATGGGGCTCATTGACACTGGCACTGGGTGCCTTCAACCTGATAGTCTTCAGAGGCTGTCCGTGGCAAATTGGAAAGTAGCACCAGACTGAAGGCAACAGCATGAAGGGACTTGCCATGCACAGCTTCTAGCATTCATAACTTTATGAGTGGCGTGAAGCTTGAAAAGAGGGAGGGGAAGAGTATTTAACCTAAAATAAAAACCATGCACTGTATCCACATAATCTCATGCTCTGCAAGTTAACTTCATGCTATGAAAAACAGAGCCCTGCATCCCATATGAATTCTTTTATTTAATAAAGAATTATTATTATTTTTTAAAAAAACTCAAGAGCAAATTCCAGCTGCAAAGAGCAAACAAAAACACAGTAGGTGTCGTGCTTCATGCATTCAAAACACTTTCCATGCTTAGATGAAGACTGCCACAAAGATTTGCCCCAAAATTGACCCCATTGCCTTCATCCTTTGTGCTAGCAACAACAAAACTCATATTTGACCTCTGACCGTCTTGGCAACACATCATTTGTTTCTGCGTGTTGAAGCAAGGAGTGGTGGGTGATGATTAAAAAGCAATGGTTCTGCTGACCTGAGACTCTAATGAGGATGAAATGGGGAGGTCAGTGATCATCCTCACGTGGCAAACCAAGGCAAGTAGCTAATCTGTTGTTAATTGTCCCTTACATTTGTTTTAAGAGCAGTGATAGAGAGCAGTAGCACTTACAGTCTTACATCTTTTTAATCACTGTAATTAGCATCATGATATGAATGATGAGGCATCCAGAACCTGCCTGGCAGACAGGGGCTTATTGCAAAGATTTTTTTTAAAAAAATATCTTTCTAATTTTGCAAGAGGAATGCAAAGATTCACCTATATGAAGACAGGTAGAGAAAGACATTTAATTACTAGCTACAGCTCATACCTAAACTGACTTAAGCTGATTTTAACATATATAACTCTAAAAAGAACTGCTATATCATATAGGTAGCAGTTACATTAACATGAAGTCCTAAACAAAACCTGGATTAAAATATAAAAAATACAACTTCTTCCTCTCTACATCACCCTCAGTGCTGTAATAAGCAGAATTATTAATACTGCCATTCACAAAAGTTTATGGGCTGGTAGCAGGTGAAAAACCCATATCTGTGGTGACCCTCCAGGTTTTAGACTTCATTCTCCTCTTTGCTGTGACTGGCAATTTCTTCTCAATGAATCTAAAGAGCTAATGCAACTGGTAGAAGAGCTGAAAACAGGCATAACCGTATAACTCATTTTTCTGCATTCAGAGACTGCTACTTTTTGTCTATTTCTGTCTGCCACAAAATTTATTTATTTGTTTATTTATTTAAATTTATATACTGCCCCAATCAATAGACTCTGGGTAGTGTACACAGTCCAGCGAACACCTTACTGGCTGCTCAGCAAAACTTAAAAACAATATAAAAACAGTTAAAAGCACTTTAATAAAACCAATTACAAGAGGGGGGAACCTCAGATGAGCCAAAAAGGAGAGCTTGTTGGCAATCCCGCCCCCCCGACCCATTCCATTAACCATATTTTCAATTCTCTCCTAAACTGTAGCAACTGGGCCTGGAGGCGTAATTCTACTGGAAGGAGGTTCCATAATGTGGGGGCTATGACTGAGAAGGCCCTTTTCCTCATGCTGGAGAGGCGCACCTCCCCAACAGATGGTCTATGGAGGGTGCCCTCTCGGTTTGCTTTTGTGGGACGGGTTGATGTCCTAGGGATGATGTAGTCTCTTAGGTATATTGGTCTGCCACCATGAAGGGCTTAAAGGTGATAACCAACACTTTGAATTGCATCTGGAGACATATAGGTAGCCAGTGCAGCTCCCGCAGCAGTGGCGAGGCACGGGCAAAATGACCTCACCCCACCACCTCATGGACCAAACCTTAGAAACTTCCTATGTCAAAATGGTTGCTTCTGTCCTCATTTTTCAACCTTTTTATTTTGAGGTAGAAAGCACAAAGTGTCTCTCTCTACTTATAGAGTTCTTTGAATTTCAATTCCATCTGGATGAAGGTAAACAGATTGAAACTGAATCCAGACAAGATGGCTATCTTGTTAGATGGTCCATCTATCTGCTTGTCTGAAGGTACTGTGCAGCTTGGGTGTACTTCTGGACTCTGAATGGCCAATGGAACAACAAGTAGCTGCTGTGGTCTGTTGCACCTTTTTTCATATTTGACAAATCACCTAGTTGCGACCTTATTTGGATAGCAGGTCTGTAACAACACTGGCCTGTCATTTCTACCCAAATTCCTTCTGGTCTATTGCTCTGAAAATGACAGCCACCACAGAGACAGCCCTAAATAAGAAATCCAGCAAAGTTTCAGGAGGGCAGGTTCAGCAGTCAATGTGGAAAGGGAATCGTCAACATTTTTATAGTACGATTCCTTTCTGTTTCACTCTCTCTGTATGATTGGTCAGTTCTTTAGGGTAAACAAGAGCAATATCAAATTAGAAGATGGAGGAAGTAGCTCATTGAACAAAGGATAACATTAAAGGAGGATATGGCTGAGGAATTCAACCTCCCCAATGCCAGTTGGAGGACCTTGAAGAGGCTGAGGGTTGGAGTACCTAAATATAAAACCAACATGCCCAAGTGGAGGCTGTGAATGCGGAGATGCTAGTCTGCTACTTACTACCAGAAACAAGTACCGATGAGAATTTAAGTTTGTCCAACAACAAAGCCAAGAAAGTGGCTTCATTTTGACAGTCCAAAGATTGATCAGGACATAAAAGAAGAATTTGTCAGTTTTTATGAACTATAGAGTTTTTTCCAGTTTTTCCATTGTTCTTTAAGAATTGTGAATTCTGTTAAAGTAGAAGTATGTGTAATGTAGGTCAATACTGGCCAAATACACTGATTTTAAACCAATCTTCTTAATTTTAGAGATTTAAATTCTTTTAAGGACTTCATTTACTGCAAGCTGACTATGTAAATCATATTCATCCCTCCATTTGTGCTCCTTAATTAGATTTGCAATGCTGTATGTTTTTCTGCATACTATGTACAATAGTTTTAATTATGACATTCCTGTTTTCCTCTTGATTCAACATTTGTTTTTTGTTTAATTTTAAATCAACTTTCTACAAATCCATTTTAAATTATTTCAAGTACTTTGTAAGTCATTATATTGCAGAATATTAATAATAATAATATCTGATTGTCCACCTTCTTAAATATGTAATTCTCATAAAATTTTAGAGACATAGTGACAAAAATGTTAAAAACTAAATATCCAAATTCTTTAAAACTGAAGGAATCTAGATTGTTTCCCAAAACTTCACTTTTTTAAATTTACAGTTTCTACTTCAGACTTGACTTTCTTATCTTCATCTAATCTTTTTGGAGGTGTTATGTACTTTACAACTTTTTTGTTTAGTTTAATCCTCACTGTGCAATGCAGAGCCATTGAACTGACTCTATAGACATAATCAAATCCATATTTAGCACTGAATAACATTGAGCATCTAACTGCCACAAGAGACACTAATTTCACATCACTGTCATACAGTGACTGGCTGATTGATGACACACTGAATTCATGCTACAAATTAATCGTACATTATGAAAAAAATGTCTTTGAAGATTTGTGGAAGCATTTCTGAAACCGACACTTCTTTTGAGAACATTGTGTTTTGAGGCTCAAATTCAATGACATGCAAAATCCTTTAATATTTGGCTTTCTGACAATAGGTGTAACACTTTGTGACCTTGCTTCTTGTCAGATAATAGTACAAAATGAAAAGAAGTGATATTTTGCACCATGAGTTTTTCAGGATCAAGTTGATTTATGTCAAAGAGAACAAGCACACTACTTAACTTTATATGGTTCTGACAAGACTCTGCTTCTTGTTAGAGACATTAAGCTGTAATTTCCTTAGAAATATGTGGCAGGACCTTGATTCTGAGTGTGTTACTGTATTCATTAAAATGTGGAGGGGAACACACACACTTTGTTAAGTCATTTGGTCTTTATCTTTGTTATCTGATCTTTGCCTTTCCAACTGAAACACACATCTTCTGTCCTTATTCCCTAAAATTAGCAAAACAATACCAAACCAGTGTTTATACAAGTGTACATGAGGTATTTACCAACCTTTGGTTTTGGGACTTCAATTCTCAGAAGCCTAAGTGAATTCCCCAAGGCAGTGATCAGCCAATATACTGTCTTATGCTTCTGGGAATTTAAGTCTCCTTGTGGGGTGTGGGTCCCACGTTGGGAATCACTGGTTTATATAATCAAGTGTACACAATTCCTCATTCATATGATACCTCTTATGTGAACTCAACTTAATTCCTATAGCCTTCACAAAATTAGATCCCATCACATAGCTTTTATTATACCATTGCCTGATTCCATAAAACCATAGTCTAGGACAGGGTTCTTCATACATGGCTCTCCAGA
The DNA here is from genome assembly GCA_035047345.1 of Bradypodion ventrale. Taxonomy (NCBI): domain Eukaryota; kingdom Metazoa; phylum Chordata; class Lepidosauria; order Squamata; family Chamaeleonidae; genus Bradypodion; species Bradypodion ventrale. The sequence continues at coordinate 237,560,465 of JAWDJE010000004.1, forward strand.
TGTTCTTGGACTTCAATTCTCAGAAGCCCTGATCAGCAGTTCTGAAATCTTCAGCAGAAATCATATGAGTAATGCCATTTTCCCAAAAAAAAAAAAGATAAATGGTACCCTTGGAGTTTTTCCTCTGCTTTGGGAGCAAGCAAGATGGGAGATGGCTAAGTTAGATTTTCCGCAAACATTTTTTAGAAGGACTCAGATGATGCACTTGTGAAAGGCCCAAGCCATCAAGATTCTACTCCTCTCCTGGAAACAAGGCAGCAGTCCCATGACTAAATGAATTCTATTTATAATTCCATACTTAATTTTTGTTAAATTTACAAAAAATATTTAATCAGATTTTATTTGAAGCAATGTACAAAAGAAAATATTACAACAAACTCACAACAGGAAAAAAAACACCATGAATTCCCTTTATTACATATACTGTAATTCAAAGCCTGGAAGCAATCTCATCTTAAAATAAACCCGAGAACATTCCGTTACATATTTATTGATTATATTCGTTGTTTCAGAGTGCTTTTCTAAAGGCAATATTTAAACCTGAAAACTAATAACAACAATATGATATCTTAATGTTCTTGAAACACTATGAAAGAGAAACTACCAAAAGACATTGGCACTTTCCCCATTATATTTAATGTTTTCATTCATAAGAGGAAATTATTGAAGGGAGGGGGGAGGACCTATATGTTGCTGCAGAGACTACATGAGGAAAGGCAAGCCTGGGGTATTAATGATCAGCCTACATCAAGCCATGGATTCCTTGGAGTCATTATTCAGTGAGGAGTCTGCAAATTGGTAAACGTCTCCATGATGACATTTTGCATATGCAAATGGATATGAGAATTCAAGTCCATCTGTATGCGGTTTTTAGCCATTTGGATATCATGTCACCCGCTAGCTAGGGTGTGTGCCCTCTGCTTTCACCTTGCCCAAGGGGTCCAATAGAGGACGCTTTGGTGAGTTTTAGTCCCTATGTCAAAGCTGGTCAAAAATCAAGAAAGAGCACTGTTTTGTGTTTAGAGCTAGGTAGGAAAAGTACCTCATAATTTGGACTATGTTAAAATCTTCAGGGCCCGATGAATTTTATCCAATAGTATTGCAAGAACTGGTTGAACCTCTCAGAACCACTGTCTATTGTTATTTTTTTTAAAACCATGGAATATTGGTAAAGTGCACAAATTTGAAGGAGGGCTAAAGTTGTCTGTCTTCAAAAAGGAGGAACCCAGGAATTACAGGCACCAATCCCAGGAATATTCTGGAGTACGTAAGAAAACTTACTCTGCAAACACCTTGAAACTAATGCAATAATAACTAGAATCCAACCTAGATTTCGCAAGAACAATCTTTTTAAACAAGATAACCTGTTTGTTAGAAAGTGGGGATATTGAAGTCATAATATACCTTGGCTTCAGCAAAGCTTCTGACAAACTACCCCATGTTCTGATTAGTAAGCTAACGATGTGTGGGCTGGATAGAACAATTGCCAGAATCATATTCAGTAATTATGAATAGCTTCTTCTCAAACAGGAATGAGATTAAAAGTGGGGTGCCACAAAGATCAGTCCTTCATCTAGTGCTCTTCAACATTTTTATTAATAACTTGGATGAGAATGTGCAAGGAATGCTTGTTAGATTTGTGGGTGACACAAAATTAGTGGAATAGCTGGGATTCCCCCCTCGCCCGGAGCACTCAACATCGGCTGGGACAAGAGACATGTGTGCGCCCTCTCCCTCCAAGCCCTGCCTTGCTCAGAGGGCTTGAAAAAGTGCACCTGAAGCCACTGCCACTGGGACTCCCCTCTCGCCCAGAGCCCTCAACATCGGCTGGGATGAGAGACAGGTGTGTGCCCTCTCCCTCCGAGCCCTGCCTTGCTCGGAGGGCTTGAAAAGGTGCACCTGAAGCTGCCGCCACCACCGCTGGGACTCCCCCCTCATCTGGAACCCTCAACATCTGCCGGGACGAGAGACAGGTGTGCGCCCCTCTTCCTCCGAGTTCTGACACATGTGACTATGGTGATCTTGGTTGTGACTGTTTTTTCTGAACCTTGCCATATGGGGTGTTGTCCTGATAGATTTTTTTGTATATTGTGGTTTTTCTTTATATATATATATGTGTGTGTGTGTTGTATTTTCGTTGTGACTGCTGAGTGTTTTGTTGGCTGAATTTTATATTGTATATTGTATTTAATCTCTAAGCCGCTTTGGATCGCCCATCGGGCTGAGAAAAGCGGGATATAAATTAAAGTTTATTATTACTATTATTATTATTATTATTAATAGCTAATACGGGAGATAGAGAAAATTAAAAAAAAATCTTCAATCAACCCTCTTGTAACCTTTTAGGTAAAGACCAAGGTCACGCTTGCTCAAAAGCCAGTCATATCCGACTCTAGGGTTCAATGCCCATCTCTGTTTATAGCCAAAGAGCCAAAATGGTCTGTGTCTGCAGATGTTTCCATGGACATGTGGCAGGCATGACTAAACACCAGAGTGTACGGAATGTTGTTTACCTTCCCATTGAAGTGGTACCTATTTATCTACTTGCAATTTCTTGCTTTTGAACTGGTAGGTTGGCAGAAGCCTGGGACAGAGACAGAAGCTCACTTTGTCATTCAGTACTCAGGTCATGAACTGCTGATTTGCTGACTTTCCAGTCATCAAGTTCAACATCTTAACCACTAAGCCACCACAGTCTCTGTAACCGTTTTAAAAGCCCATAATGCACACATAGCCCCAGCTCTTTTTTTAAGCATTACACCGAGGAGACCAACTGATACTTGTGCAGACTACAGACTCCTAGGTTCAGGCATTTCCATCCATAATGTGCAAAAAGGTTTCCCCTGCTCAAAAGCCAGTCGTATCCGACTCTAGGGTTCAATGCTCATCTCTGTGTTGTCTGCTTCTGCAGACATTTCTGTGGTCATGTGGCAGGAATAACTAGACTCCAGAGCACACGGAATGCTGTTACCTTCCCACTGAAGTGGTCCCTATTTATCTACTTGGAATTTCTTGCTTTCGAACTGGGGACATGATGTAGCCCACCAGGGACAGCAACTGTGCTCTTCCCATCATACAGTTATAACCACATGGGGTTCTGAACTCCTGGAAAGGGCTTATTTATGAATTGATTAGGCAAGAAAAAGACATAGGGAAAAATACTATTTGAAAAATGATGTAGCATGAACTACCATCTGTTTTCTTATCACCAGAAATTTTACTTGCCAATGCTTCAATTTTGAGGCGATGGACCTTTAAAAGACTTTAATCTGAGAATTACTCAATATCCATATCAGGACATTGTGATAAATAATGTAACATTCTAATTGAAGTGAAGCTTTAACATTTCTGAGTACTCTAGATACTAGAAGTCTTGTAGCAGATAACCAATTACTGCAAAATGTGATTGTCAGAATTCAAAATGTGGCAGGTAGGAGAAAGTGATGAGAAAGAAGAATGACCACAGTATTTTGTTTGGTAACTACCAATGAATTCAAGGTAAGATGACAGCAGGAAAGACTTTCTCATTTTTGTAAGTGATAACTGTGATAATACTAACAATTTATAAACAGCACCTCATTCAACAATGAATTTTAGAGTGGTCAAGAAAAAACATTTTAGACAATACAGCAGTAAGATAATATAAAACATTTACAACAGTGAAGTAAAACTGACCGGCATTTTTTTTAAAAGCTCTGCAAGCAGCTAAAAATACAATAATTGAAATGCTTGGATTTTAATCAGAGTAAAATGGAATACAGTGTTGGCACGATGCATACATCCCTTAGGCTTTGTTTCTTGGCTTTTCCTCCAACAAATTCTGTGAGGCAAACAAGAAGGTTTCCAATTTTATTATGAGAATGCTGAGAGATGAGTTATGCTGATTCTAGTTCACACAGTTTATGACTGCAGGATAGTAAATTAGGGCTGCTAATCTGGGAGGCAGAAGGTCAGCAGTTCGATTCCCGAGTGCTAAGGTTTCCCTTGCTCGAAAGCCAGTCGTATCCTACTCTAGGGTACAGTGCTCATCTCTGTTTCAAAGCCGAAGAGCCAGCGCTGTCTGCTTCTGCAGACGTTTCCGTGGTCATGGGGCTGGCATGACTAGACAGCAGAGCGCACGGAACACTGTTACCTTCCCACCGAAGTGGTCCCTATTTATCTACTTGCTCCTGCCAACCTAGCAATTCGAAAGCAAGAAATTGCTCTTTGGCTTTGAAACAGAGATGAGCACTGAATCCTAGAGTCAGATACGACTGGCTTTCGAGCAAGGGAAACCTTAAATCAGGATAGCTCCTTGTTGCTCCCAGTCTCACAGGCATCATATTGCTCAGTATCAGGTTCTGGAGGAACCAAGTTGAAAGAACCAATATGGTCAGACTCTCTACCATCTAACTCTGCCACCTTGCTGGATTAAATCCAACAATGCGCTGGTGGTTGTAGAAGAAACCCTCTCCTCACATGACTTTTACAGCTCTACACCACTGGAAAACTGGCTCTAGTGGCCTTCACACCTCTCCAGAGGCAGTTTTGGGGCACTACACAGGGATCTTCAGTAGAGGAGGAGATTGCTTTATCCTGGTTACATGCACTTCTTCTAGCAAAAGTCTACCAAATGATCCTGCCTATAGAATGTAAAGAAAGGAGAAAGCTTCTTTTTGAAATAAATGTCTTTGAAATGCTTGAGATGAATTTACTGCTGCCATCTAAGCCTTCATGAAACTGATATGCTTCAAGCCACCACATACAGTAACCTTACAACAACAACCTTAATATATCTGAAGGTGCAGTCCTAGTTTATGGTTTCTTTCTATTCGGACTCCAAATCCAGATTCAAATGATCTCTCATTAAAAAGGGGTACACAGAAAGAGCCTCCTCAAAGGTTGTGGTATTTTTGCACCACAATCAGGCAATGGCAACCTTTTGCTGGCTAATCTTTCTCACACTAGGTTTATTTATTTATTTATTATTCAATTTTATATCCCGCCCTACTCAACACATGGCCGACTCAGGGCGGCTAACAACATATAAATGACCCCGGGACACCCCACAGGGTTTACAAATGAGATACAATATTCAAATTACAATAATAAATATAACAGAATATCAGCAAAACCTATGAAACAATAACAAAAATAGAGCAATCAAGCAAAAATACATTATAAATACAATAATCAAGGCATGAACACATAATCATGAATTGAACAGCAATAATATAATAATATAATGTACTAATGAAATAAAAAAACAACATATCAATCAGTTTCAGAAATAAGCGACTCTACTACCAATCCCTTCCTACCAGACCACTGGGACAAAGGGGGGGGGGGGAGAGATAAAGATAAACCAACCTCCCACCATCACATAGTCCTTAAGTCCAGCCAGGAAAAAAAGGGGGAGGGAGATGGGGCAATGAAGGTAAAGATAGTCCAAGAGGGCATGAAGTCCAACGTACCGTCCTCCTTTTAGACCCCGCCCAAATGACAAAGGTTGGGACGTTGTGGAGCTGAGTTGGTAATGGCTCCTATTGTCCTAGCCATGATGGAAACCACCAAAAATGCCCTCACCTCAAATGAACGGCCAGACCAAATGGAACGCTGAGAAACCAAGAATTCCTGCCTCCCTCTGACTGGCGAGGCTATGGGGCGGGCATTGCAGCTTCGTGGCAGCAAAGGCGGTCGGCTTTTGAAGCCCCGGTGTTGCGCCAGGTGTTCCTGCCTCCCTCTGACCGGCGGGGCCATGGGGCGGGCATTGCAGCTTAGGCGAAAGGAACTGTGTAATGAACTCACCAAAAGGTAGCTTCATTTTGGGCAGTTTCATGTATGGCCTAGACACAGGAGGAGGGGAAGAATTCAAAAGTGAGCTCATATTAAAGCCAATTGTTAAAACACACACAGTGATAAACTTGCTTATGTAAACAATTCCAGAGTGGTCTGAATCATGACATTTGTCCTTACATTTCACAGTTTGAGTCAAACAATGGGGATTCAAAATCATTATACAACCTTTCATCACCAGTCTAGCATTTTTAGAAATAAAACAAACACGTGAAAATTTCAACAAAACGTAGTTCTATGTCCGTTTTATCTCCTGAATGTACATTTTATTCGAAAGCATGGATTCTTATATACATTTTGGTATGATAAAATTCAGAGCAGTGAAAATCAGTTTCCATTCACGTACAAGTAAAAGAAATTTGAATTAGATTACTTTTCTTATAAATAGGTATTGAATGAAATTCTTTAGTATCTCAGGTTTGTACATGCATTGCTTGTTTGTAATAACACTTAACTATTGAGTGAAAATGGTGAAAGTTTAGCAAGTTTCCATAGTACTGTATGCTCTCATCAGAATTCTGGTTGTTTCTCATTTTAATCATTCCCCAGTGAAAGTTCTTGATTAACAGGTTGACCATCTTTCCTTTGATCAGTGGATCTTGGAATTGAAACCTGATCCATATTTGGACCTGTAATTATAATTGCCTATAAATTTCTCACGAGACAGATCACTCTACTGAAAATAGTGTGGAAAGCTATTTTGTACCTCGGTGTGTATTTGAAAGCAAAGGGATTTCTATTTTATTTTAAAAATAAAATGATGTATGATGCCATTAGAATCCTAGGTGTTTGAAATAAGCATTATTTAATCAAGTGCATTTTAAAGTATTCCAAAAAAGGAAATTTTTCTCTGACTGATCTACTGCATACACATTTCCTGCCCACACCAATAATTTGCTAGCAGAATAATAATGTATCTTCAGGTAAGTAATAACACTACAAAAAAAAAACCCTAAGGTGACTATAATAGAATGTCTCTGAAGTATTTGTTAAGCCGGTACAAAATTTACATTACTGCCATTCTGAAGAATACTCCATGACCTTAAGTTGTAACTTGTGCAAAAATCATGGTTTTTTTGGGGGGTATCCAGGTCTACAAGCTATACAGTCTTAAGATCATTACAGAGTGCCCAAATCCAGCACTGAGTAATTACATCAGACAGAAGCCTTTGTTGTCAAGCTACTCAGAAAGGTTCAATAGATTAATGGAAGGTAGAAGACAGTTCACTTGCCTAAAATGATTAATCTGCAATGAGCTAAAAAGTAACCAGTGTGATGAAAGTAAGGTTATTGCAGGCGCACCCCCCAATAAAGGACTCAGACACTGATGAAAGTGGATAACGGCATTGGGCCACATTTATTGATTCATGCCCTAGTCCGAATTATAAATTTCTATTGGTAATTGACCAATCATAATTCTTAAGGCAAGCAGGCCGAAGTAACACTGGTAAGGTACCACCCAAATTTGCCCACGGCAATTGTTACAATGTATCTATTTGTATCAATTTGTTTGTTAACAACAAACAAATTGTTGACCGTAGTCAATATCTAGCTAATGACCCCACCCTCTGACGCGTATCCATAAAATCACGGGGTGATGCATGCTGTCTAGCTGTAGCCATCACCCCATCGCCTAGTTCGTCGTTGACCGGACAACGTTTAACCAACTTATGCCTGTCTAATGTTGTCCAGTCAATTGCGAACCTGCCGGATACCTGTGGGTCATAAATGTTTACCTTACCAGTGCTACCCGCCCATGTGACCAAGTCAACAGCAGTACAGAAACCCCTATATCAAACCCTAGCAACAGTGTGGGATGGGCAAAAAAGCCAGGACCCGAGAGCCAATTGTGGGTCCCAGCCAAAAATTCCCACCCGGCCCCGAAGCGACCAAAATATCACACTGTTAACTAGGGAGGGGGTGGAGGGGAAAAACTTCTCCGCTCCGTCGCTTCGCAAAATGGCAGCTCGGCTGCCTCGTGGCCGCCCCTTATATAAGGGTGATGGCCACGCCCCTTAACTACCCGGATGCCTTCGTCCGATGGGGGGGGCGCAAAGGGCGTTGTGGCCATTTTGGCGCCGCGCTCGCATTGCAGGCGCACCCCCCAATAAAGGACTCAGACACTGATGAAAGTGGATAACGGCATTGGGCCACATTTATTGATTCATGCCCTAGTCCGAATTATAAATTTCTATTGGTAATTGACCAATCATAATTCTTAAGGCAAGCAGGCCGAAGTAACACTGGTAAGATACCACCCAAAATTGCCCACGGCAATTGTTACAATGTATCTATTTGTATCAATTTGTTTGTTAACAACAAACAAATTGTTGACCGTAGTCAATATCTAGCTAATGACCCCACCCTCTGACGCGTATCCATAAAATCACGGGGTGATGCATGCTGTCTAGCTGTAGCCATCACCCCATCGCCTAGTTCGTCGTTGACCGGACAACGTTTAACCAACTTATGCCTGTCTAGTGTTGTCCAGTCAATTGCGAACCTGCCGGATACCTGTGGGTCATAAATGTTTACCTTACCAGTGCTACCCGCCACACGGAGGGGCTTCAAAGAAGGCTCGACGCCCCCCCCAGACCGTCAGCTCGGTCAACAGGCCTGCTCGCCAATCACCCAACAGGAGGTCCATACCTCCTCGCGACAGATGGGCCCCATCCCCTGCATAAAGGCCGTAATTTTGTAAGCTAATGGCGGGGTGACGACTGACCCGCCCCAACCCCTGTCGGCAAGGAAGCGCGCCACAGCCCTATTTACCATGCGTCTAGCACGGTCAAGGGCCTGGAGGTCAAAACCTCCCCTGTACGTGTGCCGCGGGACCATGTCCGACCAAACGAGGGTTGTGGCGGGCCACACGTAATGCAGGTAGGCAAGGTCGCCGCAAATCGCGTGCTTTAGCGATAAGCCGGTGACCTGGCCCAAATCGTTGCCCCCTAGGTGTATGATCAGAATGTCAGGCGGGTCAGCATTCCGGCCTGAAAAAAGGAATGGCAACAGCTCCCGCCATAACATCCCGGGCTTACCATGCCATGTGAGACTTGCGTATGCACCCAGTCCCAGTCGGGGTCCCCACTCTGTCACCGCAGCGTAACGTGCTGCCCTGTGCACGTAGCTATGGCCCACCAGCCATACTGTCACCGGTGTAATACGACACCCAGGGTCTGTAGGGAAAAAGGAGGAAGAAAGGTGCGGTGACAAAACTGGTACTCATGGTGGAAGAGGGCGAACATAAAACTGAAAACATTGCGAACCCCACCTTCCCATGCTGCGTATGTCAGCCCCGGAGTACCCAAAAGCAGCTGCGGTGGAAGCCGCCCCTATCCTGAAGGAATGGGTGCCATAACGGGCCCCTGGGAGGCCAACACTGGCCAGCGCTCTGCAGGTCACCTTCCAAAATTGAAACTTGGTAAGGGGAGACCCATCTTGGTGACAGAAAAACGGGCCATGGTGCGTGCCACGCAGTGCAATAAACTCCTGTAGGGCACCAACCGGACAGATGTCTGCCAAAGAACAATGTAGCAGTCTTACACCACTGCCTACACCATGCTGATCTGTCTTAGAGGAGCGTATCCTCAACTGAGCCCAGTCTTTGGCAACATAGACATCCTCGAGTTCCAGTGCCCTACGACTTGCATCCGCCTTAGACAGCATCACAAGCTCGCTGATGCGGAGCACTCCAAAAAAGGCCACCGTTGTAGCCGCGTGAAATAGGGCTGCCTCGTACTTATAAAACAGAGGCCATGCCAGCCCCGGGCCAATTGGGTAAGAACCCCTGGGGAAATCGGGTGGCGGTCGTCCGGGCAACGCCCACGCTCCCGCACCCACCCCTCCAAAACATGTCTCACACGGAAGTCAGCGGTACTATCCACATGACCGCCCACCTTGGCCATAAAAGCCAATGCTGACAGCCTAGATGCTATGGTGCGAGGTGCAAGGCCCTGGGCATGCAGGTAAACCATGAACCGAAGTACATGGGTCACTGGGATTGGCCAGGTTTCTGGCAGCTGGAATTGGGTACAGAAATCTCTGAAAGAATTGAATGCGTGGTGATACGCCTTACGCGTGCGTGGCGCTAGTGACAAGCCAATCGCCCGGTTCACCTCTCCTTGCCAATGGTCCATATCTCGTCCGGGAGTGGCGAGGGAAATTCCTCCGCATCCGGGGCCAAGGCACGGAACCGGGAGATCTGCAGGCGGGACAAAGCGTCAGCGATATCATTATTGACCCCCGGGACATGCCTGGCCCTGAAGAGGACATTGAGGCGCAGGCTGCGCAACACAAACTTGCGCACTAGGTCCATGACTCTGGGTGATTTGGAAGTCTGTGAGTTGACAATGTGCACAACGGCCGCATTGTCGCACCAGAAATGGACAACCGAGTTGGCCCACTCCTCGCCCCATAGCATCAAAGCCCCCAGGATAGGGAAAAATTCCAGATACGTGAGATCACGCAGGCGACCCGTGCCTGCCCAGGCTGGTGGCCACCCACCATAGGCCCACTTCCCATTGAAGTACATCCCATAACCCAGGGATCCCGAAGCATCGGACTGTATCTGAAAGCGAGGGGAAGCCAGGAGGTCAGACCTCCAAAATGATACTCCATTGAACTCCCTCAGGAACTGGAGCCAGATAAGCATATCTGCCCTGATACCCCGAGTGAGTCTCACCCTATGGTGGGGCCTAGATAAGCCTGTCATGGCGTCGCACAAGCGCCGAGCAAATGCCCTGCCCGGCGCGACGACCCTACAAGCGAAATTGAGGTGACCATGTAGCACCTGCAGTTCCTTCAGTGATGCCTTGCGCTTAGCAAGCAAGTCAGAGATAAGGGCCACTATCCTTGACACCTTATCCCCAGGTAACCTAGAAGCCTGCGCTACCGTGTCAATCTCCACCCCCAGGAATACTAACTTAGTAGATGGGCCCTCGGTCTTTTCGGGCGCTAAAGGGACACCGAGTTCCTCCATTAGCGTCTGAAATGTGTTGAGGAGACGTGTGCACGTGTCCCAGCCCCGTTCACCCCCGAATAAAAAATCATCCAGGTAATGGGCTCCAGACCGAGACCCTGACCTGTGGACGAAAGCCCACTGTAGAAATGTACTGAAACGCTCGAAGGCTGAGCATGATATGGAACAGCCAAAAGGCATGGCCTTATCAAAGTAATATTCACCCCGGAACTTAAAACTCAAAGTCGCCCGGGTACACAGGCAGGAGGCGAAACGCCGACTTGATGTCGCACTTAGCCAATAGTGCACCCGGGCCACATGAGCGCACCATGCGCAGGGCCTGGTCAAAAGACGTATACCTCATCAGGGATAGCGTCATTGACCGATCGGCCGGCTGGGTAGGATAAGTGATGAATCAGGCGAAACTCGCCCGGTGACTTTTTGGGCACTAAGCCCAAGGGTGATACCTTAAGATTAGGGAACAGGGGTGTTGGGAAAGGGCCAGCGACCCTGCCCAAATCGACCTCCTTAGTAATGCTGGCAGCAGCTACCTCCTCCCGCCCCCTAAGGGACAAAAGGTTGGGGGCAACCTGGGGGGACCTATCACCCACGAAAGGGATACGGAACCCCTGTCTAAAACCTTGAAGAAGGTAAACCGCATCCTCCTCCCTGGGATACAATGCGAGCCAACGCTCCAACATGTCCACATTAATTGGGGAGGGGGCCTTTTGGTGAACCAGCTCCCTCTGTGGCAGTTTTGCCAGCCCCCTGTCCGCCCCTTCCTCTGCCCCGCATCCCTCCAGGCCTGGGACAGGCGGAGGCCGCATGGGGGCCAGCGCAGGAGGGACACTCATGCCTGTACTTGCAATTCTTCCTGTTGCAGGAACCATTGGACGAGAAAGTCCAGCACAGCAGGCGGGCTGGAACCCCCTGCCCCACCACCTGGTGGGGAGCCTGTGCTGGGGCCGCTCGCTGGACCGCATGTCCAAAATGGTATCTTTCCCCGGGCGCAGGGTGCGTGGGAGTCATGTACAGCAGCCACAGCCGCTGGCAGGGCTCATCCCACCTCATCTCAGGGTGCAGGGGAATCCGCATACGGAATTCCTCGTCGTAAGCCAACCACGACGGGCCCAGGAAGTCAACCATCGCCCGGTAAATGTTGTCCAAATACTGGACCATCAGAATTGCCAAATCTGGCCGGGCCCTGAGGTATACCGCCATGTATATGAGGTAGGCCGGCAACCAGTTGGCCCACGTACGTGGTGGCTTGCGACGACGCGCTTGCTCCTTATCCTTCTCGTCTTGCCCCTCCCTCTCCTCCTTGGTGGGCTCTCTGTTAAGGAGGGAGAAGATGTCCACATACTCCCCCCGCCAGATCTTCTCTTTGGTGGTCTGGGCCAAATGGTCCCCCAGTGGCAAAGAATACCCTGCTGTCGGCAAAGCCGACACAGGCACGGTGGGAACTGCGGGCATCTGCAAAGGAGCCTGAACTAACCCGGTCACCCCTAGAAGATTCCCGACAGGGTAAGAAGCACCCCCTACCACGGGGCTCTGGGTGATAGTTGAAGTCACCGGGTGGGGCGTTGGCGACTGGACAGCCGCACCACCCGTGCGAGGCCAAGGCCATTGAAAAGCCCCCCCCCAACGTGGCCATGTGTGTATGTGCACTATTTTGGACCACATACTCACATGCTGCACCCCCATGGGCCGCCCCCACCGGGGGTTCCGGCCCACTGGGAGCGTCGGAGCTCACGACCGCCATAGAGCTCGTCGACGGGGCTTGATCAGCACCGGCCTGTTGAATGGGGAGCTGCGGGGCCGTGGCCGAAGCCGGGCCACGCGCCTCCGGCAGCTCAACCCATCCCACCGCCTGCCACTGCCCAGCAGACGATGGATCGACCAGCACCCCAAAAGGGGCCCCAGGGTGACTAACCCGGGCCAGGGATGCCTCAAGGGCCGCAACGCGGGCCAGGAGGGCCTCCACGCTGACATAGCCACCTAAACCAAGGGGGGGGGGGTAAAGGGCCAGCCGGCCCACTAACTACAGGCGTCGGTACAGGTCCCTGTACCCCGGGGCCAGAATAGGGCCACGATCCGAAGCCCGGGCCCGGTAGGGCCGGGGAAGTACCCTGCCATGAAAGGGGGCCACACCACCCCCAAGGCTGGAAGCCCCCGCATTAAGTTGCGCCCCAACGGAGGAAGGCCCAGTGGAATGGGTCATGCCAGGAGCGGCGGCCGCCGCGGCCCCTACTGGGCCCGCACGCGAACCCCCAGCCTCCGGCAAAGGGGGAATTAACCCCATCCCACCGGTCCCGGTGGGCTCGGGCATAGGAGGCTGCTGGGGGGGCGCAGCCGCGGTCCACCGACCCAGATTGCGCCTCCGTGCAGAACGAGCCGCGTTCGCAGTCGCCTTCTTCTTTGAGGGCATTGCGGCTAGCCGACGGGAAGCCGAAAAGGAGAAAATCAGCAGCCAAGAGGCTCCCCGGTGAGAGTAAGAGCGACGGAGGTAAGAGGGAAAAACTTCTCCGCTCCGTCGCTTCGCAAAATGGCAGCTCGGCTGCCTCGTGGCCGCCCCTTATATAAAGGTGCTGGCCACGCCCCCTAACTACCCGGATGCCTTCGTCCGAGGGGGGGCCCACAAAGGGCGCGGCGGCCATTTTGGCGCCGCGCTCGCATTTGCTCTATCCCAGATGATATTAGGATGTGGCCCAGCCTCATTCAAATATTATTTCTGGATATATCTTCTCCCATTTAAGGGAAATTAAATCATGCATCTATGATCCCTATTATCTTTCCAACAAATAGGATGATAACTGAGCAATATGGTCTTAATTTTGGCTTACTCTAAATAACAGACAAAGGTTCTTTCTAGCTATTCATAAGTATGGTTACTGGTTATATACTGTGTGCCCTAAAAGGCAGATTACAACATGAAGAAAAGGTAACTACGTTTAAGCTAGCTAGTTATGTTTCATTGTTGATTTAATGGATCTGTATATGAAATGAGTGGAAAATACAGATAAACCATGAAAAGCCAAGGATTATATCACAAAGTAGATTATTGGTAGATTATTGTATGCATGCTTTTGTATCTGTAAAACAGTCTTGTATTTGTGAATTGTTTAGGTTCCAACTGCTTACAAAGAATATAAGCAAGTGAATCATTTTCTTCTCTTTTATATGCTTATTTATATATATATGTTTTCAAGACAGTCATACTTAAGGTGCAAGTCATCCAGTGGCTTAGTGGTTAAGATGCTGAACTTGGAGACTGGAAGGTTGGGTTTTGATACCCGAGGGCTGCATGGGGACATTAAAGGAGCTTAGTTTGGGTGTCCCATGAGTGGAGTTTCTCCAGCAAAAATCCTTTCAACCCAGAGTAATTTCTGACACAAAATTATTATTATTATTATTATTATTATTATTATTATTATTATTATTATTATTATTATTATTATTATTATTATTATTATTATTATTATTATTATTATTATTATTATTATTATTACTATTATTATTATTATTATTATTATTATTATTATTATTATTATTATTATTATTATTATTAAGGTTATGCAAGGGCAACTGGTTTGCAGCTTGTGATCTGCTTGTGTCTTCATAAAACACAGAGCACTGAATGAAACTATCTATCTATCTATCTATCTATCTATCTATCTATCTATCTATCTATCTATCTATCTACCAACACACCAACCAACCAACCAACCAACCAACCAACGTATCTATCTATCTATCTATCTATCTATCTATCTATCTATCTATCTATCTATCTATCTATCTATCTATCTATCTATCTATCTATCTATCTATCTATCTATCTATCTATCTATCCCAGTTGTACAACTTGTAAGAAACATTTAAATACTTATTACAATTTGTACAATTGGGACTTTGGAAACTGGTTTCCGAATGCCTTTGTCTTGACATACTAATGAAATGTGACTACAGAAGTGCTAGGGGGCTGACAGTGGCTCTTTCAAAATGCATTTGTTGCCCATGGATATGGTGGTTAGTGGTAATAGGAATTTCAGTTCAACAGTGTTTAGCAAGTCCACTTGTTCTTAATTATTTCCTGGGAGCACAGGACTGCCTCAGCTACACAAATTTAAAAAGAGGAGATATGCACATATATGTCTGCAGGAAAATGTATATTTGCACAGGGCTCTGAATCAGGCAACAGGATTTGCATTTAGTTTGCAAATCTGTGTATGGTTTCGATTGCACAAGAAAGAAGTGGGGAAAAACCTGATGCATTATCCAGCAGGAAATGGGTATATATGAATGCACGTAATACTAGGGAACAGGATGGATTAAACAAAAAAGAAAAGGCAAGATCAGGAAGTTTGTGACTGAAAATAAGAAGGGGCAATTGGATGCATCCAATTTATTTCCCGTTCTGTGGGTAATATGAGAGGACATCTTCCTGAAATTTGGACCCATATGACTAAACAAATTGTGATATAATACCTATTTACTGCCTGTGTAAACTCCCTATCTCTCTCTGTGGTTTTTTTGTGTGAATATGCATGTAGTTCTTCAAGTAGAGATATCTTAGCCAGGTTATTTTTGGCTGTTCTACAAAACATCCCTTATTCAAACCTATAATCTGACTTTCTAGGAAGTCAGAGAAAAATGAAACTTCATGTTTTACTAGAATACATTTGCAAAACAAAGAAGGAAGCAAAGAAAAATACCCTCCACTTTCTTTTCTTTTAAAGAAAGAAGCAATGAAAGCCAAAGTGACAAAAAAAACCCCCACACCAACCCATACCCAACAACCGCCCCTTCACTCCTCTCCTCGTCAAGTACGTTCCAGGGTATTACAAGGAAGCATTCTCCATTTCCCGCCCCCCATGCCCCCGCTTTCTAAATGTTGGCACAACTGTTTGGTTTCCCAACTCTGTGAAAATCTCAAAAATAATGAAAATGCAACTACCGTACTTTGTAAGCTCTTGGTAGATATTTTCTCTTACTTTGTCATTTTCAAGGGGGAAAACAATGGTGGCATCTGTGCCCTGGTGCTAAGTGCTCATTTGCATGCACAGGCAGAGAGATATCCGTTTATTATCAATTTTATGCATTACTTCATTTCATGGTGTTAAAACAATTACATTCAAAGGGTTCAGCAGTCCACAGCCAAGCTATTCAGTGTGCCAGCAGCATCATATAATAACGTTATTCAGGGAGAGACACATACATCATAGTTTACTGATTTAGAAGTAAAAGAGAGAGAGAGAAAGAGAGAGAGAGGAGGAGGAGGGAAGAAAGAAAGAAAGAAAGAGAGAGAGAGCAAGAGAGTGCCAAGCAGCAGTTCCTATAGAGCTGGCAGTAAAATTACCGCACACACAATATTACAATAAGTAGAGAAACCTAGGGCAGATGGAGATGCTACTTCTTAAATTCTGAATTACTTTCTAAGAAAGTTGGTCATCTTGTTGAGCTTACACATTTCCCTCCCCAAACATTCTACCATATAGATCTGCAACCAGTTTAATGTCATCCATGGAGTAAGCAAGGTTGCAGAGTAAGTATAAAAACCCAGCACCTCTCCAGTTTGATTAGACATTGGCAGATTCACAGATCCTTATACAGGGGATAGAGAGTGGTTTGCAACATGCAAAGGAGGCAGTTGCAATATGCATCCTGCTTGTTTTGTTAAAAAGAAAAAGAAAAAAAACTTATGAATATTATGTTCCCAAATCTGATTATTTTCTAGGACTATTTATTAGAAATTATTTGTCAAAAATAAACTAATGTGCTGCGCTGGTAGTGGGTAAATGGCATATCCTTTGTAGCCTGAAAAGTTTACTGCCATTTATCTTTATATAGGCATTGGTTTCAGGTAGGCAAAAGTAGAAAGAAAGAAACAAGGGGGGAAGTGGAAATACAGTACAGACAAAACAAGCACAAAGACAGCAGCATCCAGCAACATTTAGTAATGTTTTTCCAGCAGAAAACTGCTACATTTACCACCCCTCTGAATGTCTGGCTGGACATCCCGCTACGATAATGGTATAGACTGTACAGCCAGTGACTCAACGCTGAGTGTTGGGGGTCAGTAAACAACCTGACTCCCTAAAGGGGTCAATGGCTATGGGTGGATGAGCCTCTTTAGGTGGGGTGATGGCCCCCTCAGTGGAGGAAATGCCACTGGAAACCATCATATCGGGCCAAATGGCAAAATGAGCAGAGGAGGAACCCCTTCACTGTTCTGATTCTCAATGGTCATGGAGGCAGAAGAGGTCATGCCAGATCATCATCATCATCATCAGTTTATTTATATACTGCTTTATCTCAGCCCAAAGGCGACTCAAAGCGGTTCACAGCGAAGCGTACTGCATGCATAGCAGGAAGCAGCAGAAAACAATACAATATCAATGTAAATACAAAATTCAATGGTACAATAAGTAATATAACAGCATAACAAATGCAATAAAATATACAATATACAATACAAATGGACTGGCTGTTAATATCCTCAAGGCTGTGGTAGTCCATTGCAGTTAAATCCTGCATGTCTCATTTTGTATGTGCTGCAGGAGATGGCTCCATGATCACAGTGTGTGGGTCACTTCATGGCAAGCTGGGATCCATCTTAAACAAATTCACGCCAGTGGCATTTTTCCTGTTTGTCATTCTTTTCAACTGTGAAAATGATTTCCAGGAAAAATGTATACTCAGATATGAGTAGCAGTCGAAGACGACCATCCCTGCCCAGTCCTTAAATGTGGGGGCAAAAAATAATAATTAAAAAAAATCTGTTGGTGCCAATGGGCATTTTTAATTTCTTTAAGATTGAGGTATTTTTGAACCACAATTGGACATGCCCTGGTAATGGCTACCTTGTGTTGCTGATTAATCTTTCTCACATTAGGTCAGGCAAAAGGAACAACAGAAAAAACTCACCAAAAGGTGCCTTCATTTTTTCAGTTTCATTTCTGGCCTAGACATGGAAGAGGAAAAACTTTTAAAGAGGAATTTTAGAAAGGGACAACTGAGGAAATGATCCTACAGTGGGTACAATCTAGGTTCTTCCTCTGCGCACTTAGTTCACAGTAGTAAATAAGTAATTAAACAAGTAAAATGGAAATTTGACTGAACTCTACAGAGTTAGCATTTAATTATTAGCTACCCATTTGTTATTGAATGTCCTCAACATTCTGACAGTTTTTGACATCTCTAAATAAGTAATTGTTACTTATCTATCACAACTGTAGAAATAGGGTGGCAATTAGAGAAACTACCTAGAAATGTATAAATGAAAGAAAATATGTTTGTATTTATGTACAAATATTTATCTAAAATGTATGAGAGTTCCTACACCCCTCTCTTTTTAGGGGTGGGTTCTTATTGCTGGTTTTTATCTGTTTTATTTGTTTTTATCTGTTTTTACCCACTGTTGTGAACCGCCCGGACTCGGCTTTGGCTGAGTGGGCGGTATAAAAATTTAACAATAAATAAAATAAATATAAATAAATATATATATAAGGATGCATATTTAAATGCAGATGTTTGTGTGGGATGTGTAAACGAATAACAGATTATTGTGGAAATATTACTGAACAGGTTTAGCACACACCCATTGAAACCTATGGGCTTGAAATTAACTATGTCTAATTTAAGTCCTGCTGCTTTTAGTGAACTTGCTCCAAATTTATATTGAGCCTAATGAGTTTTAGAAAAATAGGTTTGTCCCTCTGAAGCAAATATAGTGCTCATTTATACCATATGAATGTAGGACAATTTCACTAATATCAGCAGAGGAGGTAGAATGTGATATATTTATTTGTTAATTACATTAACTCACATAACTGAAGGCAGTCTATAACCAATGCTTTATGAGTATAAGATCAATATGGATATACAAGTGAGTGTCAATACTGAGCCCAGAAGTAATTCCCATTTGAAATATTTGAAAAATTCAATGTGGGATTAAAGAGAAAGCAGGAGATATATCCATGGAAGAAGCTAGACAAGTAGCTCATACTGTGACATAAGATGAACTCCCTTTAAAAATGCAAGGGCACAGCATTATCTGCTTGGTAAGCCTTCCTTAAGATTCACCTCTGTTTGGTGCCTGAAAACCCTTTGAATATAGTTGGACAGCTGGTGTGTTGTGACAGATGTTTTCTATGGTAATCATGCAATTACCTTGTGCTTTCCCCATCTGCTTTTTTTTAATATACCTACTTGTTGTGATATATTTAAGCTATAAACTCTTGAGATACTATCATACAGTATAGATATCAAATAATGGACACAGGGTCAGTCTCTGAATTGGATACTCCTGATGCCCATGTGCCTTCAAATGGCTATTTTCACAGTGTTAGTGTGATACCATGTTCTATACCTGTGAATCAGCAGCTCTCTCTCCCCCCCACCCCACACACATAATATTAAGTGATAGTAAATGCAGTGTTTTATTGTATGTTTAGATGCTGTACTGAGTAGAAGTGCATAGTGTGTAAACATAATCAAGAAGAGTTATTTTTCCAAGGTACAAAGAATAGCTAAATTTGAAAGTAAATTTACCTTCCCAGTTCTCAAAAAAAAAAATAGTCACCATTTAAATTACCATTTAGAAGTACACAGAAAGAGGCTTCTTGAAGATTGTGGTACTTTTGAACCACAACCGGGCATACTCCGGGCAATGACCATTTGTGCTGGCTAACCTTTCTCACACTAGGTCAGGCGAAAGGAACGACAGAATGAACTCCCCAAAGGTGGCTTCATTTTGGCAGTTTCACATCTGGCCTAGAGAGAAGAATAAGAAGTTACCTTTTAAAAAATGAAAACACTAGAAGCTACTCGACAGTTGCGCAAAGCACACACTTTTCCTGCCTAGCTTATCTTCACCTCAACACAACTCTGCATAAGTTGGGAGTATGGCATTAAACTTGAAGAGTGTGATATTTTCCTCTACCTCTTGGTGAAGCCTCATTCTACTAACTACAAATGAAAAATTACAATAACACTACAAAAGAGGTGCACTTATCCTTCATTAGTTTGCTTATTTTCTTTGGTTATTGCGAGATGGGATTAATTGCAATATAATTACAGAGATTTAGCTAGTAATGTCCATATTTGCAGTGTAGAGATGTTTTTGTGGATTTGAGTTCTTGAAATGTACTTTTTAACTTGCATGGTGTGGCTATGTTTGGCACATCTTGATTGTAGATGTAGTGTAGGTTTGTCTTCATTTACATCATTTCCCCGCCAAAGTCTTTTTGCTGAATTGCAGCCTCACTTGGCTTTTGACAGACATTGGCTCTGTAAGTAAATTTTTGCATTAGCAGTACTGAGAACAGGTTCTGGTGTTTCACAGGACTTTGTGGAGGCTTGAGTGAAGATAGTTTAACTAGCCTGCTGCAGCCAGTTGTTGAATCAAAAGATGACTATCCACCATAAGTGATGCAAAGTCAAGGGAAGATTCTCCCATGCTTTGGGTTATTGCTAGTAGTCAGGCATTGCTCTTCTATTATATAAGGGAATTTCAAATGACTTGTAACATTTGGGCATCTCGAGTACTTTTTCTTGTAAGTGCAAATTTCTTCATGTTCGCTCCAGATAGTTGTGCAAAATAAAACCATGGTATACAGAGATAGCATTCCACTGAGCATGCCAAAATAGTTGTCTTTAGATTAAATTCAAAATTGGTCACACTAAAGTAGATCCATTAAAACCAATGGCTTTTGTTACTTGCATTGAGCCATATCTTTAGATGTAATCAATTTAAGATATATTCTAATGCACTCTTTTGTAAGCACTATTGTGTAAAGTTACAATAATGTAAAGTAAAAAATGAAGTCTTTTTCCACAAAGTGAAAAAATGTTTAAGAATAGCCTGGATTAAAAAGGTAATAGTTACCACTGCAAATAACTTTGGTAATATTGAGGCTTGTTCAGCTGAAATGGTAGTGTACATGTAATGAAAGTGTGGCGCCAAAATGGCCGCCGCGCTCTTTGCGGGGCCCCCACCTATTCTTTCTTTTCTACAATGCCTCCCAAACGAAAGGCCCCGGCGATGAAGCCGCGGCCAAAGGGGAGGACTTTTTCGAGCCCTGCGCAGGACGGGGGGCAGCTATCAGGTTGGAGGACCAGGGCTGCGCCCCCGCGGCAAGGCACTAACCCAGCCTTGCCCACCGATACCGGTGGGGTGATTCAGGCTGGCACTTGGCAGCAGGCCTTGGCTGGCCAGCCTCAGGCTGGCCCCTCAGGGGCTTTGGCCCTTGGCCCGCAATTGCCGGCCATGGGCCAAGACAGTGGGGGAGGGCCTGGTGCGGGTGCGCAACCCGTTCCTCCTCTGGCCCCTCATGGGCCGGAGTTTTGGGCATGGCCCTATGCTGGCCAAGGCTCTCACTTGGGTGTCCCTTTCCAAATTCCTAGTGGGCCTTCCGGCCAACCCGGCCCACCTTATGCTGGGGGATCTGTGGCAGTGGATGCTTTACTAGCACGTTTAGCAGTGCTGGAGGCATCCTTGGGGATTGCACAGCCTCCTATGGGAGGGGGCCCTTCTCTCTCTGCCGGGGGCCCTTCGTGTCCACCGGCTACCTCGACGGCTGCCACACTGCACCAGGCGGCCAGCCGGGTTGAGCTGCTTGAGATGCTCCAGCCTGTGCCGGCCGGTGTCTCGCAGCTCCCTGTTCATCCAGAGCTGCAGACAGGGACCAGTCAGGTGTGGCCACAGAGCTCGATTCCGGTCGCGAGCTCCGACGCCCGCCGTGGGCCGGAACCCCCAGTGGGGGCGGCTCACGGGGGTGCACCTAGTGAGTATCAGGTTCAAATTAGTGCACCTACATCACAGCCCACTTCCAGTGGTGGGGTTCAGTGGCCCTGGCCTCGTCAAGTTGAGGTGAGTGGGCATCAGTTACCAGTCTATCCCAGTGCCCCTTGGTTTCAAAATGGCACCTCATTGAGGGCGGGGGTTTCCGCCCCCGGGGCAGTGCTGGGCATCGCAGGGGCTGTACAGGTCCCGCTGCGTAGGCCCCAGATACCTAATGTGCCGGTGACGGCTTTGCCGACAGCTGGTTATTCTTTGCCCCTGGGTGATCATTTGTCCCAGGTCATGAGGGAAAAGATTTGGCGGGGGGAGTACGTGGATATATTCTCCCTATTGAACCGTGAGCCCACTAAGGAGGAGAGAGAGGGACAGGACGACAGAGACAAGGAGCTGTCCTGCCGTCGTAAGCCACCGCGCACATGGGCCAACTGGTTGCCGGCATATCTTATTTATATGGCGGTATACCTCAGGGCCCGGCCTGACCTGGCCATTTCTATGGTCCAATATTTAGACAATATTTACAGGGCGATGGTGGATTTCCCTGGCCCATCGTGGTTGGCTTACGATGAGGAATTTAGAATGAGGGTGCCCCTACACCCGGAGATGAGATGGGATGAGCCCTGTCAAAAATTGTGGCTATTGTACATGAGCCCCACGCGTCTGGCACCTGGGGATAGGTACCATTGTGGCCATGCCACGCAGCGAGCTGCTCCAACACAGGCTCCCCGCCAGCCGGCGCGGCAGGGGGTTCCAGCCCGCTTGCTGTGTTGGAGCTTCTCTGCTAACGGCGTGTGCAATAAGCGGCAGTGCCGATATAAACACAAGTGTCCCTCTTGTGCTGGCCCCCACGCCGCCGCCATGTGCCTGTGGGCCGGTGGGTCACGGGGCAGAGGTAGAGGTGGACAGGGAGCGGGCAGAGCTTCTGCTGATGGAGCTAGCCAGTCAAAAGACCCCCTCCCCAGTTAATGTGTATATGTTGGAGCGATGGCTCTCAACTTATCCAAGGAGGGAGGACGCTAGGTACCTCCTGGAGGGTTTCCAGTGGGGCTTCCATATCCCATTCAAAGGAGTGCGGGGACCCCAAGATGCCCCCAATTTACTTTCTCTGAAGGGTAAGGAGGAGGTGGCTGCCTTGAGTATTGCCAAAGAGGTAGAGGCCAAGAGGGTGGTGGGCCCCTTTTCTGTACCACCCTTCCCTAACCTGAAGGTCTCCCCTCTGGGGTTAGTACCTAAAAAGGCCCCGGGGGAATTTCGTTTAATCCACCATCTATCGTACCCAGTGGGTTACTCTGTCAACGATGCTATTCCTGATGACCTTTGTTCGGTCAGGTATACGTCGTTTGACCAAGCCCTACGGATGGTGCGCTCTTGTGGTCCTGGTGCCCTCCTGGCTAAATGTGACATTAAATCGGCATTCCGATTACTGCCAGTGCACCCGGGGGACTTTGAGCTATTGGGTTTTAGATTCCAAGGGAAGTTTTATGTAGATAAGGCCATGCATTTTGGCTGCTCTATTTCATGTTCAGCATTCGAACGTTTTAGCACTTTCCTCCAGTGGGCCTTTGTTCGCAGGTCCGGGTCTCGGTCTGTAGCCCATTACCTCGATGACTTTTTGTTCGGGGGTGAACGGGGCTCGGACACGTGCACGCGTCTCCTCACTACATTTCAGACGCTAATGCGGGAACTGGGTGTCCCTTTAGCGCCCGAAAATACCGAGGGCCCATCCACTACGCTCACATTTCTGGGTATGGAAATTGACACGGTCGCACAGGCATCCCGGTTACCCATTGACAAGGTCACCCGGATCTCCGCGATGATTTTGGCCTTGCTGGCCAAGCGTAAAGTGTCACTTCGTGAGCTTCAGGTACTTCATGGCCATCTTAACTTTGCCTGCAGGGTGGTTACGCCTGGCAGAGCATTTGCGTGGCGCCTATGTGACGCCATGTCTGGCCTGTCAAAGCGCCATCACAGGGTCTGACTGACCAGGGGCATGCGGGCTGACCTTTTGGTTTTGCTTAAATTCCTGCGGGAATTCAATGGGGTCTCCTTTTGGAGATCCGACCTTTTAGTTTCCCCTAGATTCCAAGTATAGTCGGATGCCTCCGGCTCCCTGGGATATGGGATTTACTCCGATGGGAAGTGGGCTTACGGCCAATGGCCTCCAGCATGGTGGGGCATGGATCGCCTCCGCGATCTTACATTCCTTGAGTTCTTTCCAATCCTGGGAGCTTTGATGCTATGGGGCGAGGAGTGGGCCGATTCAGTGGTCCATTTTTGGTGTGACAATGCTGCGGTAGTGCACATTGTCAACGCTCAGACGTCTAAGTCACCTAGGATGATGGCGTTGGTCCGTCAATTCGTGCTATGTAGCCTACGCCTGAATGTGCTTTTTAAAGCCAGACATGTACCAGGTATTAATAATGATATTACTGATGCTTTATCCCACCTCCAGATCCCCCGGTTCCGCGCCTTGGCCCCGGAAGCAGAGGAATTCCCCTCGCCACTCCCGGCCGAGATTTGGACATTTGGCAAGGAGAGGTGAACCGGGCGATCGGCATGTCTTTGGCACCCCGCACGCGTAAGGCGTATCACCATGCTTTTGTTCAATTTAGAACCTTTTGTGTGCAACTTCAGTTGCCCGAAGTGTGGCCCATTCCAGTGGAACAAGTTTTACAATTTATGGTTTATTTACACAGTCAGGGTCTGGCTCCTCGCACTATAGCATCCAGGCTGTCGGCACTGGCATTTATGGCCAAGGTGAGGGGTTTTGCTGACTGCGTGGATGATTTCCACATATGACATGTTTTGGAGGGGTGGACAAAGGAACGTGGCCACCGCCCGGACACTCGCCACCCAATTTCACCAGGGGTGCTTACACACCTTGCACGAGGATGGCATGATCTGTGTTTTGATAAGTATGAGGTGGCTCTTTTTCATGCGGCTACCACGGTGGCCTTCTTTGGAGCGCTCCGCATCAGTGAGTTGGTACTACTGTCTAAGGCAGATGCGACTCGTAGGACACTGGAACTCGACGATATCTATGTCTCTCATGAGTGGGCTCAGTTGAGGATACGGTCCTCAAAAGTTGATCAGCACGACGTAGGCAGTGGAGTTAGACTGCTACGATGTTCTATTTCAGACATCTGTCCAGTTGGTGCCCTACAGGAGTTCTTGGCAGTGCGTGGCACGCACACTGGCCCGTTTTTCTGCCACCAAGATGGGTCTCCCCTTACTAAATTTCAATTTTGGAAGGTGACCGGTATGGCACTATCCAGTGTTGGCCTCCCTGGGGCTCGTTACGGCACCCATTCGTTTAGGATAGGTGCTGCGTCCACTGCGGCTGCATTTGGGTACTCCGAGGCTGACATCCGCCATATGGAAAGATGGGGATCTATGCGTTTTGCATTATATGTTCGCCCTCTTCAGGTATGAGTACCAGTTAAGTCATTGTTCTCTTTTTTCTTCTTTTATGGACCCTGTGTGTCCCCGCACACCGGTGGCAGTATGGCTGGTGGGCCACAGTTACGTGCACTGGGCAGCGCAGTACGCTGCTGCGACAGAGTGGGGACCCCAGCTTGGACTGCGTGCAACCGCACGCATACGGTGGTACGGTAAGCGCGGAATGAGATGGCGGGAACTGTTGCCATTCCTGTTCTCCATCAGGGATGCTGAACCGCCTGATGTCCTTGTACTGCATCTCGGGGGCAATGACCTCGCTCAGGTCACTGGCCTTTCTTTAAAATTCACGATTTGCAGTGACCTAGCTTATTTGCATTATGTGTGGCCGTCCACACGGCTGCTGTGGTCGGACATCATACCGCGTCATGCTTACAGGGGAGGTATTGACCTCCGTGCCCTTGACCGCGCTCACCGCTCGGTGAACAGGGCTGTTGCCCGGTTCTTGGCAGACAAGGGTTTGGGGATGGCTTACACACGGCCGCTATGGTCTAACATCGTGCCGAGACACCAATTTAGGGGAGACGTGGATCTCCGTGGTTTGGACTGTTCCGGCAGTCAGTGGACAGGGCTGTTGCTCGGTCCCTTGCTGAGCATGGCTGGGAGACAGCCATTGGACACCTGCGGATAGGATTACAAATTTTTTTGCTGGTAGGCAGGACAAGGGGTCCACCTGTCGGCTGGAGGTATGTACCTCTTTCTGGGTGTGGTGCAAGCAGGCCTGTTGACCGAGCTGACAGTCTGGGGGGGGGACGGTGAGTCTTCATTGAAGCCTCCCCGTGTGGCGGGTAGCACTGGTAAGGTAAAGATTTATGACCCATAGGTATCCGGCAGGTTCACAATTGACTGGCCAACACTTAGACAGGTACAGGTGTAACAACTTTGACCGGACAACGACGAACCAGGCAAGGGGTGATGGCAGGAGCTTTTCAGCATGCATCACTCTGTGATTTGACGGATACACGTCAGAGGGTGGGGTCAGTAGATAGTTTATTGACTTCGGTCAACAATTTGTTTGTGTCAACAAACAAATTGATACAAAATGGATACATTGTAGCCAATTGCCATTGGCAATTTTGGGAGGAACCTTACCAGTGTTACTGCGGCCTGCTTGCCTTAAGAATTACAATTGGATGAGTACCAATTGAAAGTTATAATTCGGACTAGGGCATTATTCAATAAAAGTGGCCCAATGCCTTTATCCATATACTGGTGTCTGAGTCTTTATTTGGGGGGTGCGCCTGCAAAGGAAATGCTCAAAAAGTTAACTGAAAAAAGTAATTCATTACAATTATGGCTATAAGTCCAAGTAGTTAGTGATATTTGTTGTAAATTTTAAAAGTAACTCAGAAATAATCAAATTACTTCAAAATCTTATATGAATGCAGAAGCATTGGATCCAACATGGCAGCACTCAAGACGTGTTATGAGAGAATAGACTTGATCTATGAAAGCTTACATTAAAATATACCAATTAGTCTTTAAAGTGCCACAACATTTTTGTGTTCATTTTTAAACTTTTGTTTTGTTTCTTGTATAATATATTATATTAGTCCACCATTTAGTGAAGCCTCTCTTCCATAATTATGAAAGGGGCAAAAGAAATTCTGAATACATCCCTCATGCAAAAGTATTTAATTTGTCCCTCATTAAGTTATAACTGTTTATAACTAATTACCTCCAAGCTCGGCATCAGAGGCACAGTTCTTAAGAAGTTTGAACAGTAGCACAGACGGCATTTGTATCAGTGTGGCTTGTGCTGCAGTTTCATCTCTTCTAAAATGTGTCATGTTTAAAAAGATGGAAGCATCACAGGAAAAGGCAAGGATTAACGATCATGTTACAATATCATCCAGATGCCCTGTCACAGTGAGCAAAGAGGGAATAATGATTTAAAACATCTGATGTGGAAGTACATGTTGATTCAGGGGTGTTGGTTCACTGAATTCTGATTCAGTGATGTTGCCAATTTAATTTCCAGGGTCTGCTTACCTTTCAGTGTATGACAAGGTTTTCCTGCTATGGTAATTTTAGTGTATGAGAACCAAGACAATAGAAACAGCCGAAAGGTTGGCTTAACACATCTTTATTGCATGATGGTCCGGGGGAACATGTGGTAATGGCGGATGAACAGCTCAATGTATACTGTGGCTATACATTTGAATGTGGCTCCTCGATAGCCCATTGGCTACTGTCTGCGTGACGTCATTCCCCGTCACGCCCTTCTTGTCCAGGTGAGGTGGCGGCGGGAATCTTCCCGCGCTGTAGGTATTTGGGGAATTGGAACCATGTAAGCTGGGCGCTCGCTATTGCCCCTATTGGTCACTAGCTCGCATCCTGATACAGAAGGTTACAGTGTTACAGCTGGTGGTTATTATATCCACTCATCCGAGTGTTACATTATTTAAAGGCACAATATTCCAAACACAACATCCCTCCCCCCTAGGATGAGACGAAGTCTCTCATCCAATATGGTTTATTGCAAGCGCATTTTGGGCGCAAGGCTGACTGGCTTGTCCCGGGGGCGCTATCACTTCTGTGTTCCCTGGTCTCTTGTCCTGCAATGGGAGAGGGAGACTCGTTAGCGACTTGCCGCGGTTCCGCGGCTTTCGGGGTAGGGGTAAACTCCATTGTGGGAAAACCGGGGGCACTGGGGGCTAAGGAAAAACCCCGCTTCTCGCCTGGATGGGTGGGGGACCACTCCGACAAACCCCCCCGGTTTTGTAACTCAAACTCAGAATCATCTTCTGGGGTATCTGTGGGGGTATCCCTCAGGATATCTATGGGGACAAACTTATTCCCTTCCCCCCTTGGTGGGGACCACTGGCCCCCCTCTCCTCCCCCTTGGGCTGAACGGGTGGGGGAGAACCCTAACGTTGAATCCTGTTCCGCGCTGTCCGCGCTCTGGTTTCCGGAGACCCGGCGCCGGAGTTGGTCTGCGTGCCGCCTCCAGAGTAGACCTGTGCTGGTCTCTACGCAGTACGACACAGGACCCATTTGCCCAATGACTACGCCCGGAACCCAGGCTGGCCCTGCGCTAGCGTAGTTTCTGCAATGGACCAGGGCGCCTATTTCGAAACTCTTCGTGCCCGCTAACCCGATGTTCCTCCCAGTGTCTTCCACCCTCGTAGGGTCTAGCCTGGTCAGTACCGTAGTCAGTTTTCTGCGCATTAGGAGCTCTGCGGGTGAGTATCCTGACGCTAGGGGGGTCACCCTATATCCCAGCAAAAACTGGCACAACTGCAGGTTTAAATCCCCGGGGCCCATGCGCCTCAGTGCATCTTTGGTGGTACGCACGAGGTGTTCTACCTGGCCATTTGTCGCCGGGTGGAAAGGTGCAGAGGTGATGTGCCGGATGGCGTTGATGTCAGTGAATGCCCTGAATTCGGCGGATGTGAAGCAACTAGCATTATCGCTAACAAGCGTGTCAGGTATACCGAACGAACTGAACACCCTGCGCAATTGTTTAATTGTTGCGGCTGAGGAGGTGTTCGCAACTGGGATAACCTCTTACCACTTGGAGTAAGCATCCACTATGAGGAGGAAAAGCGATCCTCTGAAAGGGCCCGCAAAGTCAATGTGCATGCGGGACCACGGCCCCTTTGCAGCATCCCATTCCCTGTGCGGAAGTCGAGTCTCTTCGGGCCGGGAGCTTTGGCAACTCTCGCAAGTGCCCACCATGTGCTCGATATCGGCGTCCAACTGGGGCCACCAGAAGTAGCTCCTGGCCAGTGCCTTGGAGCGGACAATTCCAGGGTGGCTGACGTGCAGCAGCTTAAGCACCCTTGCTCTCAGGGATTCAGGGACGATTACCCGCTGGCCCCACAGGAGGCAACCCCTCTCCATGGACAGTTCTAACTTTTTCCTAAAAAATGGGGTGAACTCTGCCGCCGGGGAGGACGTTGGCCACCCTTTCTGCACCCATGAACTGACCAGGGCCAACGTCTTGTCCCTGCCCGTCGCCTTGGCGATCTCTGCGGGTACTATGGGGGGTGAATCTAGGACCTCTATCATGAGCACTTGGTGGTCTTGTTCCACCTCACACACGTGGCTGCTCGTGTGGGGAAGGGGTGACCTCGACAGGGCGTCCGCGTGGCTTATGTCCTTTCCAGGGCGATGCACCAGCGCGTTCTGGTACGCGTTTAAAAAAATGGCCCACCTGAGCATCCTAGGGGACAGAATCTGTGGCGTGGGCTTGTCTGCGGTAAAAATGCCTAGCAGGGGCTTGTGGTCAGTCACGATGGTAAAGGGGCGGCCATAGAGGAAGTCGTGGAACTTTTTCGTCCCAGCAATTATCGCTAATGCCTCCCTGTCTGTCTGTGCGTAGTTGCTCTCTGCCTTAGACAGGGACCTGGAGTAGAATGCCACCGGGGCCTCCTGCCCGTTTTCCAACACGTGGCACAGGACCGCCCCCACCCCCACTGGAGATGCATCACATACCAGAACCACTGGTTTCTTGGGGTCAAAATGGGTTAATATGGCATCTGAGGATAAGAGTTGTTTCAGCTCATTGAATGCCCTCTCCTGGCTCTCGCCCCATTTCCACGCCTCGTCCTTTTTTAGTAACTTATGAAGCGGTTCTGCTACCGACGCCTTCCTAGGCAGGAAGGAATGGTAGAAGATTAAGAGCTCCAGGAACGACTGCAATTCGGGCTTGGAGGTGGGGCGAGGAGCATTTTGAACGGCGGCCACCTTTGATTCGGAGGGTTTGATGCCTGCAGGGGTTACCCGGAAACCCAGGAACTCAACTTCTTTTGCAAAGAAAATGCATTTGTCTTTCCGCAACCTCAACCCCGCCTTTTCAAATACCATCAGTACTTTGTCTAGCCTCTCAGCCAATTCTGATTCACTCCCCCCGTTATCGATACGTCATCAAAGTATGGCAAGACCCCCTCCAGACCCTTTAAGAGGCGTTCCACGAGCGATTGGAAGATGCCTGGAGCCGAGTTCACGCCAAACTGTAGGCGCGTCACCTGGAACGCCCCCTTATGAGTGACTATCGTCTGCGCAGCAGCTGCAGCTGGGGTTACCGAGAGCTGCTGGTATGCCTGCGCCAGGTCAAGCTTTGCGAAACACTTTCCCCCATGTAACCTGGCCAACAGGTGGCTGACTACCGGCACCGGATACGCATTTGGGCGTATCGCCTTATTAATGGTACATTTGTAATCAGCGCATATTCGAACCTCCCCGTTGGCCTTAAGCGCTGTTACTTTCGGAGTTTCCCACTCCATGGAATCAACAGGAACAAGGATCCCCTGGCCCACCAATTTGTCCAGTTCCGCCTCTATCTTGTCCTTAAGTGCAAAAGGCACTCTCCGCGGTTTGAGTCTTATTGGGCGGACCTCCGGGTCCAGGTCGAACGCAACTGGGGGCCCCTTGAATTTTCCGAGTCCCTTCTTGAACACTTCGGGATGCGCATTGCACACCTCCTGTATTGGGTCAGTCCCAACGGCATGCACCCCCTCAATGAACAAACCCAGGGGCTTAAACCATTGAGTCCCGAGGAGGCAACAACCTTGAGAACAACCAGGGGAAGTTCTGCGGCGTGTTGCTTGTATTGGACCTTGAATTTTCCAACCCCCAACACCGGAATGCTATTTCCCTGCATGTCCCGCAGTGTAGACCTCAGTGCTTTGAGCTTGGGCCGCACGTGGGGGGAAATTCCTAAAAACTCCCTCTGGAAAATGATTGAATATGAGGAACCTGAGTCTATCTCCATCTTAACGGGGACCCCTTGCACCAGTACCTCAACAAAATAACGTGGGTGTCCTAAGGACATGCTGTGGACCGCCGTGTCGTCGTCGCTATCGTCGGAGATGCGGCCCACACCGTCCTGCTTCCTCGAGGGCCGGACGCCTTCCTGGTTTTTCGGTGAGCGGTCTGTTGAGCCTTTCTGGTCTCTGCGCTGCCATCTGCAAACCTTGGCTATGTGGCCTCGGCGCCCGCAGTTGTGGCACTCGGCCTTCCTGAACGGGCACTTGATGCGGTCATGGGCCGCCCCACAGCCATCGCAACGCCGGCCATCCTTCCGCATCTTCCGGATGTCCTCATCCTCGCTGCTCTCCGTGGAGGAGTGTGGTGCCCACCTGGCCGCTTGCACCGAGCCCGCTGCCTTGTCGGGTTGTGGGGGCCTTGCTCTGAACCTCTTAACCCCGGCCCTCGTGGCTTCCGCCGCCTGTGCCTCCTTCACGACCTCTTGCAGCGTTGGGGGCGGCTCCTTGTTCATCAGCTTTCGCTGAACCTCCTCGTCCCACAGGCCGCACAGCATGCGGTCCCTGTGGGCGATTTCCAGGTTCTCCCACTTGCATGGGCCGGCGGCCAACCGGAGGGCCGCTGCGAAGGCAGCCACGGACTCACCAGGTGCTTGGACTCTCTTCCAGAACGCGTCCCGAGCCGAAAACATTGAAACCGAGGGCTGGAAGTGGTCGCGCATCGCTTTCAGGAGCTGCTTGACCGGCACTTCGTTCACCTTCTTCGGAGACACCAGGTCCACCAATACCTTCATGGCGGGGAACCCGAGCATCCTGATAAGCATGGCCCTCTTCTTCCCCTCGTCTGAGATATTGGACACTATCATTGCGCTTTGGAAGTCCATCTCGAACAGCTCCCATTCTTCTGGTTTGTTGATGTTGAAACCGGCCTGCGTTGTCTTGATTCCGTGGGGATCCATGTATCCCATCCTCGTCGCTAATTTAGTGTATGAGAACCAAGACAATAGAAACAGCCGAAAGGTTGGCTTAACACATCTTTATTGCATGATGGTCCGGGGGAACATGTGGTAATGGCGGATGAACAGCTCAATATATACTGTGGCTATACATTTGAATGTGGCTCCTCGATAGCCCATTGGCTACTGTCTGCGTGACGTCATTCCCCGTCACGCCCTTCTTGTCCAGGTGAGGTGGTGGCGGGAATCTTCCAGCGCTGTAGGTATTTGGGGAATTGGAACCATGTGAGCTGGGCGCTTGCTATTGCCCCTAGTGGTCACTAGCTCGTGTCCTGATACAGAAGGTTACAGTGTTACAGCAGGTGGTTATTATATCCACTCATCCGAGTGTTACATTATTTAAAGGCACAATATTCCAAACACAACAGTAATAGAGTAGACCATACTGCCAGCAACTCAACACCAAGTGTCAGGTGGTGGTTAACTAACCTGACAACCCTGAGTCTTGGGTGCCAAAGTCCACAGGGATGGGTGATGGTCCCCAAGTGGATTAAATCCCATTTGAATCCATATTGATGGAAGGCAGCAGCCTAATCAATACTGTCCTGGGGCCAATGAGGACTTTGCATGCCAAAAGGGATCAGGACCAGAAAGTGACTCGTGAAACTGGATCAGTGTCATGCTGCAATGTGGAAGGCAGATGAAAGGCCACTCCATTATATTCTCAGGACAGACTTCATGGCTGATTGCCATGATGACCACCAATATTCGGATTTGGATACGGCGGTGGCGGCAGCAGCAGCAGCTTATCTTTAGATACTGTAGGGTGACAACTTCAGGCAGGTGACAACTTCAGGCAGGTGACAACTTCAGGCAGGTGACAGGTAGCTGGGTCGGGGCAATAATTAATTCATCACTGTGGGAGGGGATGTTTCCTGCATCTTTAAAACATGCCCTGGTGTGCCACCTCCTAAAGAAACCATCACTTGACCCAACAGTATTATCTAATTATAGACATGTATCCAACCTTCCCTTTCTTGACCTTTCAGCGGCTTTTGATACCATCGACCACGGTATCCTTCTGGAACAGCTCAAAGGATTGGAGATCCAGGGCACTGTGTGGTCCTGGTTTGTCTAATTTCTGAAGGGCTGATCCCAGTCAGTGTGGTTGGAGAGTGAGAGGTCCAGCCCGAGGCCCCTTCAATGTAGGGTGCCTCAGGGGTCGGTGTTCTCTCCTCTCCTATTTAACATCTACATGAAGCCACTGGGTGAGATCATCCATTCCCATGGGGTGAGGTATCATCAGTATGCTGATGATACTCAGTTGTACATTTTGGCCCATGGTGATCCAAGCTATGCTGTCAGATTTCTATCTAGGTGTCTGGAGGCTGTTGGGGTCTGGATGGAGGACAACGGGCTACAACTGAATCCTGGCAAGACTGAGTGATTATGGATTAGGGGCCCTGTGTTATCTCAGGAGTTACAATCTTTGGTTCTGGATGGAGCTATTTCCCCCCAAACAGACCCGGTGTGTAATTTGAGGGTCCTCCTGGACTTGCGATTACTGCTCAAAGAGCAGGTGGCAGCCGTGGCCAGGAGGGCTTTTGTACAACTTCATGTGATTCCCCAATTATGCCCACTCCTGGACCAGGACTCCTTGCTCATGGTCACACATGCTCTGGTCACCTCCAGACTAGATTACTGTAATGTGCTCTACATGGGGCTGCCCTTGACGGCCATCCAGAAACTGCAGCTGGTCCAGAATGCGGTGGCCTGGGTGGTGATAGGATGTGGGCATTATGCCTGTGGCTTGCCAGGAGCTGCACTGGTTACCGGTATGCCTCCGGGTGCAATTCAAGGTGCTGGAGATGACCTTTAAAGCCCTACATGGTACTGGGCCAGGATATCTAAGAGACCGCATCTCCCCGAGAACATCTGTCCATCTAGCAAGAATGGACTGGAGGGGCTCTCTAATTGTACCATCGACTAGAGGGGCTCGTCTCTCTAGCACAAGAAGGAGGGCCTTCTCCGTGTCCACACCAACCCTATGGAACATCCTGTCGATATAGTTACGGCTGTAGACAGAATTTCTGCCCTTTAGGAAAGAACTGAAAACCTGGCTAGCAGGGCAGGTGTGGGGCACTGAAGGGGTGGTGACCCCTGCCCACTGGTTTGTATAAATGACTTAGATCCTCCCTCTCTTTTAAAGGGTAGGGTGGGTGTGTTTTTTTTAGTTTTTGTTGACAGTTTTAAATGATTTTACTGCGGCATTTCTTGTTTATGTCTTTTATACCTTATCTGTTAGCTGTCTGGAGTTGCTTTGGTGAGGGGGCAGCGATACAAATATGAACAATAAATAAATAATACATAATAAATAAATTTTAGGTGCACTATGTTCACTTATGTAGTCTATTATTTTGATGATCCTCTTCCTTCACATGTGGGTTTTTCTAATTTAAAGAATGAAATATGTACATAAATATTTCAAATATGAAATATTCCTTGGCATGGAGGAGAATGCCTTTGTTGCTTAGACTTGGGCAACAAAATGTCTTGGGCCATCACTGTGGCTTGTATCCAAGCATTTGTCTGCTAAAGCAGTACAAATAATCTTCTTCTCATGTGGCAGAATTAGTGATCCTGCTTTGTTCCCCAGCTCATCTCCTTGCGCCAGACACAAAGGGCAAGCTGTGAATTCTCGGCCTGCTTGCCGATAGAAGCGATGTAGTAAAATAAACCATGTTAATGAGCTGGGTGTTCTAAAACAATGTAATTCCAAGACAAATCAGTATCCTTGGTAGCAGTTGGCTGGAAAATTAACAAGTAGAAGAATTTCTGAGCCCTTATTGGTGAACATATGGCAGGCTCCAGTTTTTCTTACTAAATCAGATGATATTACTAGAATGGGATCATTGTGCACACATTGTGATCTAGCATTAAACCCAACAAAGTAATATTTATCTTGAGTTTTAATTGTGTTACTGGGATTTATCTCTGCTTTACCAAAGGGGGAAGAAAGTTAAGAAGGAGGACTTGGTGAACCAGTAAAATTAAAAGATTGGTGAATGTATATGTTGACTGATGTCACTATTAAGGCAAGATGATTGAAATCACATTTCTATATAAATGCTAATACATAACACAGACACACTTGTTGAACAGTGGCAGCATTTTGTGGGCTGTGTTTTTGGTTTGACACCAGTATAAGGTGAGATGCTGTGATTTATTTATTTCGTTTATTAAAAACCTTTTATTAAAAACTGATTTTGTGAATAAGTACAAGATCAACGGAAATATTAGACGTTGATAACAACATATGAAAATGGACTACTGAAAACCAAAAGCAGAAAAGGAAACAAATTCTGAAATAATATAAAAATGCTACAGATTTTTCTTCTCTTGGAATTGAGTTCTACAATGTACTCCTTTGAGGAAAGCATTTCATAATGTGGGAACCACCAAAGTTCTATACCTATCAGTTATATATAATACATGTTTTGCAAATTTTGATTAAAAAAATGTACATTTCCTTACAGCAAAGGGTATTTTAAATAATACTCACTTCACCATGAACTTCACCTTGAACAGGAATGTTTCTTTCAGGAGCATAGAAACATTTCAAAATGTTTTTGTCAAGGCAAATTACAGGGCTTATAGCAATATTCACCTATTGACATGAATCTTTCCTTCACATCTGTATCATATAAGCGATATTCCTGTTAAATATTTTTGCATTAGATATTGTCAGAGTGTGGCCATATTACCAAAATACAGAAAATGTTATAGGATTGGGATTATCTGATTCATATTTTTTCCCATTGCCCACATGATGTAAATGTTAGTATGATTCAGCCATCCCTACAATCTATAATTTTTCCCTCTGCTACTGGGGCTTCTCCCAGTTTTTTTCTGGTGGATCCATTCACAATGATATAGGCAATGGGATGGCTTGAACCAGTGCATAAAAGTGTGTGCCAGGGGTGCTAGTGGTTAGCATGGTGAAGTGGCAATTGGGAGGACAGTACAGTGGAACCCTGGGTTATGAATGCCTCAAGTAATTTACAGTAAAGCCCCAGCTTGCACATGCCTTGAGTTACATAAAATTTGACTTACACAATGATTTTTGTCCCAATTTACATAACACAATTTCCTATGGGTTTGCTTCGACTTATGTAAAAAAATGTTTTTCCTATGGGTTTGCTTTGATTTACATAAATATCATTTTCCTATGGGTTTGCTTCAAGTTAAGTAAAAAACCAATTTACATAAAAGCCTATGGAACAGACTTTTTATGTAAGTAGGGTTTTACTGTAATTCTCACAATATGAAAGGAAATCTATTGAAAATGACGCCTTGACTTACAGGACTTCTTTTGTTACCATATGAACAGTTTTTTGGCATGGTGGGTGTAATTGCACCATTTTTGGGCTGCTTTAGCAGACTCCGCTGCTTCTCATGGTGGCAGGAGTGTATGGAGAGTATTTCCGCTCCATTTCTCGAATTTTTGTCATGTTTTCGGTGCATCTCAGCAGCTAAAACGCAGAGTTTTTGGCACTTCTGGGTGGCAGGGGAGCTCACAGCTGGTTGTTGGGGATGGGTCTGGCACATTACCAGAGGTGGCCACTAGAGGCTGCTGTCAGAAGTGCTGAAAATGTATTGAAAATCAATTAATTCCTTCCAGAGCTCAAAAAAAAGTGTGTGTGTGTATGTGTGGGGGGTGGGGGGTGGGGAGTGGTTACTGCAAAAAAAATTTGCTTGTTAATTTCTGTCTCTCTACTTTAGCCCAGCCGAGATGTACTTTAGACCTTGCAAAAATTCCCAAGTTAATGAAACTCTGGGATGTTGTGTATGGGTACTTTCGTTTTCAGGGAATGAAGAAGCAGATGAGTGAAGTAGTGAAATTCAGCTCTTTATTAGTGGGGTGTGAACATAGTTTGGATGGGGCAAAACTCAGACTTATATACACTATAAACAGTAACAGTAACAATAATACAACAAGCCCATTGGCTAACAGAGTGTGCACATTTTTGATCCACTTATTTGCATAAGAATAGATACATGAGAAAAGATACATTCCACTCCTATAAACAGTAACGGGAACAATAATACAACAAGCCCATTGGCTAACAGAGTGTGCACATTCCGCTCCTGTCAGAAAACACAGTTAACATACATAACAGGTACCCTACACTCAATTTATCCAACAAAATTTCCTTGTGGAAGCTGGGGGGGGGGGGGGAACTGCAAAAATTTAGCACTCTTCTCAGTTTTTCGATTATATCTTCTAAACCATGCGTCCCTTGGTTGTGAGTGGGGAAGCGCGATCGAGACTGGCCTCAGCTGTGAGGCAGCCGGCATGGCTCATAAGAAAGCCTGCCACATCTGAGTCTCGATCCCACTCTCACCAGGGGAAACTTCCCTTGGTTGTGAGCGGGGAGGCAATCAAGAGTCCGATGTGGCAGGCTTTCTTATGGGCCACGCCGGCCGTCTTACTGCCAGGAGGTAAGGAGGTCTTATTTTTGGATGGGGCCTTATATTTCAAAGGCAGGGGGGAAAAGGGGGGTGTCCTATTATGGAAGGAGGTCCTATATTCGGGGAAACACAGTAGTTACAACATCAATGTCCTGTAATAACTGCTAAAATGTTGCCATCTTCTCCTAGAATCAAAAGGCTACCTTGCAAAAGCAGTCCATATGGCCATAGTCAATTAAATCAAAGATGTGATTTAAAAGAGTATTTTAATGTTTTTTTAACATGAAATGTTATGGTTTTACTGTTTAGGGGAGGTTTTTATATCTGGATGTTTTATCGTGATTGTGAGCCGCCTGGAGTCATTTCGGCAAGGTGGCGGCAATAGAAATCAATCAATCAATCAATCAATCAAACAAACAATTAATTAATTAATTAATTAATTAATTAATTAATTAATTAATAGTGATTTGCCTTGAAAAACATTGCATTGGGAAAATCCTAGTGCTAGAGGTTTTGTGGAACAGTGGCTGTAGTTTGTGTTTTGCATTCTCCCTTTCCCACATGACTTTAGAGAGTAGTATAAGCAGACAGGAAAACTATTTCACATTGGGTCAGGCTATATTGGTCCATCTAAGCCAGTGTTGTTGATGTCAATAGGTAATGGATTGAACTGGGATCTTCCATATGGAAAGCAAGTGCTCTAGAGTGAGCTGATGGTGGAACCATAAAACATGGTGGTAGCCTTTAATGTAGATGGCTTAAAAAGAGATTAGATAAATTGATGGTGGAAAAATTATTTTTGGCTATGAGTGAGAGTATCTCTAACTATATAAAACCTCCAAAATATCAGTAATGGGAGGTTAATGTTTCCTTGATATCTTGATGGGCAGGTTTCCCAAAGGAATGGGGTTGACCTCTGTGGGCAGCAGGATGGTGAACCAGATGAAAACTGGTCAAATCCCTAAGAGCTCTCCTTGCATTCCTATAATAATTTTTTGAAGGAATGCACGTTGATCTGGATGGGTTGAATAAGACTCAAGTCATACAA
The DNA here is from genome assembly GCA_035047345.1 of Bradypodion ventrale. NCBI lineage: Eukaryota > Metazoa > Chordata > Lepidosauria > Squamata > Chamaeleonidae > Bradypodion > Bradypodion ventrale. The sequence continues at coordinate 237,598,701 of JAWDJE010000004.1, forward strand.
TCAAATGAAAACATAATCAGACTCTCCAGGAGGCAGGGGAACAGGTAGGAGATATGATTAAAAGCTAAGAGGCCACAAGCAACTTGCATTGGGTAAGATTCCAGGACTCACAGGATTGGGGCTTTTTGATCGGTCTGAATGGCGGTGTGCATCCGCTGCTGTGGCCCCACTGCTCTTTGTTCTGCATCAGCTACAGTACATGTCCACCGTCTGGTTTGTCAATCATCTGATTCAATGGCTGTTTGTCTGAGAAGCTGCTGACAGGGGGGTGGGAGTGAGGGCCAGCTAGAGCTTAATTACCGTACCTCATTAAAAGGCTTCTCATTCATATTCAGTATGGAATCATTGAAGCAGACAGATATGTCTTTGTTAGTTGGACTGGAAACCACAATCTTTTAAGAAGAAAGTCCTGCCACTTATCTGTTTATGCCTGTTTGGTAAAGGGATTCTTTTAACATTGTCCAAAGAACATGGGGGGAGGGGATGGGGGGAGGGGGGAATCAAGAAGGGTAGTTTTTTTTAAAAAAAATGAATGTGTTTGATGCACAGCAACCAGACATGACTTTGCAAATATACTCTTGGGTCTTCTTCTACAACATTAAGAATAAACTTGAAATTTTCCTTATTTTGCTACTCAATGTCTTCCTTTTCCATGAAGGAAAAAGGAGAAAAATGTAAAAGACCAGGTTTGCTTGGCAATATCCACCCCAGGTGGGAAGGTGAGAGTTTCTGTAAAATTAAGTGGCCAAGCAGCCCAATTTGAACATGTTTATTTAGAAAAGTGAAACTACTCAGGAAACAAGTGATTTCAGTGGGAAACAGACCTGTTGTAGCTGGAAAAATTACATAGTTGAAATGATTTCATTTCTCTCCCGTATATTTTTCTCCTGATTTTAGAATAATCTTCTTCTATTCAATTATTACTAACAAACACTATGCACTAATTATTGGTGAGATATAAGTTTAAACAACCAATCAATTAATTAATTTAAAACCAAGCATTTAATTAAGAATTGATTTGGATTGATGCAGAATCTGCTCCATATTCCACAACTTTCAGGAGATTTTTTTTAAAAAAACAACAACCATTTTCACATGCACACACAAAAGAAAATGTAATGTACTGCAAATGTTGAAAGATGTGAGTGGGTAATACTTTCATTAGACCACTAAAATGTCACACATAGCATAGCTTTTGTTTCCTCATGAGATATTGAAGTTATCTATGCTGATATAATAAACTGCTCTTTTGGGTGTTTTGGGTGCAGGTACACAATCTTTCTGTGCTGCAATGGGTTAATGAACCCCGATACACCTTATTCTGAACCCCAATCAAGGGGTTCTCCCAAATTGCTGTGCTTTATTTTATCTTGTTCCCAACATATGAGCACACTGGGGATGGAGTAAAAAACAGCAGCAAAGTTACTATTAAATCTGTTTCCTGACTTTCAGATCCTTTTCTGCAGAATTTCAGGAGAAGTATAACCCCCACCCCCACCTCCTTAAGTAGGTGACCATTGTTAGGAGTGTAACAACACTTATCTACAGGAGGGAAAAATCCCCTATGGCTGTAGTAGCTCAAGTGATGGCCTATGGCTTCCATGATTACCAGCTGATCAGTGGAAGCACTACTCCTGATCAGCTGCTCTGCTCATCCTGCAGCTACAGATGCAATGCTGCTGATCAGCTGGTGACTGTAGAAGTCACATGTCACCAGCTGTGCTAATGCAGCTGTGCTTTTAAAGAAGACATTCAATAGATATTCCCTGTTTCGATGCATTGCTTAGCTCCCCTGTCAGCTAAGTGATGCAACTAATAGCAATTGTCAACTAAATGTGTTTTTTTAAAAAAAATAGAAATAAAATTGTACATTCCCTTCCAGGAATAGTCAAAATTAGGGTTCACTTTGCCTGTATTATGGAGCAGCTTCTCAGTCCCTTCACGATACATGTAATTGCTGTTTAGACAGGGGAAGTGAGTTAAATGTCATGACACAATCTGCACAAGGGCTGGTGTAGATAGGCTGTGCGTTACCCAGCTTGGGATGGGGCAGAACCTCTCTCTCTCTCTCCTGGCGTGAGTTGCTTATACAAACCCACACCCCTGCACCGATTGCGCTGAAACTTGGCACATACATACCTGTCAACCATCCCGATTTGGCCGGGATTACCCCGTAATTCGGCGCCGATTTGTGCCATTTCCCAACTCGCGCTGCCAAAAACCCGTAATTTGGCAGTGGGGGAAAGGAGGCAGTGCGCAGCCCATCTGCGCAGGTCGTGTTGCACGCATGCGTGGAAGGGCTCTACACTTCCATAGCTCCCTTCCATGCATGTGCAGAAGGCAACGCCACCTACATAGAAGGCTACGCAAGTGGCGTAGCCCTCCACGCGCATGCGTACAATGCGACTTGCACATACCCGGTCTGCGCAGGTCCCGGATTCGCCGGAGCCGCGGTTGACAGGTATGCATACATACCTTGGGCCAGAGAGACAGTCACTGCGGGAGTCACAAGCCCCATGGGGAGGGGTACGTCCCCAAAATGGATCCGCAAAGAGGACACCCCCACCAACAGGAGAAAATGCAAGAGAAAAAAGCCAACTGGGGGGGATGTGATGTCAACAAATCCCTGGCTGACCAGGTCTGGGGCACCATGACATCACAGGGCTCCACCCCTTGGCCAAAGGGGATGCCACCACTGACAGGAAGAAAAGCAAGGGGAAAAGCCAACCAGGGGTGATTGTGATGTCATCGCCAGAGCTCAACCAATCCCTGGCTGACCAGGTATAGGGCTCTATGACATCATCATCATCATCATTGACTGGGTTGCTGCAGCAACTGGATGGGGGAATAATAATAATAATAATAATAATAATAATAATAATAATAATAATAATAATAATAATAATAATAATAATAATAATAATAATAATAATAATGAGGTGATGGTGATGGTGATGTCATGGAGCCCTAGACCCGTTCAGTTGGGGATTGCTTGAGCTCTGGCAATGATATCACAATCGCCCCTGGTAGGCTTTGTTTTTTTCTCCCAAAAACAGGCTGCAAAGGCCCCCACCAGCCACCAGAAACAACCAGGGGAGGTGACTGCACATGCACAAAAATCCACGCACGCGCCTAACCCTCCCTGATGTTCCTGGCTGTGGCACATGCGTGGAATTCCGTGCATGCACCAAAGCCACCCGGCATTCCAGGTGGCCATTATGGGTGTCGCTGCCCCAGTGACTACTTTCGGCGGCCGGCCAATGCGGCCTGGCTCCTCCGCACTTCTGAAGTGTGCCTCAGGGGGAAGGGAGAACCCACAGCTGGAGGGTGGACAGAGGACGGGACCGGGCCGTCACCTTCCGCAGGCCTCACAGCTGTGGAAGGCAGTGGCTCAGCCCCGTCCTCTGCCCAGTCTCCCAAAATGGATCCTCCCTTCCACCTGAGGCAACCCTTGGGATGATGGGGGAACCAGGCTGCGATGGCTGCCTGCCAACTGTAGTTGCTGGGGAGGCCGCCAGAGGCCACTAGCTCTCAGTCTGGCTTGCCCGAGCACCAGGCCATGATATCTATGCAGCCTGGCACCATGTGGAGCAGCACCTGGAAACTCCTCCAGGCCTGTCCGGCATCAGGGCCTGCTGCGGCAATGCGGCACCCGACGAGGCCTAGGCCGCTGGCACCAGCACGAGGGTGATGACATCGGACAAAAAGTTAAGGCAGCAGGGGTGCAGGCTGGGGGGGGGGAATGGGCCCGGGTCTCTCCCCGGCCTGGGTTGGGCCCCACCCGGGCAATGATAGATAGATAGATAGATAAATCTTTATTGTCATTGTCCTGCACAGAACGAGATTGGGGGAAAAAACACTTAACCCAACAAAACCTAAACAAAATACAACTATACAAAATTATCAACATACTCCCACCTCACATATACACATTCAACCCCTAAAAGCTCTAAAACTCTAAAAACTCTAAAACCCTAAAAACTCTAAAAACTATATACAGAAGCTCCTTCATAGACTGCATTGCACTGTATTCAAAGCCAGAACCGCTTTTGGGTAGAAACTATTTCTCAAGTGGCTGGTCCTGGTCTTTATGACCCTATACCTACTTCTAGAAGGCAGAAGCTGAAAGATATCATTCCCGGGGTGCGTACTATCTTGTGCAATCTCTACAGCTTTCTTAGAACACCTGGTGGCATAGATTTGATCTAGAGTGGGAAGAGTATGCCCGATTATCCGCTCCACAGTCTTTATGGCCCCGGACAGCATTGTTCTTTCCCAAGCTGTACAACTCCCAAACCATACACACAGACCATAGGTTAACACACTCTCTATGGCACAGTGGTAGAATGCCAACAGCAGGTTCTTTGAAAGATTGTTCTTCCTGAGGATTCTCAAGAAATATAACCTCTGCTGTGCTCTCTTCATCAGAGCTTTGGTGTTTGCTCCCCATGTTAGATCATCCCTCAGCTCCATTCCCAGAAATCAAAACACCGAGACCTGTTCCACACAATTCCCTTCAATAATAAGTGGCTGGATGTTCAATTTGCATTTTCTAAAGTCCACAATGATCTCTTTTGTCTTTTTTACATTGAGGTACCCCTGCTAGTATATATATATATATATATATAAGGTCCACAAACCTGTGGACAGATGTATGAGGCAAAGCTCCCTGCTTAAAGCAAGCTCCAAAATGAGGGTTGTAGAATCCTCTCAGAGATCATAGGTCTAAGATTTCTCCTTGGGCAACATAAATTTGAATATCCCAATGGTCTTAGACAAAGAAACCCTAGTCACCAAGGAAAGGCATTTCACATTGCCCAAGTAGGACTGCAAACTGAGGACAATATCCTCCTCAAACCATTAGGCCATACTTTTACTTTGGTTGCAGTTGGCTTGTAAACTGTGTGAACTAATACCAACTTCTCTGACAAGGTGTTTGCCTTTTTTATTGTATCTCCCAGCCAAAAAAGTACCAAATATGGCATGTGTTGGCAATGGGTGGGTGGACTTAAGAAACTTGGTGACTCGCAGTTGTTTATTATACATGGGGCCATTCTAAGGCATATGGCCAGTACAGGGGGATTCAATTCATTGAACTGAAGGGTAAGTTAAAGGTCACCCTTGCTCGAAAGGGTTCGGCGCTCTTCTCTGTTTATAGCCAAAGAGCCAGTACTGTCTGCATCTGCAGATGTATCCATAGTAATGTGGCAGGCATGAATAGACACTGGAGTGCACAGAAAGTTGTTTACCTTCCCACCAAAGTGGTACATATTTATCTACATGCAATTTCTTGCTTTTGAACTGCTAGGTTGGCAGGAGCTGGGACAGAGCTGGGAACTCAATCCATCGTGCAGCACTTGGGTCTCAAACTGCTGACCTGCTGACTTTCCAGTCATCAGGTTCAGTGTCTTAACCACTAAGCCTCTGCAGTCCTGAACTGAAGAGTACTAACTAGTAAATTTTCCCAGACTGGCCCTGCCATTCACTTCAGTAGTTAATTGACTAAGGATGGGCCAGTTGCCTTCTCTCAGCTGAACCTTGCTCAAAGGGCTGTTATGAAGATAAAATACTAGGGAAAAGAAGAACGATGTGAGGGGGAAGATAGAAAATAAATAATAATATAGTTGTTGTCAAGGATAGTAAGCATACTTTTCTACAAAGCAATTCATTAGCATAAAAGATTCCATGAGGACTGTGTCATTTTTTAATATCCATTTTTCCAAGAGCTGTTTCACTTTGATATTAAAACACTATGGATGCAATTCTCAGCTCATATATGAAGGAATAAATACCACTGGGCCAACAGTCACCTACATCTAAGTAAATATGTACTATCTGAGACTATAACTGCTATTACACTATTAGCATGTGTATTAGCATATGCCAAATGCTGTACAGTTGCATGGTTTCAAAAGCTGTATCAGACAGAGGCAGATTGGTTTAAAGCTTGACAAATGACTCCTGGGAATAGTGTTAGGTTGGCCTGAAAGAAGCAGTCTGATGTGATAATGATGAACAAAATCCTGGAAAAATGTCTGTAATGTAAATCACAAGACAGTCACAGGTATTTTTTTTTACTGTGGCAACTGAAAAGGCATAAATATATTACCCTGTGCCATGTCCTAATCTGTTATTCCCACTCCCTAGCTCTCAAGTAATGGCTGCCTAGCAATTTTTTCCATGTCTGCACAGCAGAATAGTTTCCCCTCTTGCAAAGAGAAAAATGGTTGGCTGCACAACAATATTGTGTTTGTTGAGTGGAAAAGATGACGTCAGACAAATAGACAACCAGTTTAGATTGGATGGAGGGACTGCGGTGGCTTAGTGGTTAAGACACTGAACTTGACGACTGGAAGGTCAGCAGGTCAGCAGTTTAATACTCGAGTACTGTACAATGGAGTGAGTTCCCATCTGTGTCCCAGCTCCTGCCAACCTCACAGTTCAAAATCATGAAATTGCAAGTAGATAAATAGGTACCATTTTGGTAGAAAGGTTAACAGCATTCCGTGCACTCCAGTGTCTAGTCATGCCTGCCACATGTCCATGGAAACATCTGCAAATGCAGACAGTGCTGGCTCTTTGGCTATAAACAGAGATGAGCACTGAACCTTCGAATTGGATATGACTGGCTTTTGAGCAAGGGTGACCTTTACCTTAGACTGGGCAGTTTTACCTTAGTTAGGGTTTTGTTGTTGTTCAGTCGCACAGTCAATTCTGACCCTTTGTGACCCTATGGACCATTGCCTGCCAGGCACCTCTGTCCTCCACCATCTTCCTCAGCCCACCCAGCTCTGTGCCCATTGCATCTACAATACCATCTAGCCATCTCATTTTGGGCCGCCCCTTCTTCTTTTGCCTTCCACCTTTCCCAGCATCAAGGCTTTCTCAAGTGAATCCTCTCTTCTCATTTGATGTCCAAAGTACTTAAGCTTCATTTTTACTATTTGGTCTTCTAATGAGCAGTCAGGGTTGATTTCTTTTAGGATCAACTTATTTGTTCTCCTCCCTGTCCAGGGGACTCTCAAAACTCTCCTCCAACACCACATTTCAAAGGCATCTATTCTTCTGTGCTCAGCTTTCCTTATGGTCCAACTCTCACAACCATACATTATTACTGGGAATACCATTGCTTTGACTATGCAAATTTTTGTTTGCAAGGTGATGGCTCTACATTTAACTATGTTCCCCAGGTTATGCACCACATTTGTCAAAAAAATGCCAAAATGCTAATCAAATCTGGGCTATTTATAAATCTCTGGGTCAACTCACGGGTTGGAGCAACCTGCCATGGATACTTTGTTTTAAATTCAACATTATGTAGAATGAAAAGTCTTTTTTTTAAATAAAAAAATACAATATGATTAAAATTGGAGAAAAGGAAATCAAAGGTATCAATACCATATAAGCAACAGGCTGAGCTGCTACCAAGAAGACAGATAAAATCTTCAGTGTAGCACAAGACTTCTTTTTCATGCCTCAGCCACTGAAATGGGTCCTTAAATGAGATCCCTGGCTTCACAGCCATTCTCCATGGCGTTTATTTAGCTGCAATATGAAGTAAGGGATCTGTATCAGTGTAAGACTTATATCCTTGGCCTAGCATTCTTCTAGTTTAGCTTTTATTCTATATTAAATAAATAAGGGGCTGTAGTGGCTCAATGGTTAAGAAGCTCACCTTGTTAGCTGGAAGGCTGGCATGATGTCTTGAGCACCCGTCTCTGTCCCAGCTCTTGGGGACATGAAAGAAGCCTCATTTGGGTGTTTCCTGGGTGGAGTTTCTTCGGCAAAAATCCTTTTAACACAAAATAATTTCTGACACAAAATTATTATTACTGATATAGTTGTAAGATAGAATGTGTGTATGTCTGGATGAAGGCCTGCATTCTTCTCTGGGTTCTCAGTGATTAGGTTTGAACTTCACTTTATGATATTAGGGTCTGTCTTTCTCTCCCCACACTTTGCTTTCTCTTTCCTTCTCTTTGGTCGATGCGGCACTTTTGTTGTCAAAAGTTATAACATCCACCTGCAACATCCGTTTTCCCTGTGTTCTATGGGCACAAGAAGGTAGGCAAGTAATTCTGATGATGCTGTGTAACTATCCAAGTTATAGCCATTTGCATTTCTTCCTTTATGAGAATGCTTTATTCTTTCCCAGTCATACCCAAATGGTGCTACAGACATGAAAAATGATTTGATAGAAGTTCTCCAAGAGGTCATAGGGCAAATTGGTTCCTGATCTGCACCATCTTACATGGACATGGGTTGAATTGGACATACAATGCACACTCCTGCTGCAAGTGACCACTGCCCTTAGGTCACTTCACCCTTCTTTAAGGAAATCATTAGTTCTTTGTTTTCTTTTGCTAGCAAGGCCTCCCCCCACATACTGCATCCCCGGAAGCCATTTCTATGGTCTATTATAATTTATACTTGAATTTTTATTTTATCGTGCTCTATGCTGAACTGAATTTTTGGAACAATGAATATAAGGGGTTTTTTTTATTTTCAAAAGTGATGATCACAAACTTCTGATTCACAGCTATAATTTTCTTTACTAGTGAGATTAACCCAATCACCATGGGTTCATAGATGCACATCTGTGTTGAGCTGCTACAGGTGCCCACAGGTGCCCGGGCACCGGTAGCAGAAATTCCCCCAGGACACACCCACTTGGCCAACCACGCCCACCTCTCTACCCCAGGCCATTGTGTAGGGAGGCCAAGTGGGCATGGCCCACAGAATTAGCCACACCCACAGAGTTAGCCACACTCATGGTGGGGGGTAGTAATTTTTTTGCAGCGCATCGTTGATGCCCATGTGTGATCCAAACTTACTGCAGATGAACAGATGGCAGTCCTAAAATGGGAAATCAGAAAGATGAAGATATGGTGGCCAGAATAAAAGACTGTGAGTTTTTATATTTACTGATGTCCTATCAGTGGCCACTGACAAACATTTTCTGACCTCAAAACCTTTAAGAATTACAGTTTCTCCATTTTTTTATTCATACCCAAGAAATAGCAATATGTTCTCGAGGAAAGGAGAAACAAGGAGTAACGAAAATAAATAAATCCACAAACATATTGGCTTTATAGGAAATAATTAGCATTTAGGTTGCATATGTTTGTGTATTTCTCAATAGATTTAGTTGTTTTGAAATGAGGGCTGGACTGAAATAACAGATTTTGTACATCGAGGAGTGGGTGCACATAATTCAGATGGCAATTTTTCTTGCAGTACAGCTGTCATAAGAGTGCTTTACAAGGAGTGCAGTTTACAGGTTAGCATGCTGTTGCAAACCTACCCTAAGTGAGTTGAGTTTAGGAGCAGCCGCTACTTCCTGAAGGCCCAATAAAGGTTATATCACAATTCCCCCTCCCTGCTCTTGTGGGATGATAGGGCTGGGGCCAGAGGCTTGTGTGGGATCAAAATGCCATCATTTTCACAATAGTAAATTTTGCTGTTTTCCAAGCATGTTGCTACTCCTTTTTATTGCATATACATCAAACTGTCTCTGATATATCTTATGTGTCAAGGCTGAAAAAAGGTTCACACATCAGATGCTGACTCTGGGGGAAAGTGTTTTAGGAGACGGACATTGACATAAGGTACAACAGTCCTTCACAGGCACTTAAGCCATGCCGTTTTATGACACATAGTTAAAAAAGTAGGGGTCTGTGTATTGGGGGGGGGGGAGAATGCAGAACTTCTGCAGTTTCAAGCTGAATTGAGTTGAGATTATAAAAGTTCAGCTGCTCACATTCTCTGCAATGCCATCCAGCACATCTGGCAATTTCTATTCTTTTGTTGTACCTAAGATGTAAATTGTCATGGTTCAGCTAATATGATCTCAGTCTGCTAATATCATTCAAATATGGTGTAGAATTATTTGTTCTCTAATAATGTTTACATTCTGCCTTCTACAGAGTTTCAGACTGCATATGTAGCTTTCTATTCTTTACTCCATCTTCATGACAACTAAACGCATTAGGTCATGTCAAGGAAGAATGACTAAACCTAGGTCACTCAGTAGCTTTCATGACTCACTTCAGACAGGAAGATAGATTGTCCAGTTTCTGAACCAAGATTCTGATCATTAGGTAAAGGGAAAATCTCCCTTACTCGAAAGTCAATTTGTGTAGAACTCTGGGGTTTGGTGCTCATCTCATTTTACAGCCAAAGAGCCAGCACTGTCTGCATTTGCAGATATTTCTGTGGTCATGAGGCAGGCAGGACTAGATGCTGAAGCACACAGAACACTATTACAGTATCTATCTATCTATCTATCTATCTATCTATCTATCTATCTATCTATCTATCTATCTATCTATCTATCTATCTATCTATCTATTTGAATTTGTATTGCCTCCCCCTCGCCGGAGCAACTCCAGGTGACTCACAACAGCATTAAAACATCAATTAAAAAGCCCATTAAAAACCCACCCACCCCAGCTGAAAAGAAGGACAAATTATTAAATGAGCCAACGGGCGGGAACCACCTGCCCATCCATGCCCCACACCTGCCTTTCCAGCCGGTTTTAAGTTCCTTCCTAAAAGGCAGCAGTTCTGTCTGCAGCCATAATTCTGCCAGCAGGAGGTTCCATAGGGCCGGGGCGGACATGGAGAAGGCCCTCCTCCTTGTGCTAGAGAGACAAGCCCCTCTAGCTGATGGCACAGTTGGTGAGCCTCTCTGGTCCGCTCTTGTTGGACGGACAGACATTCTTGGGGAGACGTGGTCTCTTAGGTATCCTGGCCCACGATCATATAGGGTTTTAAAGGTCATCACCAGCATCTTGAATTGCACCCAGAGGCAAACTGGTAACCAGTGCAGCTCCCGGAGCAGTGGGGAGGCATGGGCATAGCGCCCACACCCCATTACTACCCGGGCCGCCGCAATCTGGACCAGCTGCAGCCTCCGAATGGTCGCCAAGGGTAGCCCCATGTAGAGCACATTACAGTAATCTAGTCTGGAGGTGACCAGAACATGTGTGACCATGAGCAAGGAGTCCCAGTCCAGGAGCAGGCACAACTGGTGGATCACACAAAGTTGTGCAAAAGCCCTCCTGGCTACAACTGCCACCTGCTCTTCGAGCAGTAGTCGTGAGTCCAGGAAGACCCCCAAATTACACACCGGGTCTGTTTGGGGAGAAATAGCCCCATCCAGCTCCAAAGATGGTAGCTTTTATCTTACAAAATCATGCAAAATTGGAAACAGAAGTGATTGTTAATGGGATTCTGAGCAGAATACTGTAACAACATTCAGATGCTAATTATATTCCTGGAAAGGATTGGGGCGAAGCCTTAGTACACACTGTGAGTAACTGTTAGCTTACAAGTCTTTGACTATACTCCCTCAGACTGAAAACATTCAGCTGGCTGAAAAGTGTGAAAGAAATAGGACTGTTTTTAGCCATTTGGTCTTACATAGACTCATTGCCTCCTCATAGCCTTCTTTTAAATTCTTGAATAAGTACATTTGTGGGAAAGAGTCAGTCTCTTGCTCAGCTCAGTACTACTAGAGCATTTTGGCTACAGAAAGTGGGATCACATAACTGCATTTGCTTTCTTCCTCACCAGGCACCCTTGATTGGCACCAAAGCTGATTGGCATTCTTTAAGCAGTAGTTCTCATTTTCCCCTTTCTCTACTGCAGTTGGATTCCATCAGAAGGGGAAGCCCTGTGCACCTAATGAGACATCCAATCTATTAAGGCTTCCTACAGCCTCTCCCTCCCTGCACCCCTGCTTTTAATCCAACATAGCACCTCTGAGGTAGCTTTTGTAGTAATAGATCTTGTTGGCAGAAAAATAGAGAGATGTAGGGAGGCTAGGCAGTTTGTAAGTCGACATAGCTACACATATGCTAGCAATGACATGCTTCTCATATTATTGCCTCAAACATGAAGACTTTCTTTTGTGTCTTATCCACTTTTTTACTGTTGTTTCTTTTAAAGATGGTAATGATGAAATATGTCTTCTTTCTTTTCATGGAGCCATAACTACATCATTCTTGATTCCTTTTAAAAGGGGCCTTTTTTTTTGGGGGGGGGAATGTTAATGGATTGATCACAAGTGAAATACTTAAGATGATTTAGATGGTAAATCTGAACAATGTGGGTTCACACACACACACACACTGAGAGAAACAGGTTAGCAGGTAAATACATTGTATTGCCGAGGCAGCACATCTTCACTTTATCTAGACAGTCTCTCGCATCTCTTTCCTATGTGCGTGGAATACCACAGTCCTTACCTTTACTGGAAAATCAATTCTAATGTAACTGGCACAGATTTAAGGCCCTGCTTGAGTACATGATGAGCCAATGAGCTGTAGCACTGCACACCCTTGAGTAACTGGCTCAAGTGGGGGAGGGATCCAACCTCAGATACTCTAAGAGTTAGGATAACCAAAAGCTTTACCAAAAATTAAATGGGCTTTAATGTATTTTGGGAGTAACTGTATATATGCAAGTAGTTAGCCTGGTGAACTCAACAGGTTGCTAGTCTTGAAGGTACCAGAAAGCTTTTTGATAGTGAAAGAAAGGGAGAGCAGGGAGATGAGCCTGTTGTACATGCCTGCCTTAGACATCCTTTCTCTCTGTGTCAGAAAACAAAACAAAACAAAAAGCAGTGGCAAATCATATTAATGATTGAATATACATGGATGCAAACACAGACTTTTAATGTTTCTCATTAAAAAAATCCTCATAATGATTGTACCAGCTCACTGCTTGGGGTTGCGCACACTGCCCACATTTAGCGCTCCCCCCTTCCCCTCTGATGCTACGTGGCCCAGGCCAACGCTTCTTTGTTCGTCATGTGTTTTACTGCCGATACGGACCTCAAGCCCAGTTAATCTAAATGTCTATTGGGAAGATGGCTAACCTGCTTCCTAGCAGGAATGGTGGTAGCAGTTATTGTGGCAAAGCAAAAGTCCTGTTTATATGCAAACTCCCAAACAACCACACAAACAATCAGAGAAGGGAAGGTCCTGGGAAAATGATGTGGCGTAAAAAACTAATTTTTTTATCTTTAAAGGTGGAATGTCCCACAGATAAAGTTTCCCATGCCATTGGAAGTGAAAGTAACCTCCCTCAAGATCACAGTAGCAATCCATTATCTTAAAATAAAATGTCCCCTTTTTGAGCTGCACCGCTCTCAAGGTTATGTTGGTATGAATGTGCAGCCTTATTTTTGGCTTGCAAACCTGTTATCAGTTCTCTGGTGAAAACTCCCCTTCTTCTGCAGCAAAGACTTGCAAACTAGCAGCTTGCCTTTTTGGAGTTTTATTGAAGCATAATATTCATCCATAATATGCAGGATAAACATTGCAAAGAACTAATCTAGTCTACCCTAACTTAGAACTAAGACAATAATAAAGTGAGAAATTGGCCAAACTCATTAGCTTGTAAAGTGCGGGCTTTCACAGCCCTCATCCGAGATGAGTATTTTTCATGGTTCCAATTTAGAATGACAAGGGCTCTCGCCTATTTTGGAAAAGGCTCCTTCCAAGGCTAAAACCTCCTGGCTTTTTATTTTTTAGTGAAAGTTTTCAAATTACATAAAGAAACAGAAAGAAATAATACATACATCAACTGAATAAACGAAACAGAAAGAAAAAATCAATACCTTAACAAACATAAAAAATCAAGATTAAAATATTGCTTCAAAAATATCCATACTTATAAACTATAGTGTGAGGTTAACAACTTATCACATCTAATTATTAGTTAATTCTTATTTTCAAAGAAAAACTAAGAAAAAAGGAAAAAAGGGAATCTCTTTAACCTATATCTAGTAGTTCACTTTTATATTAATTCTATCTCACTATTTTCTGAAATCTCTTTCTCAACAAGTAATACAGATAAACAGACAAAATGAATCACCCAGTGATATATTACATTGCCAAAGGGGTGTGCGGCCTATCGCACCAATGTTCAATATTTCCAATAATTCAATTGATCTGGTAGCGGTTTATAGCCACCATTTTTCCTTAAAGTGTATTCAACATATTGTTTCCAAATCTTCCAAAATCTGTTTTCTTTGATTATCCCTTTCTTTTCATTTAATTCCCATGTCAGTTTATCATTCAAGGCCAGCTGCCATGTTTCTCTATACCAATCTTCCAATTTTATCTTTGTCGGGTCCTTCCAATTTCTTGCTATGCACTCTCTTCCCGTAGAGATGAAGATTGCAATCAATTCTTGTTCCTCCTTATCTAATTTTAAGCCCTCTAAATCTGTAAGCATGGCAGCACCTGGTCCAATCTTAACCCTAAACTTGACAGGTATGCTTTTCACCCAGCATTCCTACTATCTCTTTCTCAATCTCTTTCCAGAAGTCTTTAACATCCTTACAGTTCCACCACATATGATTGTAGGTTCTAACACTTTTATTGCATCTCCAACATATGTTGTTTTTAGTCCTATCAATCTGGTTCAATCTCACCGGGGTCAGGTACCACCTCCATATCATTTTATGATTGTGTTCCTTAACTTTGGTCGACAATGTCCTCATTATCCTCTTTCCATAAGGATCCCCATTTTGCCTTAGATATTTTTATATTTAAATCATCTCCCCAAATTTTTCTCAAAGTCTCTTGTGGATTGCCTTCTTTATTTAAAATCTTATGAATCTTAGCCACCAAACCCTTTAACCCAGTCTCCCCTTGCCTTATTTTGAATAACAGGTCTTCAAATTCAGTCCTGGCCCTTTCCAAACTAGGTCCTTTTAGGTACTTATTATTCCAATTGTTTACTCTTACAATTTGAAACCATGTCTGCGTAAATCTCTGCTTAAAACCTCCTGGCTTTAAATACCCTTTTCACCTCCTCACACCTTCTTCTAGAATCTTAAAGATGTGAAATGACTTCATATTGTTTTGACTATTGTCTTGTTGGTTTCAAATTCTCAGGTGTTTGTTTATCACAATGTATCCATACCTGGAATTCCCCTTTGATTGTCATCCCTATTCTTACTCATGTGCTAATGTGTGGAGTGTGCTGGAATGTTAAAGACGTAAATGCTTTCTCTTTCTGAGAGTTAGCCTCTCTCAATCTTAAAGAGAATATTAAACTGCAGTATAACTTAAATGAATATAAGGTAATTTAAAGAAATAATAATGACCCCTATGGATTTTCATGACAATCCTGATCCTAAATTGAGGAATCTATCATTTTGGATTTGCCCACACTCATTTTTTAAAAACTCAAATTTCTCTCATCCTGAACATTCAAAGGCAGAAATACTTTGATAAATTCTTCTAAATTATGGATGGAAGCAGTTGTCCCTGTTAGTGAACTTGATAGGCTATGTACCATTGTTTTCTACAAATATTATTCAAATTATTGTCCTTGTCCTTTTCAATAGTTTTTATGGCTGTCTTATGTTCTGAATGTGAACCTGAACTCAAGTGAACTTCTGCAATTAAAGCATAAAAGTGGGTTTGCATTTATTTAAATGTGATTTAAGATTATGAAGATGGATGTATTAATTCTTCTTCCATATCAGAATCTGAATATTGGCTATCTTAATGGTGATCAGCAATGAAGATTGTCTGGGGAACAGTGGCCTTTCATCTGCCTTCTTGCATCGCAGCATGACCCCTGTATCACTGATCCAATTCTATGAATCACTTTCTGGTCCTGAGCCCTTTTGGCATTAAAAGCCCTCCTCAGCCCCAGGCCAGTATTGATGAAACTGCTACCCTCCATCAAGATGGATTCAAGTGGGATTTAATCCACTTGGGGACCATCACCATTCCCTGTGGATTTAGGTACCCAAGTTGTTAGGGTTGTCAGGTTATTTAATTGCCACCTGACACTTGGTGCTGAGTCGCTGGCAGTATGGTCTACTTGATTTCCATCACAGGATAACCTGGCCAGACTTTGGGTTATATTAATAGCAATAGCGATTATACTTATATACCATGCTTATATTTTATGTCTTAAATGTTAAATGGTTTTTATGATTTTAATTGTTGTAGGGGCATTTTTAACTTGAGTGTTTTTATGGTTGTTTGTAAGCCGCCTGGAGTCACCTTTGGCGATATAAATAAACAAATAAATAAATAAATACTATTGTGCATGCAATTAACATTTTGCCTTTAACATGCTGGGTACTCAGTTTTATTGATGTTGGAAGGATTGAAGGCTGTGTCAGCCTTGAGCCTGTTGGGATCAAATTCAGATCATGAACAGAGTTTTGGATACAGTACTGCAGTTTAACCATAAGGCAATATTTAAAAGTGCATGAAATATTTCCCCCCAAAATCCAGTATTTCATGTAATTATAGCCCATATATTCCTTAAGGAAAGATTTTGTCAAAATGTATTTGAGTTGGATGTGCTGGGACACCAGAATGTAATGCAAAAGAAAAGAAAAGAAAAGAAAAAGTGAACATACAAATTATAACATTAAAACAAAGCATTTGTTCTATATTAAGTCCTAGTATTGCATAGGTAAGCCATGGAATTAATGGTTTCATGAACACTGGTCATTTTTTAGCCTTCATAAAGATTCAAGTTTCAAAGACATATGAAAAGAGAAAGTACATGATAACACTGAAGTGTACACAGGTATATTGTTAGTTTTTTTTACTTGTAAGTCAATTTTGATATTTAAAAAAATAATTGAAATGAACATGGCTTTACATGGCTTGAATGGGGAAAAACAATAAAACACAGACAAATAGTTATGCAGAGAGTACAAAATCATAACACCATCAAACAGTAAACATTTTCTCTCAACAGGCCAGCAAAATGTTATAATGATCTTCTGGTGTATTTACCACTCACTGATTATGTTCATTAATGGAATAAATGGGAAAATGTAATTTTTGCATCATTCCTTAGTGATTTATTTTGCGAGTAGAAATGAATTAAAGGGTTCATTTTTGGCTGGTACTTACTTTGAATGCTAATCTGACCTCAGTAACTCATGCTCTGGTATTAATTCAGACCAGAGTACTGTACATACCTGTCAACCCGCGGCTCCGGAAAAACGGGACCTGCGCACATCGCTTGTGCGCAGGTCACGTTCCACGCATGCGTGGAAAGGTTTTACCCCTTTCACACATGTGCGGAAGCGCTACGCCACTTGCGCAGCACTTACGCAAGCGATGTAGCACTTCCGCGCATGCATGGAAGGGGTAAAACCCTTCCGCGCATGCGTGGAAAGCGTTTCCCCCGCTGCCAAATTTCGGGGTTTTGGCAGCGGGGGCTGGGTTATGACATCAATTGACATCAATTTACAGGGTAATCCTGGCCAAATCAGGAAGGTTGACAGGTATGGTACTGTAATGAACACAACATGGGTCTTCCTTTAAAATTGGTTGTAAACGTTACAGCCTGGTTCATAAGGCAGTGCCTTAGAGGCTGACTACAATGAGGCATTTGGACATTATAACACTTATTTTGTACCAGCTACTGTACATTGAGTGCCTGTTTGCTTCTGCATCCAGTTTAATGTACTGCTGTTCATCCTTGGAACTATAAGCCAGAGGAACATTGTTACTGAAAGGCCTGTGCCAGTATGAAGCTGTGTATGCTCAGCCCAAAAGGCCCTATTCACAGGTGTGCTACTGAGATCCAATAGAAAGCAGAAAGAAAGGGCCTTTTTGGTAGTATCCCCATTCTTATAGAAACATATAGCTGTAAAACTCCTTCCACAACAATGTACAGTTGTCTCCTTTATTTTTGTAATGAGAGATGCTATTAAATCCTTTCTGCTTCATTCTGCTTTTTCTAAAAGACAATTGACTAGAATTTTTTAACTGTTTGTGTCATTTGCCTGTGCTTTAAATTGTTTTAGGGCACTTCTATATAGGTAGGTAACTCCTCTAATTACCAACATTACTACATCCTGTTATTTAGGTACTTCCTGGTAACTACTAGGATCCATCCGTTCTAGATGATCTACTGCCTAGAACAGATGTTCTCAACCTTTTAAAGCCGGGTGCTGGGTCACACTCCCTCAGATAGCTTCGGGGACCTGATGGCCATTTTGCCCTTCCTCCACCACATGGCACTTCCTGGTGTGACGGAGGCAGCGGGAAACCACATGAAATGGTGCTGTGGGCTATATCCGGCCCATGGGCCACAGGTTGAGAATCACTGGCCTATAAGTTTTTCTGCTTCAGTATCCTTGGACAGTCAGCTGCAACAAAGATATCACTGTATAAATGAGAGCCCATCTGCTTGCCTTCATATGTTCTCCCCTCCCCCCCAACATCCCAGCAATGTTTCAGTCTGTTGCTTCTTTGCAGGCGCACCCCCCAATAAAGGACTCAGACACTGATGAAAGTGGATAACGGCATTAGGCCACATTTATTGATTCATGCCCTAGTCCGAATTATAAATTTCTATTGGTAATTGACCAATCATAATTCTTAAGGCAAGCAGGCCGAAGTAACACTGGTAAGGTACCACCCAAAATTGCCAACGGCAATTGTTACAATGTATCTATTTGTATCAATTTGTTTGTTGACAACAAACAAATTGTTGACCGTAGTCAATATCTAACTAATGACCCCATCCTCTGACGCGTATCCGTAAATTCACGGGGTGATGCATGCTGTCTAGCTGTCGCCATCACCCCGTCGCCTGGTTCGTCGTTGACCGGACAACGTTTAACCAACTTATGCCTGTCTAGTGTTGTCCAGTCAATTGCGAACCTGCCGGATACCTGTGGGTCATAAATGTTTACCTTACCAGTGCTACCCGCCCATGTGACCAGAGTCAACAGCAGCAACAGAAACCCCTATATCAAACCATAGCAACAGTGTGGGATGGGCGAAAAAACCAGGACCCAAGAGCCAATTGTGAGTCCCAGCCAAAAATTCCCACCCGGCCCCGAAGCGACCAAAATATCACACTGTTAACTAGGGAGGGGGTGGAGGGGAAAAAACTTCTCCACTCCATCGCTTCGCAAAATGGCAGCTCGGCTGCCTCATGGCCGCCCCTTATAAAAGGGTGCTGGCCACGCCCCCTAACTACCCGGATGCCTTCGTCCGATGGGGGGGGCCCGCAAAGATCGCGGCGGCCATTTTGGCGCCACGCTTGCATTGCAGGCGCACCCCCCAATAAAGGACTCAGACACTGATGAAAGTGGATAACGGCATTGGGCCACATTTATTGATTCATGCCCTAGTCCGAATTATAAATTTCTATTGGTAATTGACCAATCATAATTCTTAAGGCAAGCAGGCCGAAGTAACACTGGTAAGGTACCACCCAAAATTGCCAACGGCAATTGTTACAATGTATCTATTTGTATCAATTTGTTTGTTGACAACAAACAAATTGTTGACCGTAGTCAATATCTAACTAATGACCCCACCCTCTGACGCGTATCCGTAAATTCACGGGGTGATGCATGCTGTCTAGCTGTAGCCATCACCCCGTCGCCTGGTTCGTCATTGACCGGACAACGTTTAACCAACTTATGCCTGTCTAGTGTTGTCCAGTCAATTGCGAACCTGCCGGATACCTGTGGGTCATAAATGTTTACCTTACCAGTGCTACCCGCCACACGGAGAGGCTTCAATAAAGGCTCGACGCCCCCCCCAGACCGTCAGCTCGGTCAACAGACCTGCTCGCCAATCACCCAACAGGAGGTCCATACCTCCTCGCGACAGATGGACCCCATCCCCTGCATAAAGTTCATAATTTTGGAGGCTAATAGCGGGGTGACAACTGACCCGCCCCCAACCCCTGCCCACAAGGAACCGGGCCACAGCCCTGTTCACCATGCGCCTAGCGTGGTCCAGGGCCTGGAGGTCGAGGCCTCCCCTATAAGCGTGCCGCGGGACCATATCTGACCAAACAATGGTTGTGGCGGGCCATACATAATGTAGGTAGGCGAGGTCACCGCAAATCGCATGCTTCAGCGATAGGCCGGTGACCTGTCCCAAATCGTTGCCCCCAAGGTGTATAATCAGAATGTCAGGCGGGTCAGCATTCTTCCCCGAGAAGAGGAATGGCAACAGTTCCCGCCACAACATACCGGGCTTACCATACCATGTGAGACTTGCGTATGCACCCAGTCCCAGTCGGGGTCCCCACTCTGACGCCGCAGCGTAACGCGCTGCCCTGTGCACGTAGCTATGGCCCACCAGCCATACTGTCACCGGTGTAATACGACACCCAGGGTCTGTCAAGGGAAAAAAAAACAAGGGGAGGAGAAAAGGTGCGGTGACTCAACCGGTACTCACGGTGGAAGAGGGCGAACTGAAAACTCTGCGAGCCCCACCTCCCCATGCTGCGTATGTCAGCCCCGGAGTACCCATAAGCAGCCGCAGTAGAAGCCGCCCCTATCCTGAATGAATGGGTGCCGTAACAGGCCCCAGGGAGGCCCACCCCGGCGAGTGCTTTCCCAGTCACCTTCCAAAATTGAAATTTAGTGAGGGGAGACCCATCCTTGTGACAGAAAAACGGGCCATGGTGCGTGCCACGCAGTGCAAGGAACTCCTGTAGGGCACCAACCGGACAGATGTCTGCCATGGAACATCGTAGCAGTCTTACTCCACTGCCTACGCCGTGCTGATCTGTTTTAGAGGAGCGTATCCTCAACTGAGCCCAATCATTGCAAACATAGACATCTTCGAGTTCCAGTGCCCTACGACTCGCATCCGCCTTAGACAGCATCACAAGCTCGCTGATGCGGAGCGCATGAAACAGGGCTGCCTCATACCTATCAAAACATAGGTCATGCCAGCCCCGTGCCAGCTGGGTAAGTACCCCCGGGGAAATCGGGTGGCGGTCGTCCGGGCAACGGCCACGTTCCCGCACCCACCCCTCCAAAACGTGTCTCACACGGAAATCAGTGGTACCGCCCGCATGACCTCCTACTTTGGCCATAAAAGCCAGCACTGACAGCCTGGATGCTATGGTGCGGGGTGCTAGGCCCTGGGCATGCAGGTAAACCATGAAACGGAGGATGTGGGCCACCGGGATTGGCCAGGTGTCTGGCAGCCGGAATTGGGCACAGAATGCCTGAAAGGAAATGAATGCGTGGTAATACGCCTTACGCGTGCGTGGCGCCAGCGACATGCCGATCGCCCGGTTCACCTCTCTTTGCCAAGGGTCCATATTTCCTCCGGGAGTGGCGAGGGAAATTCCTCCGCATCCGGGGCCCAGGCGCGGAACCGGGAGATCTGCGGGACAAAGCATCAGCAATATCGTTATTGACCCCTGGGACGTGCCTGGCCCTGAACAGTACATTGAGGCGCAGGCTGCGCAATACAAACTGGCACACCAGGTCCATAACCCTGGGTGATTTAGACGTCTGTGAGTTGACAATGTGGACAACGGCCGCATTGTCACACCAGAAATGCACCACCGAGTTGGCCCACTCCTCACCCCATAGCATCAAAGCCCCCAGAATGGGGAAAAACTCCAGATACGTGAGATCTCTCAGGCGGTCCGTGCCCGACCAGGCTGGCGGCCACCCACCATAGGCCCACTTCCCATTGAAGTACATCCCATAACCCAGGGATCCGGAGGCATCAGACTGTATCTGGAAACGAGGTGAAGCCAGGAGGTCAGACCTCCAAAATGAGACCCCATTGAACTCCCTCAGGAACTGGAGCCATATAAACATATCTGCCCTGATGCCCCGTGTCAGTCTCACCCTATGGTGGGGCCTGGATAAGCCTGTCATTGCGTCGCACAAGCGCCGAGCAAATGCCCTGCCAGGTGCGACCACCCGGCAAGCGAAATTAAGGTGACCATGTAGCACCTGCAGTTCCCGCAGGGATGCCTTGCGTTTGGCCAGCAAGTCTGAGATGAGGGCCACTATCCTTGCCACCTTTTCCCCCGGCAACCTAGACGCCTGTGCTACCGTGTCGATCTCCACCCCCAGGAATACTAGCTTGGTAGATGGGCCTTCGGTCTTTTCGGGCGCTAAAGGGACACCAAGATCCTCCATTAGCGTCTGAAATGTGTTGAGGAGACGTGTGCACGTGTCCCAGCCCCGTTCACCCCCGAATAAAAAATCATCCAGGTAATGGGCTACAGACCGAGACCCTGGCCTGCGGACAAAAGCCCACTGTAGAAAGGTACTGAAACGCTCGAAGGCCGAGCACGAGATGGAACAGCCAAAAGGCATGGCCTTATCAAAATAATATTCACCCCGGAACTTGAAACCCAGCAACTCAAAATCACCCGGGTGCACCGGCAGGAGACGAAACGCCGACTTAATGTCGCATTTAGCCAACAGCGCACCCGGGCCACATGAGCGCACCATGCGCAGCGCCTGGTCAAAAGATGTATACCTGACCGAACAAAGGTCATTAGGGATAGCATCATTGACCGATCGGCCGGCTGGATAGGACAAGTGATGGATCAGGCGAAACTCGCCCGGCGACTTCTTGGGCACCAAGCCCAATGGGGAGACCTTAAGGTTAGGAAACGGGGGTGCAGGGAAAGGGCCAGCGACCCTGCCCGCATCGACCTCCTTAGTAATGCTGGCAGCAGCCACCTCCTCCCGTCCCCTAAGTGACAAAAGATTGGGTGCGTCTTGGGGGGACCTATCCCCCGTAAAAGGGATACGAAACCCCAGTTGAAAACCTTGCAGCAGGTAAGCTGCGTCTGCCCTCCTCGGGTACAATGGAAGCCAACGCTCTAGCATATCTACATTAATTGGGGAGGGGGCCTTTCGGTGGACCTGCTCCCTCAGCGGCAGCCCTGCCGGCCCCTTGTACGCCCCTACCCCTGCCCCGCATTCCTCCAGGCCTGGGACAGGCGGAGGCAGCATGGGGGCCAGAACAAGAGGGACACTCATGCCTGTATTTGCAATTTTTCCTGTTGCAGGAACCATTGGACGAAAAGGTCCAGCACAGCAGGCGGGCTGGAACCCCCTGCCCCGCCACCTGGCGGGGTGCCTGCACTGGGGCCGCTCGTTGGACAGCATGTCCACAATGGTATCTCTCCCCAGGCGCCGGGCACGTGGGGGTCATGTACAGAAGCCACAGCCTCTGGCAGGGCTCATCCCACCTCATCTCTGGGTGCAGGGGAATCCGCATACGGAATTCCTCATCGTAAGCCAGCCACGACGGGCCCGGGAAGTCAACCATCGCCCGGTAAATGTTGTCCAAATACTGGACCATCGGGATGGCCAGATCCGGCCTGGCCCGGAGGTAAACCGCCATGTATATGAGGTATGCTGGCAACCAGTTAGCCCACGTGCGTGGCGGCTTACGACGTCGTGCCTGTTCCTTATCCTTCTCATCCTGCCCCTCCCTCTCCTCCTTGGTGGGCTCTCTGTTAAGAAGGGAGAAGATGTCCACATACTCGCCCCGCAAGATCTTCTCCTTGGTAGACTGGGCCAGATGGTCCCCTAGGGGCAAGGAATACCCCGCCGTCGGCAACGCCGACATCGGCACGGTGGGAACTGCGGGTAATGTAAAAGGAGCCTGTACCAACCCGGATACCCCCAAGACGTTCCCAACTGAGTAGGAGGCACCACCCAAAACCGGGCCCTGGGTCAGAGGTGAAGTCGCCGGTTGGGCCGGCGGCGGCTGAACCGTCGCGCCACCCGTGCGAGGCCACGGCCACTGAAATGCTCCCCCCAACGAAGTCAGGTGTGTGGGTGCACTAGCTTGAACCGCATACTCACCTGATGCACCCCCGCGGGCTGCCCCCACCGGGGGTTCCGGCCCGCCGGGGGCATCGGAGCTCACAACCGAAACTGAGCTCGTTGATGGGGCCAGATCAGCGCCAGTCTGCCGCACCTGTTGTGTGGGGAGCTGCGAGGCAGTGGCTGCCACCGGCCCATGCGCCTCAGGCAGCTCGACCCATTCCGTCGCCTGCTGCTGCCCGGCAGACAAAGGATCAACCTGCAACCCTAAAGGCACCCCCGGGTGGTTGACCCTCGCCAGCGATGCCTCGAGTGCCGCTACACAGGCCAGAAGGGCCTCCACATTAACATAGCCACCGGTACCAAGAGGGGGCAAAGGGCCGACCGGCCCACAAGTTACGGGTGCCGGTCCAGGTCCCTGGACCCTGGAGACCGAATACGGCCAAGAGCCCAGGCCCGGCCCTTGAGGAGCCGGGGGCATGCCCTGCCAGGGGAGGGAACCCAACCACCCCCCATGGCTGAAACCCCCCGCAATAAGCTGCGGACCCAGCGAGGAAGGCCCCAAAGCATGGACCATGCCAGGGGCAGTGGCCGTTGCTTGCGGGCCGGGGGCCGGGGGCCCTGCCGGGCCGGTATGCGAACGCCCCGCCTCGGGCCAAGGGGCTATCGACCCCATCCCACCGGTCCCGGTGGGCTCTGGCAGAGGAGGCTGCTGAGGAGGCGCAGTCGCGGTCCTCCGACCCGGCTGGCGCCTCCACGCAGAGCGGGCCACGTTCGCAGCCACCTTCTTCTTGGAAGGCATAGCCGGTATCTGCTAGGAAGCCTGAGTAAAGAAAAGCTGCGCCAAAGAGGCTTCCCGAAGGGCAAGAGCGACAGAGGTAAGAGGAAAAAACTTCTCCGCTCCGTCGCTTCGCAAAATGGCAGCTCGGCTGCCTCGTGGCCGCCCCTTATATAAGGGTGCTGGCCACGCCCCCTAACTACCCGGATGCCTTCGTCCAATGGGGGGCCCGCAAAGAGCGCGGCAGCCATTTTGGCGCCGCGCTTGCATTCTTCACACCATCTAGAAGAAAACCTTCCCAAATGGATTCACCACCCACTCATCCCTCTGTTCATAGGACCTCTTTTTTCAAACTAGTTTCATCCCTCTGGCTTCTTTCCCTTCCCTGCTGCTTTTATGTATTTGGCTGGGTTTCTGCTCTCTGCTGTTGCATGACCCTTTGTTGGCTTTCCTTTTGGTCTTCCTCTTCCCTATTTCTGGTTCTAACATTCCCCTCTCCTTCTCTGGACAGAAAGAGAGTAAATGTTGTTTATAAAACTGCTTCTTCTAACACTTTGTATCTCCCCGTCCATTTATAATTTAATTTTAAAATAAAATATTTTTAAATTGAGGAAGAATCATAATACAAAATCATTCCTCCCTCTATAGACTGTAGGACTTGGGTTTTTGAAAGAAAAAGGAAGAAAAAAGAAGGAAAGAAAGCAGCTTAAAGTTTATCTTGGGAAGAGAAGGGGAATAAAACAGCACAAAACTACACAGAGGTTATGATGGGGATGGGGGAACAGAGAGATGAGAAATCAATCAAAAAATCCTGTTTGCTTTTGTAAATACTTCTAGTTGATGTGGGAAATCTTGATAAATTCTGGGTTTATAGGGCGAAAACTACACTACCTGGAAGAATCTTTAACAGATTTGTTTCTTCTATAAATGTTTTAGATTGCTTTTTAATTTTTTTCAAATATTAAATTTGTCCATCCCAGTATTGTGTTTTATTTTGTATGTGAGCTGCCTTACAAGAGCATCTGAAAAGAAATGTAGAAACACTAATAATAATAATTTCATTTCAGAAATTATTCAGGATTGAAAGGATTTTTGCGGAAGAAACTCCGCTCAGGGAACGCCCAAATGAGGCTCCTTTCATGTCCCTCAAGAGCTGAGACAGAGATGAGTGCTCAATCCATCATGCATTACCCAGGTCTCTAACTACCGTCTTGCCAGTCTTCCAGTTAACAAGGCGAGCTTCTTAACCCCTGAGCCACCACAACTCAAACTAATAATATTGCTGAATAAATAAATGTTTTGACAAATCAAGTAAATATTCCCTTTTCAGCCATATGCCAACATACTAAATCAAAGCAATTTGCTGCCAAAATTAGGTGCATTTTTAAAATTAAATGTTGGCAGCATCACAGAGGGATATAGCCAATAGCAGATCTCAAAGGGTGAAATTGAATCCCTGGCCTACCGAAGCTGCCTAGAATTCCTCTACAGGTAAATGTATGGGTATGGAGGAGTAATAATTGTACCTGTTAGCTTTATTTCTTGCCCTGGCCAATGTCTAAATGTTCAAGGTAACATCTCAATGTACAATCCCGCAATACTAGGAAAATTAGAATATCGTGCAAATGTTCATTCATTTCACTTAAAAGGTGAAACGAATATATGAGATAGACTCACTACATGGAAAGTGAGAGATGTCATGCCTTAATTCATTATAGTTGTGATGATCATGGCATACAGCGTACATGGGATTATGTGATGATTATGGGGTACATGAGACTGGGGGGGTTGGGGTTTTCATAAACTGTAAGCCATAAGCATCAATATAATAACAAAGTAAGGCTTGAACTATCTCGCTTTGCATGCAGTGAGTCTATCTCATATATTTGTTTCACCTGTTAAGTTGCATTACTAAACTGAATAAGCATTTGCATGATATTCTAATTTTCCGAGTTTCACCTGTATATATGGTGTGGAATTGCACAGGCTGTACTAGAGATGTACAAATGGCCTAGTCAGTTTAGACTACCTCAACTTGAGAAGATGCCTGAATGAGGAATTTCCAGGACTCACAAGTTTTGTCTCCTTGTAAAAAGTGCTGTTCTTTCTTCTTAAAATCCTGAAATTTGCATGAATTGCTCCTCTGGTGTGTCTAGTACTTTAAAAGACTGTGGAACAAAACAGCTGCCATCATCATTTGCAGGCGCACCCCCCAATGAAAGACTCAGACACCGGTATTGGATTAAAGGCATCGGGCCACTTTTATTGAATAATGCCCTAGTCCGAATTATCACTTTCAATTGGTGTATCATCCAATTGTAATTCTTTAAGGCAAGCAGGCCGCAGTAACACTGGTAAGGTTCCTCCCAAAATACCAATGGAAATTGGCTACATGTATCTATTTGTATCAATTTGTTTGTTGACACAGTTGACACAAACAAATTGTTGACCAGAGTCAATATACTATCTACTGACCCCACCCTATGACATGTATCCGTTCAATATCAGGGTGATGCAGGCTGTGCAGCTCCTGACATCACCCCTTTCATAGTTCGCCCTTGACTGGCCAAACCTGTTTCCCCTGTACCTATCTACGTGTTGGCCAGTCAATTGCGAACCTGCCAGATACCTATGTATCATAAATCTTTACCTTACCCAGTGCTACCCGCCACACAGGGAGGCATCCATGATGACTCACCCCCCCCCCCGACTGTCAGCTCGGTCACCAGGCCTGCTTGCACATCCTCCAGAAAGAGGTTCATACCTCTAGCCGACAGGTGGACCCCATCTCCTGCATATAGATCGAAATCCTGCAAGCCTATCCTAGGATGTCGAATGGCTGTGCCAAAGCCATTATCAAAAAGGAACCGGGCAACAGCCCTGTTCACTGACGGTCGAGCACGGTCCAAACCACGGAGGTCAATGCCTCCCCTGTAACACTGTCTCGGCAGGGTTGTCAGACCATAGCAGCCGCGTGTACGGCCATCAGTGATGTAAAAAGGCCAGGTCACTGCACACCAACATTTTTAAAGAAAGGCCAGTGATCTGTGCAAGATCATTGCCGCCGAGGTGCAGAATCAGGACATCAGGCGGTCCAGCATCCCTGATGGACACCAGGAATGGCAACAGTTCCCGCCATCTAATGCTGCGCTTACCATACCATCGCATACGTGCGGCTGCACGTAGCCCGAGATGGGGTCCCCAGTCTGTCACCGCAGCATACTGCGCTGTCCAGTGCACAAAACTGTGGCCCACCAGCCATACTGCCACCGGTGTGCATGGACACACAGGGTCTGTAAAAGAAGGAAAAGGAATTAAGGACATAACTGGCACTCATGCAGTGAGGGGGCGTACATATAAAGAAAAACGCGCGGACCCCCACCTGCCCATGCGATGTATATCAGCATCAGAGTACCCAAACGCAGCCGCAGTTGAAGCGGCGCCTATCCTGAATGAATGGGTGCTGTAACGAGCCCCAGGGAGGCCGACACTGTGAAGTGCCATACCGGTCACCTTCCAAAACTGGAATTTGGTAAGGGGAGACCCATCCTGGTGGCAGAAAAACAGGCAAGGGTGCGTGCCACGCACTGCCAAAAACGCATGTAGGGCACCAACCGGACAGATGTCAGCAATCGTACACCGTAGCAGTCTGACACCACTGCCTACTCCGTGCTGATCGGCCTTTGAGGAGTGAATCCTCAACTGGGCCCACTCCTGGTTGATAAAGACATCGTCGAGTTCCAGTGCCTACAAGACATGTCCCCTTTTGACAAAGGGACCAGCTCACTGATACAGAGCGCTCCAAAGAAAGCTACGGTGGTAGCTGCATGAAAGAGAGCCTCCTCATACCTATCGTAACACAAGCTATGCCAACCTTGTGCAAGGTGCGTCAGAACCTCTGGTGAAATGGGGTGGCGTGTGTCCGGGCGGCGGCCACGTTCACGTGTCCACCCTTCTAATACATGGCGTATGCGGAAGTCACTCACACAGTCAGTGAAGCCCCTCACCTTAGCCATAAACGCCAATGCTGAAAGCCTAGTGGCGATGGTGCGAGGGGCTAACCCTAGATCGTGGAGGTAAACCATGAACTGTAAAATCTGGTCGACCGGGATCGGCCACACTTCGGGCAACTGCCTTTGCCCACAAAAGTTCCTAAACTGTAGGAGTGCATG
This sequence comes from Bradypodion ventrale, assembly GCA_035047345.1. Lineage (NCBI taxonomy): Eukaryota > Metazoa > Chordata > Lepidosauria > Squamata > Chamaeleonidae > Bradypodion > Bradypodion ventrale. Next base: position 237,627,226 of record JAWDJE010000004.1, read on the forward strand.
TAGATACACGTGCGAGGTGCCAAAGACATGCCGATCGCCTGGTTCACCTCTCCTCGCCAAATGTCCAGATCTCGTCCGGGAGTGGAGAGGGAAGTTCCTCTGCGTCTGGAGCCAAGGCACGGAACTGGGGGATCTGCAGGTGGGATAAAGCATCAGCAATATCATTGTCAATGCCTGCCACATGTCTGGTCCTGAAAAGCACATTAAGGCGTAAGGACCTCAAGACAAATTGGCAAACTAAGGCCATAACTCTGGGGGATTTGGATGTCTGGGCGTTGACAATGTGCACCACTGCAGCATTGTCACACCAAAAGTGAACTACTGAATTAGCCCACCTATCCCCCCAGAGCATTAGGGCCCCCAAGATGGGAAAAAACAGGAAAGTAAGATTGCATAAATGATCTATGCCTTGCCATGTCTGAGGCCATTGACCATAGGACCACCTTCCTTCAAAGTAAATCCCATAACCCAGGGAGCCAGAGGCATCCAACTGTACTTGGAAATGCGGGCTGAGCATAAGCTCCGATCTCCAGAACAAGATGCCATTAAAATCCTGTAGGAATGTGAGCCAGACTGTAAGGTCTGCCCGTAAACCTCTGGTCAGCCATACCCTGTGGTGGCATTTTAAAAGGCCCGCCATGGCGTCACACAGACGCCTGGCAAAGGCTCTGCCCGGTGTTACTACCCTACAGGCAAAGTTGAGGTGGCAGTGAAGCACCTGCAACTCTCGGAGAGACACCTTACGCCTGGCAAGCATTGCCAGAATCGCATCAGAGATCCGAGTCACCTTTTCCATGGGCAACCTGGATGTCTGGGCAACGGTGTCAATATCAATACCTAAAAAGGTGAGAGTGGTAGCTGGTCCCTCAGTCTTTTCAGGTGCTAGGGGAACACCCAGTTCCTGCATAAGCGCCTGAAAAGTGGCGAGGAGATGAGCACACGTGTCCGTGCCGTGTTCCCCTCCAAACAAAAAATCGTCGAGGTAGTGGGCTACAGACCGGAACTCTGATCTACAAACAAACGCCCAGTGAAGGAAGGTGCTAAATCGTTCGAAAGCCGAACATGAGATAGAACAGCCAAAAGGCATGGCCTTATCTACGTAACAATTGCCCCGAAAATGAAAACCTAACAGCTCAAAGTCATCCGGGTGCACTGGCAACAATGGGAATGCCGATTTGATATCACACTTTGCCAGTAGCGCCCCTGGGCCACACGAGCGTACCATCTGTAAGGCCTGGTCAAAGGACATATACCTGACCGAGCAAAGGTCATCAGGTATCGCATCATTGACCAAAGAGCCCGCAGGGTAAGAAAGGTGGTGAATTAGTCGAAATTCACCCGGGGACTTCTTAGGGACTAAACCCAAAGGTGACACCTTCAAGTTCGGGAATGGTGGGTCAGCAAATGGCCCAGCCACCCTCAGAGCGGTGACCTCCTTGGCTATAGATTAGGTGGCAATATCCTCATTACCCTTGAGAGAAAGTAAGTTCGGGGCATCCTGAGGCCCGCATACACCCTGAAATGGTATGCGGAAGCCAAACTGAAAACCCTCAAGTAGGTACTTCGCAGCATCCTGTCTAGAATAAGCGACAAGCAACGTTCCAGCACCTGGACATTAATTGGGGCTAACCCTAGATCGTGGAGGTAAACCATGAACTGTAAAATCTGGTTGACCGGGATCGGCCACACTTCGGGCAACTGCCTTTGCCCACAAAAGTTCCTAAACTGTAGGAGTGCATGTAGATATACGTGCGAATGGGTGGCACCGTCAGAGGGAGCTCTGACCGCCCCCTGCCCACCCCTTCCTCTGCCTCGTGATCCACCAGCCCGCGGGCACGCGGAGGCGGTGTGAGGGCCAGAACAAGAGGGACACTCGTGCTGGAATCAACACTGATGCTTGTTGCACACTCCGCTGGTGGAGAAGCTCCAACACAGCAGGCGGGCTGGAACCCCCTGCCCCGCCGGCTGGCGGGGAGCCTGTGTAGCAGCAGCCCGCTGCACGGCGTGGCCGCAATGGTACCGGTCACCAGGCACCGGCCGCGTGGGGGTCATGTACAAGAGCCACAATTGCTGGCAGGGCTCATCCCACCTCATCTCAGGATGGAGGGCCACTCTCATCCTAAACTCCTCATCATAGGCCAACCATGACGGGCCAGGAAAATCCACCACCGCCCGATAAATATTGTCCAGGTATTGTACCATCGGAATGGCCAAGTGAGGACGGGCCCTCAGGTATGCCACCATATAAATCAGATAGGCCGATAACCAATTGGCTCAGGTGCGCGGTGGCTTACGACGACGGGACAACTCCTTGTCCCTATCGTCCTGCCCTTCCCTCTCTTCCTTGGTGGAATCACGGTTTAGGAGGGAGAAAATGTCCACATATTCCCCCCCGCCAAATCTTCTCCCTCGTGGCCTGGGAGAGATGATCGCCCAGGGGTAAGGAATAACCGGCCGTTGGCAGGGCCGCCGTCGGCACAGATTGAATTGAGGGTGTGCGCAGTGGGCCCAGAACAACCCCTGAAACATTAGGCATACCCATAGGGGTGGTCACCCCTGTCATAACCGGGGGGTAATTGGACAACCAAGAATTAACGGGACAGTGTGGATACAACTGTCCTCCCACAGTAACCTGTCATGGCCATGGCCACTGCACCCCCCTAGTGTTGCTAGGTAGTGTCACTGGTGTACTTATTTGACCAGGATACTCACCCGGTGCACCCCGTGGGCCGCCCCTACTGGGGGTTCTGGCCCACGGCGGGCGTCGGAGCTCGCGATGGATATCGAGCTCTGCATGCTGCTGCACCCCTGCCACGGAGGACTGGTCCCCGGCAGCAAGCCCCATTGTGATGGTCTGGCGGGGAGCTGCAAGGCACCAGCTTGGGCTGGCCTGTTGGCCTCAAGCAGCTCGACCCTGTTAGTGGCCCGCTGGACAGCCGTGGCCGACGTGTGGGCCAGAATTGCAGGATTTGCAAGCCCACCATCAGAAGGTGGCGGGGCAATGCCCATTGATGCTTCCAGCACCGAAATGCGTGCAAGGAGGGCATCAACAGTCTCCGACCCACCTGGATAAGGTGGGCTGGATGGGCTGGATGGCCCACCGGGCAATTGTTGCGGGATAAACCCGAATGGGGATCCCGGGCCCAAATAGGGCCATGTCCAGTAATCTGGCCCATGTGGGGCTGGGAGAATGGTTGGGCGGAAACCCGCACTGGGCCCAAGTGGGCTGCCCTGCCCCGAGCCGGGCAAAGACCCTACGGGGGTAGGAACCCCAGAGGGGCCAGCCTGTGCCGCCCCTGCCTGAATCCCCAGACCGGGTGGGTAGGCAGAAGCCTGTTCGCCCGCATTGGTGGTAGTGGCTGAACCAACCCTACCACCCTGTTGCGGGGGTGCCGCCCAAGCCCTCCGGCCCGGAGGCGGCCCCCTAGATGCGGAAGGGGTGGGCAGAGCCCTCCACCTCAGCCGCGGCTTTGTAGCCGGTGCCTTGCGCTTGGGAGCCATGCCTTCCAAGCAGAATAAGAACATCAAAGGGAAAACTCCCTTTAAAAAGAGAGCGGGGCAAAAGCCGGGGAGAAAGCGGCGGAGTGAACTTCTCCGCTCCGTCGCTTCCAAAATGGCAACGCAGCTGCCTCGTGGCCACCCCTTTTAAAGAGGGTGGCCACGCCCCCTAACTCACCCGGATGTCTGAGTCCGGGTGGGGGCCCCCCCGCAAAGAGCGCGGCAGCCATTTTGGCACCGTGCTTGCATTTGTGCAGTTTCGATCAAAAGCACTTATTATTTGGCCTTATTTCCACCAAAACTGTGTTTTTTTAAAATCTTTTCTCTTGTCAAGATCACTACAAGATACTTTATATTTTCACGTAGCATGGTGAATAATTTTGTACCTCTTTGTCCTCAGGTATGTGTATGAGACAAATGAAGATTTATCCCAAGTCTGTAGTTAACAGATTAGGAGATAAAAGTATATTCTTTGGAGTCTATGTGCACAAACCCAAACCAGGATCATGGAATCTAGTCAGGCACAATGAGAGCCCACTAGAAAGCTGTGCTATTGCTTTCCTTCTTCCCACTTTACTTCAGCAGGCTGGCACAGGACTCTGATCAGTATACAATAAATAATAGTATTGGATCACATTTTGCTTTCAGTAATGGCCAGTCTCCCAGGTCCTAAGGTTTGAAAACATTCACATGACTTGCACCTAATCATAAATTAATTTTTGGCCTCTATAGGCAATCAGCGGATATCCTTCAGCATTATGTTTCGTGACCATATTAATAGCTTTGATTACACAGCTACAAATGTTGGTAGTGGTTAAAATTTACCAGGCTTATTCTAACGTCAGCCATAGTAATTGTTTCAGTAGCTATATTCTATATGAATGATTTTTTTATTCCATTGCTTTTAAATTTAATGCCCCTTTAACATAACTGAATGCCATTTTTGCCTCACACTTTGTGACATCATGAAAAACCAAAACAGTCCAGTTCCGCCATATTAAATAATAATTAGCTCAAACAATAAGATAACTAAAGGTTTTTAAGTTTTAAAGTCTTGAAATTTGATTAGTTAATATTAGAAACTCCTCAGCCCCATTTTTCTCATCACTGCAATTAAATATTACTTGGAATAATGTTATTTTATCTTTGTCATAATGCTGAACACTATTTGCAAATTAATAGTTATACATCAAGGCATATTTTTGAAGATGGTTGTTAAAACCTCTATAAATGTGTTTTGAGTAATCAGTAGTTGTTCTTTTAATATAACACTTCTATAACTTTAAGAACAATGAAGTAACATGCTACACTATTTATAACACTTGTTTATTTTCTCGTGACTTGCCACCACCTTTACTTTCTCACTGCAGGTTCTTTTTTGGTTTAAGTGTACCTATGTGTCACATTACAGAAAGTTATCTGATGGGTTGTTGAGCCCAGATTTTTTTTAGGAAAAGAAAACAAAGATAACAGGACTTTGTTGCTCATCTGTCACTCACATCTGGCCACATTCTAAGAATGGTCTATGCTATTTCTATTTAAATTACTATGAGAATGACCTGGTTTGAGTCTGTACATATAAATTATCACATATGCAGACCGGATTTGACCCACGGGCCACAGGTTGAGAACCCCTGTTCTACATGAAGGGCAGGTGTTGGGACCCTCTTGTGCATGAATACTTAGGTCAGCTATTTTCATACAGTTACCTGTGGTCAGCATGATATACATAGGATGCCTGGGTAGCACATGTAGAACAGGGAGGGGCATTGCTGCCAACCCCACCTCCATATCTTGGCCTCTGCCCATATGAGGGCACAGAGCTTAGTGAACTCCCTGCCCTGTGTTCTCCCAAGTATACTTTTATTGTGTCTATGTCAGGATTTGTGTGTCCCCAGGTTTCTTCCTTGAATGGGGAAAAGCACTCTCATGTGTTTGTGTATGTATATCTTTGTATGACTGAGGGAGAGACAGAGAGAGCACAGCATTAAAATTATTTCTGGCAGAATTGATGTAGCCTAGGGAGCACAAAAGGAAGAGATGTAAAAGACAGCTGTTATAAATGCTGGCAGTGACACCACTGCCCCTGCAAGAAAAGCAGAACTGATGTGGTGAACCGCCCTTAACAACAATACACAGAAATGGACCCATCCATCTGCACACAATTCCACACTCAGAATGCGGCTGCTGGCATGGTAATGGGGTGTGTCATTATGACCATGCCACACCCTTGCTGCAGGAGCGGCATTGGTTACAGGAGTGTCTCTGGGTGCGATTCAAGGTGCTGGCTATGACCTTTAAAGCCCTAAATGATAGTGGACCGGGTTACTTTAAAAAATGCATTGTTCTGAGAACATCTGCCCGTCCTACTAGGGCGGACCAGAGGGGCACTCTATGGATACCAACGGCTGGAGAGGCTTGGATCTCCAGCACTAGATGGAGGACCTTTCCGGTATCCACCTCGGCCCTCTGGAACCTCCTGCTAACGGACCTCCACCTCCAACCACAACTGCTGGCCTTTAGACATGGATGGCCCAGTGGGTGTGGGGTGCTGCTGTTGGATCTACTCCACCCTGCAGGCTGATATGACCATCTGACAATTTTGTTATGGGGATTTTAGATTTTTTAGATTTGAGCTTTTGTGATTTTTAGATTTTAGAAGTTTTAGTGTTTTTATTATGTTTTATCCATATGTATGGGCTGTTCTAATGGTTGTGTTGGGGTGTTTCTTATGTTGTAAACCTCCCGGAATCGCCTTGGCAAGGGGACGGCTAAACAAGTCAAATAAATAAGTAAGTAAGTAAGTAAGTAAGTAAGTAAGTAAACAAATAAACAAATAAACAAATAAACAAATAAACAAATAAACAAAACATGTTTGAAAAAAGCAAAGAAAATAGAAAAAAAGAAAATTCGAGAATGCAAAGCTTAGGCAATAAGCTACATTGATGGAAGCCTCTCATTTGTACGATAGGTAAAATAAACTGTGCAGAGTGGCTGCTACAGTCTGGTGTTGACACTCTGTGATTCTCAGTGATTCTAGCATTCAGGAAGCGTCTTGGGCTTCACTTGTCTGTTTTGAGATTAGCTGCAATGGTCTCCATATTTAAAATATGACTATATTTTATCAAATATGGATGAGGAATAGTTCATTTTATCTCTCTTATGCAGGTGAAACTCATAAAATTAGAATATCGTGCAAATGTTCAGTTCAGTAATGCAACTTAAAAGGTGAAACAAACATATGAGATAGACTCATTACATGCAAAGTGAGATAGTTCAAGCCTTACTTTATTATAATACTGATGCTTATGGTTTACAGCTTATGAAAACCCTAACCCCCCAGACTCATGTGCCCCATAATCATCACATAATTTCATGTACACTATAGGCCATGATCATCACAATTATAACGAATTAAGGCATAACATCTCACTACATATCCATGTAGTGAGTCTATCTCATATATTTGTTTCACCTTTTAAGTGAAATGAATGAACATTTGCACGATATTCTAATTTTCTGAGTTTCACCTGTATAAATGGTAAAAAATACTACCAAGACTTGAAATATTTTTGTGAATAATTCTGGTATAGAGAATTGACTAAATAATAGCTACTGGATACATGTTTTTAAAATGTCTCTTTGACATAGAAAACTGCAGTAATAAAAATGTTAACTCCCAGTTTCAATAAAAATCAAGTAATCTTTAGCAGTGTCAAAAAATACTGACTCTTTCCCCAAGTTCTTCGGTAAACAAGATCATAAAATGGATGATGCAAATGTCTGATAGGTGGCAAAAATACTTTAGGTACTACTAATGATACCAGGAAATCAGTGTCTAAAATAACAGGTGGTGAGGGAGGAAGCTGTGAGACCAAGAAAAATAATGAACTTAATGAGCCTTGCTACTTCTGAAAATCTTTATTGTTTAACATTTGGCATGTGCAGTGTTTCTTCTGCTATTTATAATAAATTTGACTGAATCTTTGGAGACACTTTGTTTAGTACATGAGCCAGTGGTTGTCAACCTGGTTTGGTCTTACTTAATTTAAAAAAAAATATTTTTGTAGAGTTAAGCTTTGTGTAAGTTTCCAAAATACTGAGAAAATACTGCTCATTTTCAGACAGATAAAAAGTTGGTTAGGCAAACTGTTGTTTACTGTATGGCACCCCCTCCTCTCTCTCTTTTTAATTTGCCTTGATGGAAGTTGACAGCTCAAGACTGCATTTCGCTTCTGCCCATAGGCAGTGAAATGTGTGAGAAACTAATACTCTGAATATTCTCATATGCATATGAAAAAATCATGGTATGAAAAGAGGCCAAGGGATTAGGACAAGATAAATTTATACTAAGCTTTACACATTCCATTGACAAATTTGCTGTTTTTGCGTTGTTGCCTCTGACCTCCTGGTTACCGAGGGGATGACATTAAACGGGGGAGAAAATGGCTTATTATGTGTGATAAATTCAAACAAAGATGACGCACTCTGCCCACCAAGTATATCTAAGAAATTGTGAGGAAATGTCAAGCATTTCAAAAGAGAACTGCCATAAATTCTGATGCTTGGAGACTTTCACGAATTTCTGCCAGAAAAGAAAGGTCTCTTTGTTTGGACTCAGCTGACACTCAGCATGTGGAATATTATGAGCTGGGGGTGGGGAGAGGAGGAGGATAGGAGGAGGTGTCACATAAAAGCTTAAAAGAGGGGAAAGAAGGGGGGGAACGGTGGATGTGACAAAACTCAGGCACTAGAGGGCTGTGAACTGGCAGCCAGTTTCTGCTTTGACAGAGCTCGTAAGTAGTACATTCAACAGGAACACGTCCATTCAAAAATATCTGTGCTCCCTCCAACCCCTGCCCATTTTGGTTCCAGGCAGCTCTGCCTGTTGTATTCCTCCAGCCCAGTTACTTGTGTCTCCAGACTTTCCAGGGAAATAAAGGTGGTGGTGGGTGGTGGTGGTGGTGGTGAAGAATCCTTCCCTCTCAGTCCTGCTGATGTTACATAATTGATGAACAAATGATCACACATCATGTCCCTGAAACAGGTCAGAAGGTGGCCGGCAGAGGAAGTGCCGTCAAACTGCTGAAAGAAAAAGAAGGTAGAAAAGAAGCAAGGAGAACCCCCTGCCACTGTGGCAAATTAGCTATTTCACAGCGATGTTTACACTATATAGTGCTTTTCACACCCTGACCTCTGGAGTATGGCATGAAGAGAAAGGGCAAAAATGACCTCCTTGAACACACACATTATAATCAGATAATGTAGCCAAAGACCAACAGATGCAAATCTATATCCCTCCTCCCCACCCTTGTTTCTTTGCATTCTGTGGAAGGATAGGATTTGTGGTTGCTTCTGAGAACACAAATGTAGCCCCTCAGTGGAAACCCCTTTGGGATGTCCCACTTTTTTTTTTGTATTACCTAGAGATGAAGCAGCAAGTGAGGATGTACTTATCTGAAACATTTACAGAACGGGACATGAAAATAAATCAACAAAAAACTGACAATTCATTACTGAGAAAGGTTGTTTTAAATTTACAACTTTGGTTTAGACCTCAAATCTTCTCCTCCTTATTTATTTAAAGCGGGACACACACAACCCACTCACAATATAATGCCCTGTCTGAGAATATTGCTCATCTCAAAAGTGTGCAGTATTCCTGACACAAAACGTCATTTATTCTTGCTGACTTTATTTCTGCTGCTATTTTTTTTCATTGGTCCTTAACAGGAAGTATTGCAGGCGCACCCCCCCAATAACGGACACAGACAACATTGAAAGTGGATAACAGCATAGGGCCACATTTATTGATTCAATGCCCTAGTCCGAATTATAAATTTGTATTGGTAAAACGACCAATCATAATTCCTAAGGCAAGCAGGCCGAAGTAACACTGGTAAGGTACCACCCCAAAATTGCCAACGGCAATTGGTTACAATGTATCAATTTGTATCAATTTGTTTGTTGACAACAAACAAATTGTTGACCGTAGTCAATAACTAACTCATGACCCCACCCTCTGACGCGTATCCGTGAAATCACAGGGGTGATGCATGCTGGTTAGCAATCGTCATCACCCCATCGCCTGATTCGTCGTTGACCGGACAACGTTTAACTAATTTATTCCTGTCTAGTGTTGTCCAGTCAATTGCGAACCTGCCGGATACTTGTGGGTCATACTGTTTACCTTACCAGTGCTACCCGCCAATGTGACCAAAGTCAACATTAGGAACACAGAAAGACCCCTATATCAAACCATAGCAACAGTGTGGGATGGGCAAAAAAGCCAGGACCCGGAAGCCAATATGGGTCCCAGCCAAAAATTCCCACCCGGCCCCGAAGCGACCAAAATATCACACTGTTAACTAGGGAGGGGGTGGAGGGGAAAAGACTTCTCCGCTCCGTCGCTGAGGTAAAATGGCAGCTCGGCTGCCTCGTGGCCACCCCTTTTATAAGGGAGCTGGCCACGCCCCTAACTACCCGGATTCTCTGTCCTGTGGGGGGGGGCCCGCAAAGGGCGCGGCGGCCATTTTGGCGCCGCGCTTGCATTGCAGGCGCACCCCCCCAATAACGGACACAGACAACATTGAAAGTGGATAACAGCATAGGGCCACATTTATTGATTCAATGCCCTAGTCCGAATTATAAATTTGTATTGGTAAAACGACCAATCATAATTCCTAAGGCAAGCAGGCCGAAGTAACACTGGTAAGGTACCACCCCAAAATTGCCAACGGCAATTGGTTACAATGTATCAATTTGTATCAATTTGTTTGTTGACAACAAACAAATTGTTGACCGTAGTCAATAACTAACTCATGACCCCACCCTCTGACGCGTATCCGTGAAATCACAGGGGTGATGCATGCTGGTTAGCAATCGTCATCACCCCATCGCCTGATTCGTCGTTGACCGGACAACGTTTAACTAATTTATTCCTGTCTAGTGTTGTCCAGTCAATTGCGAACCTGCCGGATACTTGTGGGTCATACTGTTTACCTTACCAGTGCTACCCGCCACACGGAGGGGCTTCAAAGAAGACCTGACGCCCCCACCCAGACCGTCAGCTCGGTCAACAGGCCTGCTCGCCAATCACCTAACAGGAGGTCCATACCTCCTCGCGACAGATGGACCCCATCCCCTGCGTACAAGTCATAATTTTGTAGACTAATATCGGGGTGATGACTGACCCGTCCCCAAGCCCTGTCAGCAAGAAACCACGCCACCGCCCCGTTGACCGTGCACCTAGCGCGGTCAAGGGCCAGGAGGTGAACGCCCCCTCTATAGAAAGGCGCGGGATAATGTCCACCAAACTAGGGTTGTGGCAGGCCAGACATAATGCAAGTAGGCGAGGTCCTTGCAAATCGCATGCTTGAGCGATAAGCCGGTGACCTGGCACAAATCATTGCCCCCAAGGTAGATGATGAGAATGTCAGGCGGGTCAGCACTCAGGCCAGAAAAAGGAAAGGCCGCAGCCCCCGCCATAACATCCCAGGCTTACCATGCCATGCGAGACTGGCGTGTTCACCCAGTCCCAGTCGGGGTCCACTCTGTCGCCGCAGCGTAACGCGCTGCCCTGTGCACATAGCTGTGGCCCACCAGCCATACTGTCACCGGTGTAATACGACACCCAGGGTCTGTAAGAAAATTGAGAAAAAAGGCGGTAAGGTGACTGGATTGGTACTCATGGCAGGAGTGGGCGCACATAAAACTGAAAACATTGCGAGCCCCACCTCCCCCTGCTGCGTATGTCAGCCCCAGAGTACCCAAAAGCAGCTGCTGTAGAGGCTGCACCAATACGGAATGAATGTGTGCCATAACGGGCACCTGGTAGGCCCACCCTGGTGAGCGCTCTGGCTGTCACCTTCCAAAACTGAAATTTAGTAAGGGGAGACCCATCTTGGTGACAGAAAAACGGGCCGTGGTGCCTGCCACGCAGTGCCAGGAATTCCTGTAGGGCACCAACCGGACAGATGTCTGCCAAAGAACACCGTAGCAGTCTTACACCACTGCCTACGCCATGCTGATCTGTCTTAGAGGAGCGTATCCTCAACTGGGCCCAGTCTTTGGCAATATAGACATCCTCGAGTTCCAGTGCCCTACACTTGCATCCGCCTTATACAGCATCTCAAGCTCGCTGTCGCGGAGCGCTCCAAAAAGGCCACCGTTGTAGCCGCATGAAGTGGGCTGCCTCATTTCCAAAACAGAGGCCAGGCCAGCCCCGGGCCAATTGGGTAAAAACCCTGGGAAAATCTTGCATCCGCCTTACTCAGCATCTCAAGCTCGCCGATGCGGAGGGCTCCAAAAAGGCCACCGTTGTAGCCGCATAAAGTGGGCTGCCTCATTTCTTAAAACTGAGGCCAGGCCAGCCCCGGGCCAATTGGGTAAAAACCCTGGGAAACTCTTGCATCCGCCTTACTCAGCATCTCAAGCTCGCCGACGCGGAGGACTCCAAAAAGGCCACCGTTGTAGCCGCATGAAGTGGGCTGCCTCATCTATCAAAACAGAGGCCAGGCCAGCCCCGGGCCAACTGGGTCGAAAACCCCCTGGGTAAATGGGGTGGCGGTCGCCCGGGAAACGCCCGGGCACGCGCACCCACCCCTGCCAACATGTCTCACCCGGAAGTCATTGGTGCTGTCCACACGACCTCCCACCTTGGCCATAAAAGCCAACCCGACAGCTGAGATGCTATGGTGCGTGGTGCAAGGCCCTGGGGATACAGGTAAATCGTGAACCGCAGAACATGGGCTACTGGAAAAGGCCAGGTTCCTGGCAGTCAGAATCGGGTAAATAATACTCTAAAGGAACTAAATGCGTGGTGATACGCCTTACTCATGCATGGCGCTAGTGACAGGCCAATCGCCCGGTTCACCTCTCCTTGCCAACGGTCCATCTCACATCCGGGAGTGGCGAGGGAAATTCCTCCGCATCCGGGGGCCGAGGCACGGAACCGGGAGATCTGCAGGCGGGACAAAGCAGCAGCAATATCATTATCAACCCTTGGGACATGCCTGGCCCTGAAGGGAATGTTGAGGCACAGGTTGCATAACACGAACCAACTAACTAGCTCCATAACCCCGGGCGATTTGGAATCCTGTGCAGTGACGATGCGGAAAACAGCCGCGTTGCCATGCCCAAGTTGCACAACCGAGTTGGCCCACCCCTTGCCCCATAGCATCAAAGCACCCAGGATAGGGAAACATTCCAGATACGTGAGACCATGCAGGCGACCCTTTGCCTGCCCAGGATGGTGGCCACCCACCATAGGCCCACTTCCAATTGAAGTACATCCCAGAAACCCAGGAATCATGAGGCATCGGACCGCATCTGAAAGCAAGGGGGAGCCAGGAAATCAGACCCCAAAATGACACCCCGTTGAACTACCTCTGGATCTATGGCCAGACAAGCACGTCTGCCCCGATACCCTGGGTAAATCTGAGCCTGTGATGGGCCTGGATAATCCCGCCATGGCGTCGTACCAGCGCAGAGCAAATGCCCTGCCCGGTGCGACGACCCTGCCAGCGTAACTGGGGTGACCATGTAGCACCAGAAGTTCCCTCAGTGATGCCATGCGCCCGGCCAGCAAGACCGAGACAAGGGCCACTAGCCTTGACACCTTATCCTGCTGCAACCTAGAATCCTGCGCTATCGTGTTACTCTCCACCCCAGGAATACTAGCTGTGGAGATGGGCCCTCGGTCTTTTCGGGCGCTAAAGGGACACCAAGTTCCTCCATTAGCGTCTGAAATGTGTTGAGGAGACGTGGGTACGTGTCCCAGCCCCGTTCAGCCCCGAATAAAACCATCCAGGGAATGGGCTACAGACCGGGACCCTGACCTGCGGACAAAAGCGCAATCTAGGAAAATGGTGAAACGCTCGAATACCGAGCCCCAAAGGAATAGCCAAAAGGCATGGCATCATTGAACAATATGCTCCCCAGGACGGGGGTGCGGGACAATGCCAACGACCCTGCCCGCATAGACCCTTTCGTCAAAGCTGGCAGCAGCCACCTCCTCCCTCCCCTTAAGGGATAAAAGATTGGGGGCATCCTGAGGGGACCTATTACCCATAAAGGGATCCGGAACCCCTGCCTAGAACCCTGAAGGATACCCGCATCCTCACCCTTCAGGCACCATGTGAGCCAACGCTCCAACATGTCCACCTTAAATGGGGAGGGAGCCCTTCGGTGAACTAGATCCATCTGCGGCAGTCTTGCAAGCCCCCTGTCTGCCCCACCCTCTGTCCCGCATCCTTCTAGGCCTGGGACAGGCAGAGGCCGCATGGGGGCCAACACAGGTGGGACACTCCTGTCTGTATTTGCAAGTCTTCCCCTTAGAGGAGCCATTGGACAAAAAAGTCCAGCACAGCCGGCGGGCTGGAACCCCCCGCCCCGCCCCCTGGCAGGTGACCTGTGCTGGGGCCGCCCGCTGAACCGCATGCCCACAATGGTATATCTCCCCGGGTGCAGGGCGCATGGGCGTCACGTACAAAAGCCACAGCCTCTGGCCTGGCTCATCCCGCCTAATATCGGGGTGCGGGGAAATCCGCCTACGGCATCCCTCGTCACAAGCCAACCACGCTGGGCCCGGAAAGTAAATCATCGCCCGGTAGGCGTTGTCCAAATACTGGACCATCGGAATTGCCAAATCCGGCCATGCCCTAAGGTACACCGCCATGCATACGATGCAGGCCGGCAACCATTTGGCCCACATACTTGGTGGCTTGCGACAACGTGCCTGCCACTATCCTTCTCATTCTGCCCCTCCCTCTCTCCTTGGTGGGCACACTGTTTAGGAATGAGAAGATATCCACGTACTCCCCCCGCCAAATTTACTCTCTGGCGGCCTGTGCCAAGTGGTCACTCATCAGTAAGGAATAGGGGCTTGGACCAACCCGGCCACCCAAAACATTCCCCTAAGGGTAGGGAACACCCCCCACCACGGGGCCCTGGGTGTTAGCTGTCATCGCCGGGTGAGGCGTCAGCGGGTGCACCGCCGCACTACCCGCGCGAGGCCAAGGCGATTGGAAAGCCCCCCCCCATATTGGGAATGTGTGTGGATGTACTCGCTTACACCGTATACTCACATGCTGCACCCCCGCGGGCCGCCCCCACCGGGGGTTCCGGCCCACTGGGGGCGTCGGAGCTCACGACCGACGTAGAGCTCATCCCCGGAGAACCTGCACCTGGCTGCTGGCTGGGGAGCTGCGAGGCAGTGGCCGAAACCGCGCCACGCGCCTGCAGCAGCTCAACCCTCCCTGTCGGCTGTTGTCCTCCTGAAGACAGCGCCTCAAAAGGAACCCCAAAGGAGGGGGGGCCCCGCCTGACTTCCACGTTAACCTGGGGCGAAGGGCCGGCTGGCCCGCCTGGTCCATGCGTGGGTACAGGCCCCTGTACCCAGGACCCGAATATGGCCATTGGCCAGCACCAAAGCCCGGCAGGGTCGGTGGAGAAACCTGCCAAGGCAGGGGGGCGACCCAAGAGGAGTAGGCCGAACAGGATGGGCAGGTGGAGGAGCGGTGTCCACCGCTCGCGGGCCGCGGGCCGGAACCCCTTCCGCGCCCGCACTCTGGTTGCCCACTCCGGGCGAAGGGGCAATAGACCCCATTCCGCCGGCCCCGGCAGGGGCGGGCAAAGGCGGCTGCTGAGGAGGCAGCACCGCGGTCCTCCGACCTGGGTTGCGCCTCCTAACCGCGCGAGCTGCACTCGAAGCTGCCTTCTTCTTCGAAGGCATTTCCACCGAAGCAAAGGGAAGCCGGCAAGGCAGAATCGCTACCCAAAAGGCTTCCCGGTAGGCTCAAGAGCGACGGAGACACAGGGGAAAAGACTTCTCCGCTCCGTCGCTGAGGTAAAATGGCAGCTCGGCTGCCTCGTGGCCACCCCTTTTATAAGGGAGCTGGCCACGCCCCTAACTACCCGGATTCTCTGTCCTGTGGGGGGGGGCCCGCAAAGGGCGCGGCGGCCATTTTGGCGCCGCGCTTGCATTGTTGTCATTTTCTATGACAGGCAGGAAAATACACCATGTAGTTCAAAGATTCATTGAGGACAGGATGCTGGCAATGAGGATGTTGAGCTTCACAGAAGGGGAACACTCAGAAAAGAAAGAAATAGAGCAATCCTACATGTTCTATTCAAAAGCAAGCTCAACTAAGTACAAAAGGACTGAATCGCAAGAAACATATTCGAGATTCTGTGGGTAAAGGTTGAACTTCATTAACAAATATCTCTATGGTTCTAAAAATGTACTACACTCTATTTCATTCCTCCTTTAACACTATTAACTGCTTCCAGCTTATTCCTCAAAATTTAAGAATGATCCCTACATTTTCTTTCAAAATCATAGTACTAAATTATACTAAATCATAATAGTCTGAAAAAACTTAAGGGCTTTTAACAGGACTGGGGTACATAGAAAGAGCCTCAAAGATTGTGGTATTTTTGAACCACAATTGGGCATACCCTGGTAATGGCACCCTTGTGTTGCCAGCTAATCTTTTTCACACTAGGTCAGGCGAAAGGAACTGCTGGATGAACTCACCAAAAGGTGGCTTAATTTAGGCAGTTTCACATCTTGCCTAGACACAGAAGAACAGGACTGAAGATATAAGTTGATCAGGTGTCAAAGCACCAGCTGAAGTCTCAGGGAATTGGGTTTCCAGGAAAGGAGACAAATTTGAGGATGAGTGACTGTTGTGTATTGAGGCATATTTGCAAGTAGTGCGGGCAGCGCCTTACAAGAAGAAAATGGCAGTTTCCCACCATACAAATTAGGAGCTTAAAGTGGCGCGAAAACCAAATGCACAGGGCACGTTAATTATGCTATTCCATGCCCTGTGATTGGTTATAGTTTGGATCCTGTTCTCCATTGGTTAAGTACATATATTCCCTGTTATGATTGGTTAGTTACACTATATACGCCCCATGGGTAAACAAAGGTGGGGCCAGACCAGATGTACACTTCCCACTCCGTACAGGTAGCCACAGCGCTAAACCTGGGTCCCTCCATTATGCTATGCTTCTAGGCTAGCTAGTATTTGCCAGTTATGGCAAGAGTCCGAGGGACTGATTACTTTGGGATTGTAGAGCCATCTCTGTGTCTGGAACATTTTGTAAGCTCATCTCTAAAAGGCTGTTGAATAAAGACTTGTTGCTGTTTTGTTCATCGTTGTATGGACTAGTGCTTATAAGGGCTGTACATAACAGTGATTATGGAAGAAAAAGTCTGATTTTTGCAAAAGAGGTAGATATAAACCCACTCCTGCTCATTCACAGCTAGCATCAGCATGATGGCTTTTAATGTTTTTTACTTATATCAGTGTACCTCCTCTCTCACCCTCGCCCCCCCCAAAAAAAGCAGGAATGATAGGAAAGTACTATGTGGGTTATAAGTACACGTGCAGTACACGTGCTTGAGCCTCTCATCCCATTTGGAGCAAGACAGGGAGTGGAGCACCAGCTCTATGACTTGTGAATCTTTATGTGAACAAGAAACAGAAGCAGCATACACATGGAAAGGGGTGTGTAGATGCCTTGTGAGCTGACAGTGAGCTTTCTTCAAACCCCAGAAGCAACGGTGGTCCAGAAAAACTCCACACATATTAAATGTGTTACAAATAAACCTGTGTGGGATTGGGAGTCTAGCAGGTTTGTTGTCGACCAATACAGCTGTTAGATGATTTTTCCCACTTGACTATTTGCCTCCAAACACTCCTTGCATCACTTCATGCCTGCCACATTATGCTGTTAGCCAGGTTGGCTCCAGACCCTGGGAAAATGTATGCCAGGGGTAGGCAACCCACGGCTTGTAGGAGGGATCCAGCCCATGGCACCAAATAATCTAGCCCCACCCTCATTCCAGCCACCACAGCCACTGCTGCTGGAATTGGCCAGGGACTCGTTTACAGTTGTTGTAAACATGTTTACAGTAGCTGTGGATGCATTTTATTACAGCTGTAAACAGCATGGGAACCACCAGCCCAGCCCCCTCAATTGTTTGAGGGACTATGAAACCGCCTCTAACTTAAAAAGGTTGACAACCCCTGATATATGCAGATTCCTCTGCTACTTGTATGTACAGTCAGCTATCCTAGAAGCAATTTCAGCTACTCTCAAGACTATTCTGCTGCTGTGACTTCCAAAGGTCTGCCTAGTGACCTTAGAATGACAAGGTCCTTGATCTCTGTTTTTGAACCTGAATTTTCAAGAAATAGGATCCTACTAGCCTGGCAAACCTTTCTAGAGAATCTTTCCCTCTCTATCCTGTTGGAATCCTGTGGCAATCAGGTCCAACCAATCAGTCGGTTAATCATCAGGTGCAATGGGAGCATAGAATAGCAGCATCCAGAAGACCACAATTTTCCCAGTTTCTTTCTACAGTATTCAGGATTTATTTATTTACAAAATTTCTACCCTACCTTCCTCATCCATGGATGACCCAAGGCAGCTGAGTCATCTCAAAACTGGCCTTTCTGCCCCTTGAACAAAGCTGCAGAGAAAGCTCGGTGCATTTTACAGTGGGCTTAGAATCAGAAATTCAACAGATGAAGCATTTACTTGCATTGCCTTTTCAGGTCAAGGAAGATTGTACCAGATTAATTCCCATCAGGCTGTCAGTTACTTAAGGCACAGAGTGTCTGGTAGAAGGAAAACTGAAAAACCCAGAAAAGATTCCCCTGGTTTCTCCTTCAATATTTCTGAGTGTGCATATTATATTTTCTGGTGCATTTCTTTTTGTTTTCAATGGTTTCCTTTTTGTTTTGTTTTGTTGTTGCAACTGGTTATTTTACATTAAAGATAATATTTTCACTACTATCATGACAGATAATTAAGTTTCTTAATATAGTGGTTTCCTGACTGACTGAGTGGGTTGTGTGTGTCCCGCTTTAAATAAATAAGGAGGAGAAGATTTGAGGTCTAAACCAAAGTTGTAAATTTAAAACAACCTTTCTCAGTAATGAATTGTCAGTTTTTTGTTGATTTATTTTCATGTCCCGTTCTGTAAATGTTTCAGAAGGGTTCTGCGCATATGCACGTGTGCAGTAACTACTTTCCCCGCCAGTCAAATTATGGGAAGGTGGCAGGAAAGTGGAGGAAGCAGTATGGAAATACGGGAAATCCCGGCCAATCCGGGATACTTGACAGGTATGCATATGATTCAGTAACTATGCCTCTACTCATATTTATTTATATATTCTTCAAATTTCTATTGCCGCCCAACTCAGCAATGACTCTGGATGGTTAACAGCAATTAAAAGTAACATTAAAAAGTAGCTAAAAGCCCTTAAAAAACCCATAAAAATTCTAAATCTTTACCCACTCACCCCATCCGTTAAAAGAGAGAGAGAAATCTTAATCTTTAACTATAAGGAGGGATGTTAACCATTGTAATCCAGTATACACGCCTGCACCCATCCATACTATCCTGTACCGAGCCCAGTACACTTCCCTTTATGCTTACCAACCATCGCTGCAAGGGTCCGCCAGCTGCCAGTGGGGCAGCTGCCCCACGAATGCACACAGAAAAATCAAACTACATCTTCCAGCATCCTCCACACCATGACCACTGCAGCCAATGAGGTTGAAGGGTGCGAGCACATAGAACACTGAAAAAGCCAGCGTGTGAAAAATAAAATAACACCTCACACAATGGGAATGCAAGGCCACCAAAGGCGGATGCAGCGCCTCATGCAACAGGAGTGCAAGACCGCTGCAGGCGGATGCAGCGTTTCATGGCCTCGCTAACCCAAACCCGCAAAAAAACATGGTGAGACAACCGCCAGCCTTCTTTCCCGGAGCAACGGGGAGAAGAGGGACTCCATCTCCTCCCCGCTACCCCACTGAAGACACAGCGAGACCACCGCTGACCTCAAGGTAAGTTGAGCTGGGGGGAACCAGCAGTAGGCAGCACTTCATCAGGGGAAGCACCCTCCCTGGCGAATAACTGTCTGCTGCCTTTGTACTACCCACACCACTGTTTTGAGATCTAGCATGAAACAGCATTGGAGGTAATAGAAAAGCAGGAGCCAGCAATCTGCAAGGAAGAGTGTCACCCCTTACAGATCGTTGCCTGCCGATCTCCTGTTAAGTAAGCAAGAGGAAAAGGAGGCCGAGAGGAGAGAACCACCATGAAACAGATAGCTCTTCTCTGCCTTCTTCTCCCCCGACCGACTTAATGAACCTTACTAGACAAAGCGAGCTGACTGCCGGCTCTTCCTTTTCCCCATTGCTGCATCGAAACCTAATTTCGAAACAGCAATGAAGAAAAGAGGAAACAACAGACAGGCCGTTCTTCACCCCACAAAACACAACCACAATAAAATAGTTAAACACGGTGCCAACCATCAAAAATTAAAGAACACAAATAAATAAATAATTCAAATAAACCCACTAAACAACAAAACAATAAACAACAAACTCAACAAAAAACACCCAAAATACCAAAGGCTAATGTAAAAACCATGAAAACTCACTAAAACACCTATCTACAACATAACAACATGAAAATACCTTACTCAAAAAACAATAATATCTCAAATTACAAAAATAAATAAGGAAATAAAAATAAAAATAAATAACAACCAGAAATATCCAAAATGATAAAACACATCTAAAATCCAGAAAAACTAAAAAAGAACAAGCAAAAACACTGGGGGGGGGGGGGGTTTAAGTAGGAACACTCTACTTAAACCCCCCTAGCCCAGCACCCCAAAATCTAAATAAAATAAAAATAAAATAATAAATCAAGAGCACTTACGAAAGATGTCCTCCCTGCATGCCTCCGCAGCAGAACTGAAGAAATAAAGACAATCACAGTACTCTTAATCACAGCCCCACCTAGAGGCCAGAAGAGAATGAACAGTAAAAAAAACTATTTAAAAAATCCAAATAAAAATAAAAAAATAAATAAATTCAAAGACCACAAATTCAAATCACCACCACCCAAACCACCCCTAACCAAAAACACACAAACAAAAAACTGCCTGGCAAGGCCGGGCAAAATATACTAGTTATTTATATAAGCCAGCAGGTGGCCAAATCAATTGGTGCCACATGCCAGATTGGGCCCACAGGCCATAGTTTGGGCACCCCAACCTAGGGAGATCAGTTTATGGATTTTGAAGTACCCCCCAAAATTTCTAAACTGTGTATGTGCATGGAAGTGAAACATGCCTGACAGTGATAAATATGGGTCCAAACTAATGCTGTGGCCTTCTAGTTGATTTGTACAGATACATTCTATTGTGACAAGAAAACAAATCACTTGTTCACTTTCTTCTTTTATTGTAACAATCCTTTGTTAAAAGAAGGATTTATATAAAACCAGCATTCCATTTATCAGATTTCCTTTAAGCACTCAAATATTATTTTTAAACCTTGACTTCATAACAGCAATAGAAATATCTGCGATTATTTCTT
Source organism: Bradypodion ventrale (assembly GCA_035047345.1). Classification (NCBI taxonomy): domain Eukaryota; kingdom Metazoa; phylum Chordata; class Lepidosauria; order Squamata; family Chamaeleonidae; genus Bradypodion; species Bradypodion ventrale. Next base: position 237,648,139 of record JAWDJE010000004.1, read on the forward strand.
TGTCAATTTAATAGTCCTTAAAGAGCCTTGCTCTAAAAGAAAGGCACATAAGGGCTGATGCTTATCAACCTGCTCAGTAAATTCTATAACCAGAGTGTTTTATGCAAGTCAGAAATCTCCCCACCCTCATCAAACTACAGTGTTTCAAAAAGTAGGTAAGGCAGACTGTTTTTGGTATTTCAGAAGGGCTATTTCTGAAGATTCTGGAGCACAGGGTTTGGTTTTATTATATTTGGCAAAGATATTTATGTAATTTATCATATTATATAAAAATTATTTCAGAGCTTGTGAATTGGTAAAATGAGTCATACCTCTTTATTTAGGCAGCAGGTTTCAAGGAAAAGCAAATGGTTAACTACTTGATTTGTCATTATTGTATTATTACTGCCTCACAAGAGGCACTGGTGAGATTTTCTGTACTGTCCACCAGAATAGATTGACATGCTTTGGGCAATATTTTAATCTGCAAGATGAGAGGCACCATTTGCTGTTACAACCCTATATGTCAACATCTGTGTGCAACCATTGGCTGGGGGATAACTAGTGCATATTAAAACTATCCCTTTGCTATCCTAATGGCCACAAAAGAATTTGTAAGTCATCATTCATGCCTATGATCTCTGTTAAAAATGAGAAGGCATAGGCCACCTCCTAAGATGTGGTTGTATTCTTCACCATTCTTCACCATTGGCTGTTCTGGCTAGCATTGTCCATCAACCAATGGGCATCGGGTTGCCATGTTTTAGGGTGTGAGCTGGAGTTTCAGGGAATAATGATACCCAATTCCAGCTGGCTCCAGATCTCAGTGGCTTAGTACGGAGGTGTTCATATGGTGTTCTACTTGCTAGGAATGAGGGACATGGCTCTGGAAAGTGAGAGAGTGAGTGAGAGAGAGAGAGAGAGAGAGGGAGAGACACATAATGTTGAGCCCATCATGGCATTTGGAGCAAAGAAGTAGAAAAGCACCTACATCACATCTTGCGAGACATTTTGCCTGGCAATGGCAGCTGCTCATGTCATGTTCACTGTGCAATCCTAAAACCATACAGGATGCCCTAGACAGTAACCTCTACAGCTACTGGGCACCCTTTTGTATCTGCACTGCTCCTACTCCCCCATTTATTTTCTCCCTGGATATTACCTGAAGAAGCAAATTTTACCCAGATTTTGGACTTAGTGATCCAACTTTCTGTTGGCGTAATCTATCACATTGTTCTTTATTATTGCCATAAGCAATGAGAGCCACAGACTGTTTTAAAAAAAATAGAACTGCTGCTGGTTTACAAGTCATTGATTGGATCCTGCTCACAAATGTAGAAGGGAGAGAGAAACTGAGAATGCAGTTGCTATAATACCAATGGAAGAACTGGAAAGGATGTCATAAAAGAAAAGAAAAGGAAGAACAGTAAGGAAGTAGTGGTAGTAGGAGCTGCCCAATTATGCCTCCTGGCGGCACTGCCATCCTGCTTCATGGGGGAAATAGGACAGCCCTGTGTACATTGCTGAGAGTTTTCAGGGCATGTGGACGGAAGGAAAGAAGGGAGGAAGAACAGGGGTGGTAAACGAGTTGAGAACATTCTACTCTGGAGAAGTTTCTGACTTAGGCACTGGGTGTTTTTCATGATCGCTGTGCCTTTTCTTGTTCCCTAGAATGGCTCTAGTTATTATTATTACTTAAACTACCATCTTTCTTTTCATTGGCCACACACTTGGAAGGACTGCTTTTAGCAGTCTGCCACGAAAATGAAGTGCAACTCATAGCAGTCAAAGCAGCGATTTCTTTCATTTAATTGTGTACTGCAGCAACTGCTGACCTATATAGAACAATGTGAGTTGCTACTTAGGGGATAGAATGATTCAATGGATGAATGAAAGCTATCTTGTTGTTAGGGAGTAGTTTTTGGTTGCTTCTCTTCAGTTCTAATAGTGTAATGATATCTACCCAAACACAAACACTTCTGCTAATGAACTTTCATCCTTCCCACTGAATAAGGCTCTCTTATGTATGGGGACAGCAGTGCATTATGGTGCGACCTAATCTTCAAGACTTTCTGAATGGGAATGAAGCTATTTCAATGGTACAATTGAAAAAGTGTTTCACTTGGGTGCCGTGACTCTCCCCCAACATCCATATAGCACTAAACCTCTCTAGGGGCAATTGCAGTTGGAAGACTGACTATACACGGCCTAGGGATGTAAATCCAGACTTGGTTTGTTTCTGCACATGATAAAGCACAAGAGTTCCTTCCAAATCTCCTGGCATCATGGTTTTACATGGTGGAAGAGGATGAAATCTCTGAGAAAATTGGCCATTTGCAAGCCATAGATGCAAAACAATGATAACCACTGCCTTGAGGTATGGACTATAAAATGGAGAAGTATTGGATAGTTCATCTGTGTCTGCTTGAACTGTCAGCCTGTCCTTTTGTGCTTTAGGGCTGTGTTTCCTAACCATTGGTTTTTGGACTTCAATTCCCAGAAGCCTAAGTCATTTCCCTAAAGCACTGATCAGCCAATGTACTGATTTAGGCTTCTGGAAATTGAAGTCCAAAACCCAAAGGTTGGTGAACACTGTTTTAGGGCAAAAATGCTAGAGGTATTTTGCAAGAAAGCAGAGAACAAGTGATTCTTGTGTTGATCATGTGCTAAAGGAAAGATCTTTTGCAAAAACTTGTGTATCCAAGATAGGACCTTTCTCCATGTTGATGTAACTTTTCTTGACCATAACAGAATTTTTTTCATAGCCCTAAGTGCACAATGAGTGTTAAATCAGCATGACGATAGCTACACACTGACTTAAATCCCTTTCCATAAGTATAATTATCTGAAGGATTGAAAGATTAACACAAACCGGCTGGAACATGGTCCAGATAGTTGAGGGTTGCACAAACAATTTGGTTCTTTGTATTCCTCTATGTGCAGAACTGTTACCATGCTTTCTGTTGAACTTTAGTTGTACAAATACCAAGCCTGCCTTATCAAACTGGAGGCCTATAACTCCAATTTATATGATATTCCATTGTTACGTTTTTGTCATTGATATGCACACTTTACCTAACACCCTTTGGAATTTCACTTTGTCTGCATTTGCAGGCAAAACAACATGAGAAACATATCCCAAACGAACCTGTATAATGAAAGCAGTTACCTTTCTGATTCCACACAACTTAAAATTTTGCAATGCTGTTTTTCACTAAAAAAAATGTACAGCATGCATTTAAAACATGTATTAATGTCTATGCTGACTTTTTAAATCCTTGCAACTAAATATGCATTGGACACCTAGGATCCTGGCATGGATGAGAAACAGGCTGATTTTATTTTCATCTGTAGTTTAAAAATACATAATATATTTTCTTTTCCTATGGACCAGTTTCTCCAACACAATTTGGATGTTGTTGTTTTTTTGAACTACACTTTTCAGAAAATTCCAGGCATATTCATTTGAGAGAGATGAATCATCTTGGCTTGCTTCCATTTGCAAAACAGGCGATGAAACATTTCAGCATATCACACTTCAGTTGGATTTGATAGAAAATAGTCTTGTTCTTGTTTTAACAGCAGGATCTCTTCCTTCCTTCCTTAAAACCACATTTTAAAGGTACCTCGTATACAACTCCCTGACACTAGGTTTCTTAAATTTGGCAGGTTTACTCTCCGTTCTGGGGCCTGCCATGCCACCAGATTTTATGTACAGCAGTACAAAGACAAAAAGCTATCTTGTACTAGTCATCTCCCTCATACACAACTTTTTCTTCTTGCGTTGGAAGCCTCCAGAATAAAACCTGCAGAAATTTATTGATATACTTCTTGCTCTGGAAATGTTTGCAGTTCTTTCCAATGCCCAGAGAGCGAACAAGAGGCCCCATCTTACCGGTCTCTCCGTTTCTTTCATATTTTGTGAGAATCAATTCAATAGGCAGAAAGAACAGACAAAAACAAACTGTGTCATGATTAAAGTAAGGAAACAAGATGTGCCAAGTTCTTTTTCTCACCCTGTCATAGGGGGAACTTCAGCGGAAAGCAGGAGCAGAAAAAAGGGAAAGAATGAGAGATGTTTGCCCACTTGCTTTTTATTTAACAGAAGTCCTTGATGTTTCAAAACACCAACTCGTTGTTTTTTGATAAATAATTAAGACTGTTAAGGAATCTGTTTCACAAGCCAGGTGCAAAATTAGAAGGTTTCAGGCAGGAAACAAGAGATCATTGTACTATGGAAGGCAAGCAGATAGCAAGTAAAAATTATATAGTAGCACTTACTAAATTTTTTAACACCTTACAACAGCCTAAGCTCCAAGAAATGCTGCAGTACAGAAACTGGCAACAGTGAGCAAGTAACAATACTCAGAGGAAGAAATAAGGACCTATTAATAGTTAAGTTAAAAAAATGGATCTATCTCTGTTTCAATCTTTCACTCTCTCTCTCTCTCACACACACACACACAGAGAGAGAGAGAGAGAGAGAGAGTGAAAGATTGAAACAAAGATACACACGGAGAGACAGAGAAAATTTAGAACTTTGGATCAAAACAAAAAAGCAAGGCCACATTTCTGTACTTTTGGATTTCTTTATCTACTTTTTTTAAAAAACATAACACCATCTTTAATACACTTTTTCTAAATAGATTTTAAAAAGATTCTGGTTGGTAGATTCCCCTTAAACATGTGCTTTCTTCTTTGGTACCTACCTGCTCAGGAGTCTTCAAAACCTTAGTGTGCCCCCTCAAATGCTCTGTGCATTTACAATATTACTAGTTGCTTTTTGTCTATTAAACTATTCTTAATGTCTTAGAGTGCTTATTTTACAAATACTAATTCTAATCTAATCTCTGTTAGGACAGTTGTGGGTAAATATACACAAATAAACTTTAGCCATAGCAGAGTAATTTGATTAACCAAAGCCAACTGGAACTTTGGAACTTATTACCTAAATCTAGAAAACTCTGAACTTCCACAAAAGATGACTATATGTTCCTTTGCATAAATTCTTGTAGGTAGGATTTATTGTGGGTAACTTTCTGTAAGCAGAGGGCCGTTTTTGTTTATGGGTTGATGGCTGACAATCATGTGTGCACTTGCATTCATGCAAATTCATGGGCACGTATGCACACACATACACACAGGTATATGTACACCTACAAATGCTCATAAATCATACTGTTGCTCACTATAGCCACATATTTCTTCAGCATATCGTGTGTCTCAATTCTTTCCTTCAACTGGTGACATAGTTCCTTGGCAAATCACCCACAAATATTAGAATATATCTATTAAGTCCTAGTGATGAAATTTAATTTAATTTAATTTAATTGTCAAATTTATATACCGTCCACTAGGCCAAAGCCGACTCAGGGCGGTTCACAATGACAATTTAAAAACATGTTAAAAACAGTTAAAACTACCCACCCCCTAAAACAAGGGGTGCAGGATCCAAAGGCACCATGGGGAGGAGTTCTTCTACACCAGCCACCCAATTGAGGTTACCCTTCCACCTGCACCCCACACTTGACCCGCCAGCCAGGTTTTAAGTTCTTTTCTAAAAGGCAGCAATTCCATCCGGAGATGTAGCTCTGTTGGCAGGAGGATCCAGAGGGCTGGCGCAGACACGGAGAAGGCTCTCCTCCTTGTGCCAGAGAGGCGAGCCCCTCTGCCTGATGGAATGATTAGAGAGCCCCTCCGGTCCGCTCTGGTTGGATGGACAGATGTCCTCAGGGTGATGCGGTCTCTTAGGTAACCCGGCCCACTACCATATATCGAATTGTTCACATAAGTTACTGTCTATCACATCCAACACTCCGGTGTTTCTTTTTGGCAGGAATTAGGACCTAACACTCTTTTCCATGAAAAAGCTTGCACACCTGGTTGTGTTGGTTGCATCACATGAGGAGAAGGAAAGGAAAGCAACAAATGCAATGCATATTTTGTCTATCCACGTCCTATGAAAATTTATTATTAAAAAACCTTATCAAAACTCCAGTAAGATAGTGATCAGACAGGCATAATGCTTGCTATTTAGTTTACATTTGTTGAAGTTGGATTCACTCTGTTTTCCAGTGACCACGTGCAATTTAATGTAGAGCAATCCATCTGTTATGTATGTTAACTGTTTTCTGACAGGAGCGGAATGTATCTTTTCTCATGTATCTATTCTTATGCAAATAAGTGGATCGAAAAATGTGCACACTCTGTTAGCCAATGGGCTTTTGTTATTATTGTTACTGTTACTGTTTATAGGAGCAGAATGTATCTTTTCTCATGTATCTATTCTTATGCAAATAAGTAGATCGAAAAATGTGCACACTCTGTTAGCCAATGGGCTTTTGCTATTATTGTTACTGTTACTGTTTATAGTGTATATAAGTCCGGGTTTTGCCCCATCCAAACTGTGTTCAAACCCCACTAATAAAGAGCTGAATTTCACTACTTCATTCATCTGCTTCTTCATTCCTTGAACACTAAACCATCCCACCCCTTTTGCAAGATATTCTGCTCCTTTCTGGCACAGAAAGTTTTTAATTGGTTCAATTGGGAGTGTTCCTGATTATCCCATTCTGCAGTCTATGTGATTGCATAATTCTTTCCAATTAGAGTTGTGGATTGTGTTCTCTTTTATGACAAGATTGTGACATATGTATTGGGTTTCAACAATAGAATTGATGGCAGAGAAAATCCTCCTCAATTTTTTGAAGCACGCTCCTAAGTGACACAGTGTTATTTCAGATATAAGGGGCTATTCATGTTAGGTTGGTGTATTGCTGTAATCCTATACCACACTTACTAAATTAAACAAAAAAGGGAAGTCACTGCAGCTCATGGAGTAACAGTCACAACAAAAGACAGGGAAAGGGGTGAGGGAAGATAAATAAGAATGCATGCAGACCACCTTAGATCAAGGAGACGTAAGCGCCAGTCTTTGATTCATTCAAGAGGAAAAGAAAACCTTCTGCTTATTGAGGACTAAACTGGTTAAGTACAGAGAGACTTCCTCCTCACAAAATAAAGATCATTTGGTTGGAACTACATTTTTAAAAACCATAGACAGGTCTAGGCTGCAAATCTGAATTTTTTAGAGGTTGGCACTAAATATATACTTGAGTATAAGCCGACCCAAATATAAGCTGATACCACATTTTGACCTGAAAACCCAGGAAAATAGATTGACCTGAGTATAAGCCAAGGGTGGGAAATGCAGCAGCTGCTGCTAGTTAGTTTCAATAATCAAAATACATGAAAATATGGTAAAATGAATTAAATTGTTGGCACATCTCAATCCAGCATGGTCTTGGGACCCTCGTGGTCATTGACCTGAGTATAAGCCAAGTCTCCTTTTTTGGGCTAAAAAACTCGGTTTATCCTCGAGTATATATGGTAATGTGCTTCATTTCAGCTTTTTCACACAACCAGTGATGTGCAACATAGTGGCACTTACTTATAAAGGAAATTAAGGTAAATAGTTGTGTTAATTTGTCCATATTTTGAGTAGGGAGGTTGATCTGTGGCCAATATTTTTTTACTTGGGGGTAGTATAGGTTCATCCATTACTTAAAAAATCCTTTGAGTCTCCATCCTTTTGGGGGACTTCCCTGTTTTAAAAAATGTAATAAGAAATAGACACTAGTATCAGGAAAGTCTGTTTTTAAAGAACAATTTGAAGAAAAGTTGTTTTTTTAAAGCCAACACATAAATAATACAAAACAGTTAGAAGTAGAATAACTACAGGTATGCTAGACACATAATGTCTCCTGAATTGCTCTAGCTGAAACTCTCAGGAAGTCATACCCAGTCACAAAGTCTTCTTAGAAAGACTGGTCCTACTTGCTACAAGAGTGATACTGTATATATGAAAAAATCTGTTTCCTAAGAGCAGTAGCTGTGCTACTGAAATTTTTTCTCCAGGAAACACATCCAAGTTCAGGCACTTTCCAACCAAAGAGAGACCTACTCAAGGAGGAAATTAGAAAAAGCATAACTTCTACCCTGTACTTGCCACTGGGCGTTGCCTACTTGAGTAAAGAGACAAATGTAAAAAGCTCAGTCTTTTATCAGGAAGTACAACTTCTGTCATTAGTTTCTGTGGAACATGGAAACTTTTCATCAATCAAAATGGCAGCCCCATGCAATATATTTTTCTTCATTTAGGCAAGATAACCCATGCTAATATTATTTATGTATACTGTAATAGTTTATAGACTTTTTTACATCTAACGTTATTAGAGGAAGGAATAATTCTGATCTTCAGGAAGGCTTTAAAAACATGGCTTTGCCAGCAGGTGTACCCAAATGTGTATGGATCTCCATGCTGGAAATAAAAAAGACAAAAGTTCTGATACAAATTAAGAATGGGAAGAAAGGGAAATAGGATTCACATAAATTATTCAAGAATGAGAGAATTTCACATTTTTTGCCTAACAGACAGGTACCTATATTTTGCATATGTGACTTTTTTCTTCCAGTGACTGTTTTCAAGCCTTTCTCTCTGACCTGTGTAGTTTTAAGCAACATCTGTGCATCCAACACATTGTCTGGTTCCAACTGAAAAGTATAGTATAAGAACATGTTTAAAGGGTGGCAGCACTGGCTTTGCAATGACTAGTGAAGTATATTATGCATCAGGGCCCCCTGCCCAGAAGATGATGGATTACATGTCCCATCAGTCCTTGCTTCTAAAGACAATAGGGAGGAAGGCTGAGAGTGGTTTCTTGGTACTGAGTTAATTGGGAAGATCATAAGGGCTGTTTTTATGGCCTCCCTTCTTTACATATGCATTACCTGCCTTCGATTAAAACCAGGAGTTCTCAATCTTTTTAAGCTGGACGCATCACACTCCCTGAGACAGCTTTGGGGGCCAGAAAGCCATTTTACCCTTCCTTCACCACATGGCACTTCCTGGTGTGGTGGAGGTGGTGGTGGGCCACATGAAATGGTGCCACAGGCCACATCTGGCTCACAGGCCGCAGATTGAGAATCCCTGGATTAGACTCCTCTGTGTTTAGGAAATGTAGAAACATCTCAGTGTACTCTACCCACCATCTCTGCTTCTGAGGGAGAAAAAGTCACCCTAAGTGTCAGTGAGGACAACTCTTTACAATACCCACGAAGCCCGTAGAACATGAAACAGCTGTTTCCAATTCACTCAGTGGCAGATGAGTTCTTGACCTACCTAAGTGAGAAAATTCAGAGGCAGTGGGATGCGTTGCTTGCCACAGTTCTCCCTAGTGAATCATATATCTATGGAAACTGACATGCCCTAACCCCCATCAGACTGGTGTCAAATACAGCTTTGAACAGGTTGTGACATTTGACTATTTTTTCACTAATTCTCCTCTTTCTGTTATAATCATCACTCAGCCCAAACTATATACTTCTTTTCAGCCTGGAAGGGATATGTCATCACAGGAAAAACTTAATGACTAACAATATATTTTCTTATTCTACTTTCTTTTTAAACAATTTCTGCATTTCTTTGTTTCAGTGAGGCATCAGAGGCTCCAAGACTTCTGCCTATTATAGTCATTGTGTGATTTGCACTCACATAGTGTTTTTAGAAACACAATGGAATGAAATGAAATAATATTAAATCCAGGTGTGGGAGGAACATTACTGAGACTATAGAATGTGCAGTGGCTGAAGTGGTTAAAACGCTGACTGGAATGCTGGAGGTCTGCAGTTCGATACTCGAGTACTGCATGACGGAATGAGTTCCCATCTCTGTCCCAGCTCCTGTCCCAGCTTCTGCCAACCTAGCAGTTCGAAAGCAAGAAATCGCAAGTAGATAAAAAATAGGGACCACTTCAGTGGAAAGGTAAACAACGTTCCATGCATTCCGGTGTCTAGGCATGCCTGCCATATGTCCAGGGAAACTTCTGCAGAAGCAGACAGTGCTGGCTCTTTGGCTTTGAAACAGAGATGAGCACTGAACCCTAGAGTCGGATACAACTGGCTTTCCAGCAAGGGAAACCTTTAGTGTGTGCAAAGATTTAAGTTTTCTCTTACCAACCATGACTTTGGGGAAAAATTACCCTTCCATACAGAAATTAGCATATGGATAAAGAGTTCCCATTAATATCACAGAGATGCTTCGTGTTCATATTAAACTTCACAATTGGTTTTGTACTAGGGTGAATTTAACACAAGTTCTAGTGCAGAGGATAAAACAAATATTTACCTTGGTCACCTCAAACTATTAGAATTGCACTTCCCCCTCTCATTTTATTAGCAAACTGACATCAGTGATAGCATTCAAATGTCCATTCTCCATTAATCATTCTAATTTGTCAATCATTTCATGTACATCATATTACTATGATGATACCAATCTATCACATCCTTCTTCAGAACAGTTTAAGACCACACACATTTACCTGAACACATGTTCTTTCAAGTCTACAATGACTATATCCTGACAACTCAGACAATGATCAACAAAATCTTCAACTCATAATTATGTTCCATTGGCTTTACCTCACCTTTTCCTTGGTCCTAGTCTGCTGTAGACTCTTGAGAGTCCCCTGAATTTCAAGAAGATCAAATTGTTCAACCCTGAAGAAAATCAACCCTGCCTGCTTCTTGGAAGGACAGATGGTGAAGCTGAAATAAGAAGAGATGACTCACTGGAGAAGGCCCTGATGCTTGGAAAGATTGAAGACATAAGGAGAAGGTGGTGGCAGCAGACGATAAGATGGTGTGCTGTAGTCCATGAGGTAGCAAAGGGTTGGACTTAACTGTACGACTGAACAAAAACAATTTTGCTGTAAGAGAGACAAGAAGGAAGAGTTACAAAAAGGATACCAAAGTTATATCCAAGTGGCGATAATCAGGAATTATACTTAGAGGACACTTCAATGAATTGTCACACTGATTTCTCTCAATGCCATTGATGTTATATTATATGTAAATGGAGAAATGTGGAACATCATATGTGAATTTTGTCATGGGAACGTGTAAAGGGAACTACTTTTTCTTAAAAGTTACCTTATGGTAAATTAGATCACTTTGTAATCTGAATGTATTCACTTTCATTCTCTGTTTTCTAAGCCTTCCAAGCTCTGCTATGCACTCTCACAGCCAGCACGAGCCAGTCATTAGCGCATGCTTAACATAACAATAGCCTGCCAGCCTGCTCAAGGGAACTTGGATAGGAATTTGACAGGAAAGGGCCATCTCATAGAGATGATGCCACTGATAAGAACATCTGCAAATCTGCAGGTGCATCAGAACTGTGTTATCTACAGATGCCTTGATATCTAAATTTTGGGATTATTTGAGTTACAACGGGAGGTGTCTGGAGGCCAGAAAATGGTATAAAAACTCTCAGTTTCTGAACCTCGGAGGGCACTTTCCCGATGCCTAGGGGAAATGCTGCCGGGCTCTCTCCAGATGTCTTGATCGCTGCAGACTTAGTTTCTGCGCTGATGAGGGCATAAGATGCCCATAGATAAATTAGTCTTTTATTTTAAAGTGCTAATTTCTTAACTTTATTTATATATTCAATATTTTATGCTATGCAACATAACTAGCTTTTTAGAAGAAATATACCGCATACTCTTTTTGTACTTTTTACTCAATTAAACGCTGCTAACGAAGATCTGTGTAGCATCTCTTCCTTCCATGGGAGGAGGGAAGGAGCAAGGGCCAGATAAGAACTTTACAAAGAGGCCTTTTTCTCAAGTCCAACTTGTGGGGGATGCACCTCACAGGTGTGAGGAAGATTTTCAAGGTTTCGTTTCCAGAGGCCAGAGCGATGTCTTCACAACCTTGAGTTTTATTTATACCACATCACGTAAGATCCCCATAAGGCCAACTGGCCTTTGCCAAGTAATAGTTTGGGGAGGTGGCTTAGGAAGGGTCCTATCCCAGTCAACACCTGTTAATTGGGGTGTCGCCATTTTATGCACTAGTTTGATCTGGGCATTCTGTTAATGGGGTGGCATTAATGGGGCGGCACAGCCCACCTTCTCAGAAAGCCTCCATAATCACGCTTACCACATTTCCTGGCCTACACTAACTCCCCAGGCCAGGTAAAAGACCCTCCTTTGTCACTCTTTCCCACCTGTAAATATTTCCCTCCTTTCTCTTTTTTCTCTTCTCCCCCTCCCCCTCTTGGGGTGCTTAACTCCTTTCTTAGCATTGTTTCCAAATGGAACACTTCTTTCACCACTCTTCTTGGTGCTGAAAAGTTACAGCATTGGTGCCCAAACTATGGCCCGTGGGCCCAATTAGGCCCACGCATCTCATTTATCTGGGAATATTTCAAGCCTTCTCCATTTCAAAATCCACGGTGCTGGAAGGGTAAACTTGGCATGCCATGCTGATGTCAACCTTGATGCACCACGTTTACCCTTCCAGCACCATGGATTTGAAACAGAGAAAGCTTGAAAGAGTCCAAAAACTTAAGTTAAATATATGGCATGAGAAATTGTTTTACCTGATCTAGTTATCTGTAACAGTACTGTATGTTCCTTTGCTGCCTTGTTGTAAAGGTTGTATTTCATGTATGCTCTGAGACTATGTACAGTAAGTATTACCGTGTTTTCCCCGAAAATAAGACACTGTCTTATATTTATTTTTCCTCAAGAAGACACACTATGGCAGTGTTTCCCAAACTTTGGTTTTTGGACTCCATTTCCCAGAAGCCTAAGTCAATTCCTCAAAGCACTGATCAGCCAATATACTGACTTAGGCTTCTGGGAATTGAAGTCCCCTGTGGAGCCCACTTTGGGAACCACTGCACTATGGCTTATATTCAGGGGATTATTATTTTTATTAAGTATGGTACAACATGGTATGCTGCATAGCCACGCCTATCACTATGTCTTATTTTCGGGGTATGGCTTATATTGCGCAAATGCTTAGAAATCCTGCTATGGCTTATTTTATGGGTATGTCTTATTTTCGGGGAAACAGGGTAGGTAGTTTAACTTCCTAATTTTTTTATGTGTCTGTTCTGTATTACTCCTACCTCAGGCTTTTATTGATTATTTGCTCCAAACTCCATTGAAAGTCATTTGTAACTGTTTTTGAAACTTTCCTGGGTTTTTAATGTTTTACTATTTTTAATAACAGAAACACTGCTTAGTCGAGGTAGACTAAGATGTTAAGAGGTTGTTGGGCAAGTAGATTACCCTAGTTTACAGGATATTTAACTCTGCTGGGCTCTCCCTCACCAGGATCAGAAGGGTAATGTGTTGGAGTGGTTAGAGTTGCCATTCCATGACAGGTTTTTACCAGAATTTGCACTCAAATGTTTCTAAAAATGTATTGTCTTCACTTTATGAAACCTTCAAGACATCAACATTTTCCTTGAAGTTTCCTCTAATAGAGCTGATTGATAGGATAACAAGCTTATTTCCCAAAACCATGCTCATTGAATAGAATAATACCTATCTAACCTGTCATGAGGAAATGACACAAGGCATCTCCTGTTTTATGAGTTGATGTGAAGAAGTTTATACTGTTTGTTGAGATGGTAAATAGTGGCAGGTTTGTGCATGTGTGTGTGTGTGTGTGTGTGTGCACGGGCGCCTGTTTTGTTGTCTAGTGATTGGCAGGTTTGAAAGATCTGGTGCGGATAGTGGATGTTTGCATATGTGTGGAAAGAGACTGAGAAGGGGAAGTGCTGTTTGAATTAACATGGTTTGGTTTTTGGATAAAGTAGAGGGAATGTTAATCAAGTTTTTATGTAAAACCAAAATGGGAAATATATCTAATATTTAGCAGATAGACTCAGGATTGAAAATGGCCTTAACACACTGAAGAACTGATCCAAACAAACAAAACCAGCTTGAACTGAGAAAAATGTAAAGTGATGCATTTAGGCAGGAAGAATGAGACATAGACATACAGAATAGGTAACATCTGGCTTGATAGTAGCACATGTGTAAATGAATTAATGGTTTTAGTAATTCACAGTCAAAATGAGAAGCAGCAGTGTGATGTGTTGCAAATAAAGCTGATGAAATAGTTGTAAGATCAAGGTCAGCAGTTTGATTTCTGAATACTGCAGGACAGAATGAGCTCCTGCCAACCTAGCAGTTCGAAAGCAAGAAATTGCAAGTAGATCAATAGGGACCACTTTGGTGGGAAGGTAAACAGCGTTCCGGTGTCTAGTCATGCCTGCCACATGACCATGGAAATGTCTGCAGAAGCAGATAGCGCTGGCTCTTCAGCTTTGAAACAGAGATGAGCACTGAACCCTAGAGTCGGATACGACTGGCTTTCAAACAAGGGAAACCTTTACTTTTACCTAAAGGTAAATTTCACCCTTGCTTGAAAGCCCATTATATCCAACTCTAGGGTTCATTGCTCATCTCTGTTTCATAGCTGAAGAACCAGTGCTGTCTGCAAGGTACCACTCTATTCTGCTTTAGACAGATCTCCTCTGGCATATCAGTCCATTTCTGAGAATTGTAATTTAGAAAGGATATGAACAAGCTGGAAGAAATTCTGAATTTCTTGCACTAATCATGGTGTTGTGGAGATTTGGTTTGATGCCCTTCTGCAACGCTGTGGTTCAATGATTCTATGCTCTAAGTGATCAAGTCACCACTAAGTTCCCTCCAGCGGTTAGTCCACATTTTCACATTTTAAAGATCTGATGTCTGACAAGCTACCAATGATCAAGAAACGATGGGCCAAACAGTATAATCAATGTAAGAAAAAGTCCCATCTGAGGCAATACAAAAATTGAATCTTCATTTATTATATCACAATAACAAAAAATACTTAATTCAGTGAACGAAAATCAAAATTCATAAAGTTGAGTTATTCATACTTCATAACTTCAAACACAAATATCTTCAAAAGACATAACCACACCGACACCATTCTGGTAAATCGGTATTTCGGTACTTCATCAAAGGTGTGTATAATCTTGTAATACGCGTCAAAACAGCCTCTAAAGTGAATTCTTTTAGTGCCATGGACATGTGTGTCATACGTATCCCCTTTCTGTCTAAACTATATGATTGTTTTCTGTGGATGGGATGCGTTATTGATTGGCCGTAACCTTTCCTGATTGGTCTATCTGGCTAGAACACAGGCTGGAGACCAACCTGGCTATGCAGGAAAGGAAATTGGGTAAAACGCTTATAGTAATAGTCAGCTATAGAGACTCCATATTGCCTTCGCTGAGAGTACTGAAAGGAGTAGGATGAAAGTCACCCAAATGTCACAATGCCTAGTAAACAGCTTACAGTATCTCACTCACGTCCGTGGAGACACGAAGCTATTGCTAGACCAACAATTGCTTGCAGAAGCCCGGAGTTTACAAGGACTCTGAGATAGGATGGGAACAGTAAGTCTCGCTACATCTGCTGATTAATCTGCCTATGGGGAACCTTGGCACGCAGTATTTTCTTAGTAACTTCTTAGGCTGGCAAATGTACCTTAGCCAGCAACATGCTACGTAAGCAGGCTTTCTGTAATAGGGGTCATGCATGCTCCATGCACAAGTGACCAAGAATGCAAGTCAATAAATATAGATCACCCGACTTGATCGGGACTGACTTTTGCACCACACTTCTGTATCCTGTGCCTTCCTTGCACCTTGCGGCCCCGATCCTCCGGGGGGAGAAGAAATCATTACAACAGTTTTCATCTCCATTCTTTCCAATGGATTGGTGCTCTAGTTATAGCAGCATCTGGCTATTACAGGCCCCAGATCTGTACCTTCTCAAAAGACAAAGTAGTGTGAATCTAAATCCAGAGTTGATTCATTAGATCCATGGTGGCAAACCTTGGCACTCCAGCTGGTCTTGGACTTCAGGTGTACTGATTTGGAATTCTGGTAATTGAAGCCCAAGAACAGCTGGAGTGCCAAGGTTTGCCACCACTACATTAGATCAATGGAATTTTCATATGCATTGATTCATCTTTCAGCAGTTGCCTCACTTCAAAGAGTCAGTCTGTCTGCCTGAACCTTCCCACTACCCAAAGCCTCCATTTTAGGAGCTTCTGTATTACTACTGGTGAGAACATTGCTGGAATAAAATTATAGCTGGAGAATTTGGGGCATTTTTATAATCAGAATTCTGGAAGATATGCTTCACCCCACTGGTGGAGGACAACCTGTTCTCCCATTTCTCCCTTTCTCAGCCGGGTGCCCAAGATGGTTATCTCTGGCCACCATTCAAATTTGACTATTACGATTGCTTTACTGATATTAAACAAAGGGTGTTCATTCCCTTCACTGTTAGTGGAGACAGGAGATGGCTATCTCATGGCCATCAGGACATCTTTTACCCCAGTATTGGGTTTACAAACAACTAAAGAAGACAGCAGTTGAAGAAACTTATCCTTACTGAACATTTAATATAAGACTAAGATTACTTAAAAAGCATGTATGGGGGGAAGAATGACCCTTGACATACCTATTTATCAATTATATATAAATTTATTAAAGTGAAAGTATCAATGAATGTATTGATTTTCACTTCCTTCAAAATAATCTGAAGGTGCCCTTCATATTTTAACATTGCAGCTACAGTCGAAGTGAGGAGCAAAATATTAAACAACAAGCTGAACGAAAATAAAAATAAAACACTCATTTTTAGATATTTTTCTTTTAATGCATTTATCTAAGACGTTCTTTTCAAAGCACTATGCCATTATTTTAGAGTTAAATGTTTTATACAGGAGCATCAAAACTATATATGCTTCAATCACCAAACATTTTTAATGGCTTTCAGATAAAACAATTTATTTATGCAATTAACAACAACATGCAATTTCTAATAATTAGCAGATAATAGTTATCCACAAAGTACTTTATAAAATTGCCTTCAGAACTGCATTCATTCTGCAGGGAACCGCTGGAAATTAGACTATAAAATTACCAGGAAAT
This sequence comes from Bradypodion ventrale, assembly GCA_035047345.1. Taxonomy (NCBI): domain Eukaryota; kingdom Metazoa; phylum Chordata; class Lepidosauria; order Squamata; family Chamaeleonidae; genus Bradypodion; species Bradypodion ventrale. The sequence continues at coordinate 237,664,979 of JAWDJE010000004.1, forward strand.
GTACTGCATTAACAAGAATATTCTGTATTCTGCTTCGCTTTTAAATTTATGGGTTTCAGCATTTGTAAACATTTGGTTCCACACAGAGACAGCAGGCCTATCACTTTATGGAGAGATAAATACCCAAGATTATATTTCTATCCACCTTTGGTCACCATACTGCTGTCTTATCCAGAATGTCTCCAATTTTATAATTTTAGCCACCCTCACTCAGCAGTGGGACAACTTCTTGCACATCCTAGGAGAGAGGCAGGAATCCTCTCTGATCACCTTTCTTGTATTTAAAGGGTGAGCCTCCATAGCTTTGCTACTCTGCAATATATTTAAGGCTTGACTCACTACTTAGTTCACTTGCAGGCAATCTTCCCACACTTGAATCTTCCCAAGTCCTATAATAAATGTAAATAAAGTGTAGCCCATGTTAGGCTGAAAGGGCACACACTCAGGTGATACTTTAATCCTGGGATCTAAAGTAAGGGTTCTCAATCTATGGCGCGTGGACCAGATCTGGCCCATGGCACCAAATAATCCAGTTCCTGACCTCGCTCCAGCTGCCACTGCCGCTGCTGAAATCGGCAGTGGACTCATTTATGGCCATTGTAAACACATTTATTACAGCCATAGATGAATCTGCAGCCATTGTAAACACATTTGCTACAGCCGTAATTGAGTCTGTGGCGATCATAAATGTGTTTATGACAGCCGTGGATGCGTTTTATGGAAGCGTTTGTGGCCCGCTCAGCTGTAAGATGGCTAAAAAAGGTTTAGCCCCCAGCTAAAAAAGGTTGAGAACCCTTGATCTAAAGTATTCATCTGTTCAGTGCCTGTTTACCTAATGTTGCCCACAGTGGCTCACCTCTGCTACCCTATACAGTATTGTCCAAACTATCTGACAACAGGGTGGCATATTTAACAACAGCTTTGACACATGCCTGATAGGCAAAAAATCCTGTATGTCTTTGCAGGCGCACCCCCCAATAAAGGACTCAGACACTGGTAAAAGTGGATAACGGCATTGGGCCACATTTATTGATTCATGCCCTAGTCCGAATTATAAATTTCGATTGGTATTCAACCAATTATAATTCTTAAGGCAAGCAGGCCGAAGTAACACTGGTAAGGTTCCTCCCCAAAATTGCCAATGGCAATTGGTTACAATGTATCCATTTGTATCAATTTGTTTGTTGACAACAAACAAATTGTTGACCGTAGTCAATAGCTAACTACTGACCCCACCCTCTGATGCGTATCCGTAAATTAACGGGGTGATGCATGCTGCCTAGCTTGTGCCATCACCCCATTGCCTGGTTCATCGTTGACCGGACAACGTTAACCAACTTGTGGCTGTCTAGTGTTGTCCAGTCAATTGTGAACCTGCCGGATACCTGTGGGTCATAAATGTTTACCTTACCAGTGCTACCCGCCACACGGGGAGGCATCCATGATGACTCACCGCCCCCCCCCAAGACCGTCAGCTCGGTCGCCAGGCCTGCTTGCATCACCAATAATGAGGTACATACCTCTAGCCGACAGGTGGACCCCTTCACCCGCTTACCAGCAAAATTTTTGTCTAATTAGTCCAACTAGGGAGATTCGCATCTCCCCTAAATTGGTGTCTCGGCACAATGTTAGACCATAGCAACCATATGTAAGCCATACATGATGTAAAAAGCCAGGTCACAGCCCCCCAACGGTTTAGTAACAGCAGCGAGCCGTATAATATCGCTGCCACCGGGGCGCCTGTAAAACATAAGGCGGTCCAGCATCCCTGTCAGACAGCAGGAATGGTGTCAGTTCCCGCTCCCATGTGCCGCGCATACCATACCATAGGCTTCATGCTGATGCACACAGCCCGGCCGGGGTCCACCCACTGTCGCTGCAGCCTATACCGCTGCCCAGTGTACATAGCTGCGGCCCACCAGCCCCCCACCACCGGTATGTTGAGACCCCTAGGATCTGTAAAAGAGGAGAAAAAAAGGTGAAGGGCATAAACAGGTACTCATACAATGAGGGTACGTACATATCTGAAATTGCGCGTAGACGCATACCCACCTCTGAGTACCCCAAACGCAGCCGCGATCAGCGCGACGCCTACCTTAAGTAATTGGTGCCAAAAGAGGCCCCACACCGCAAAACGCGGGACCGGTCACCCTCGGGGACTGTACTACGGTAAGGGTAGACCCATCCCGGTGGCAGAAAACAGGCTGGGGCCCACAGCAGGCACTGTTGAAAACCATGTAGGGCACCAACCGGACAGATGTCTCGAAAACTTAGTAGCAGTATACACCACTGCCTACCTTGCTGAAACACCCGTGAGGACCGTATCCCCACCCGAGCCCACTCATGTGATAGAGACATCTTCGTGTTCCAGTGCCCTATGAGACACCTCCACCTTACACAGATGGTACCAACTCTGGCACCCTCTCACTGATGCAGAGCGCTCCAGAAGGCTACCGTGGTAGCTGCGTGGCTGAGAGCCACCTCCCACCTATCTGTGCATCAGTAATACCACCTCGTTCAAGGTGTGTCAAAAAACCTGGGGAAAAGAGCGACGCGTGTAGGGGCATCGGGCACGTTCCCGTGTCCACCCTTCCCTGACACGACACAGGACTCATAGTGATACGCCTTACGCGTGCGAGGTGACAATGACATGTCCAGTTCCCTTCAGCTCGCCAAATGCCTAACTATCGGCCAAACGTGGCAAGTGGAGTTCCTCCGCTTCGGGAGGAAAGCACGGCAACAGGTGATCCGCTGGTGGGGAAAAGCAGCAGCAAAGCCATTAGTAATACCTAAAACATGTCCGGCCTGGAACAGCACATTGTGGCGTAGGCTTCACCAACGACTAGACAAACCAATGTCAGGACCTGGGGGATTTGCATTCTTGGGTGTTGACAATGTGCCAGCGGCGCATTGTCATGCCGCAATCAGACCACTAAGTAGGCTGACTCATAGCACCATAGCCGCAGTGCTCTCCAAAAAGGGGGGAAACGTGATTACAGTGATCGCAGGGGCAATCCGTGCACCCACCCTCAGAGTAAACCCCATGAGTCAGACAGCCGGCGGTATCTGACCGTACTATATATCCAGGGCAGACCAGGTCCGTTCTCCAATAAGCGACGACCCTACCCAGGAGTAATTTAAGCCAGAGGAAGCAAATTAGGAGGTAATGGATTAACTACATTTCCCAAGGCCGTACTCTATGTTCGGCAAACAATGCCCAAATCGCCATGGACATCCAAGCCACCGTCACCATGGTTAACCGGGATGTCCACGCGACAGCCCCAAGGGAGAAATGTGTGGTTGCAAGATGGGACCTCGGTCTATTCAGGTGCCAAGGGGACACCCAGTTCCCACCTGAGTGTCTGAATCGTGATGAGGAGACGCGCACACGTGTCCAAGCCCCATTTAACCCCAGACCCAAAGTCGTCGAGGTGATGGGCTGGAGACCGAGGCCCCGACCTGTGAGCGGGTGCCCACGGAATGAAAGTCCCACATCGGTCGGGTGCTAAAACTAAATGAACGCTGACGGAAGGGGGTTATGTATATCTAATTAAAAGTCCCTCGAAACTTAAAAAACCTGATAGGTCTAAACCCTGGGGTGCCCTGACAAAAAGCTGAAAGCCGAGTGCCTGCCACGCCGTGCCAAAACAGCACCAGGACTGCGCGAGCACGCCACCCTTAGTAGCCGAGGCAACTACTCGTACCTGACTGAACGAGGTCCTTAGGAAGGGCATCCCTGAACGGAGCACCCACAGGGTAAGCTGAACGGAGGATTATATGACATGCACCCATTTTCCCAGCTCAGCATGATCTCCCTGGGGGGTGCACTCGACTAGGGAAAGGTGGTCCCAAGGAGGGCCCCCGCCACTCTCATAGCCCCAACTCACTTAGCTGTGGACAGTGGAGCCCCCTATACGTTACCCCGAAAGGGAACCAGGTTAGTAGCATCCTGGGGCCCCCAACACCCTCGATGGATACGAAAGCCACAGTGAGAAAACCCTCCAGCAGGTTTCCCGCCCCATCTCTTCTCTGATGAACTGAGTGCCATCACTCCCGGCTGGCTATAATAGGGGCGGGGGGGCTTTTGACAAGGTTAGTAGGGTCGGACAGAGCTCTGATCGCCCCTGTGGACCCCCACCTCTGCCCAGTAACCCACCAAACCGCGGGCCAGCGGAGGCGGCGTGAGGGCCGGCGCAAAAAAAGGGGGGCACTGAGTCAGTAACGACCGTGGTGCTTAGTACACACATCGTCAGCTGAGCAGGCCAAATACAGTAGGCGGGCCGGAACCCCCCGCCCGACAAGTTTGCGTGAAGTCAGTGTCCGAACAGCCCACTGCTCAGCAGGACCACCACGGTACCCATCACCAGGCACCAGCCCCTTGGGACTGATGTACACGAGCACCCATGCTGACAGTACTCGTCCCACCTCCTCTCGGGATATATACAGCCACCCTCGGACACGTTCCTCACCATGAGCCAACTGCCATAGGCCCATCTGATCGACACCAGGATGGCCCAAATAGGTCAAGCCCCGCGGCATACCACATACATACAAGGTATGCCGGCAACCAGTTGGCCTCCCAAGGTGCGCGGTGGCTAACGACGGTGGGACATCTCTTTGTCTCAGCCGTCCTGTCCTTCTCTCTCCACCCAGTGGGCTCGCAGTCCGATAGGGAGAATATCCACATGTCCCCCTCCAGCCCTTGCCCCTCATGGCCTGCGGCCAGTAATCAACCGGGGCCAGTAATCCTTGTCTATCGGCAAAGCCCTTGACGGGACGTTCTGTATAAGGGGCATACACAGCAGGCTCGGACAGCCCCTGCGATGCTAAACACTATTCCATGGGCGGACACCTCCGTGGGTGGTGGCTTACTATGGGGGACCACACAACGTCCCTGTCCTCCTGTCAGTACCCCCTATCCCGACTTGTGTCTCAGTTCATAGGGGGGCTACATACACGTACTTCCCCCCACCAAATGTTTTCCCTCATGATCTGGGGCAGACGATCACTGGGGGGGGCATGACTAACCAGTAGTCGGCAATGCCCTGTCTGGTACATGATGTACAGCGGACATACACAGCGAGACCTGTACAGCCCCCCGTGACGCCACATACCGCCCCGGGAGCACACACCCCCACCCCCAACGTCGTGCCATAATGGAACCAAGGGGCACTGGGCTAGGATGGCGAGTGATGCCCCCCAGCCTAAATGGCAAGGCGAATAGCACTGACCCCCACTGCTGGAAGTGGACTGTGATGTGTGTGCATTCAACTTGAACGTAATACTCACAAGTTGCACCCCCGTGAGCCGCCCCCACCGGGGGTTCCGGCCCACGGCGGGCGTCGGAGCTCGCGACCGAAATCGAGCTCTGAGGCGACCTCCCACGCACTCCAGCCGCAGTTCCAGACAACGGAGAGCCGCGAGACAGCGGCAGGTACAGGCCAGCATGTCATGAGAAGCTCGACCCAGCAGGCCGCCTGTTGCATAGTGGTAGCGGTTGAAGCAGCCGGCGGACACAAAGGGGGGCTCCGTAGGTAGGGAAGGGGCCCCCACCAACTGGTTAGCTAAGGGTGTCCCCAGCACAGCCAAGAATACCAAGCAGGCATCCCCTGCCACGAAAAAGCCCTAAGAGGTGGGCCAGGTAGGCCGGATGGCCCGCTTGGAATTAGGCCAGAGGCCCCAAATTGAGAGCCTTGGCTAGAATAGGTAAAAACGTGCTGCGAGCCAGCACCAGGCCCTCCCCCCAATCGTTCCGGCCCGTGTCCGGTGGCATGGGCCGTGGGCCGGCCCTCTGAAGGGCCGGTCCCTAGGGACGGCTCCAGCACCGTCACGCGGGCCAGTAATGCATTGCCAATCCCCCTACTTAAAGGGGGCCAGACGGGCCATGCGGTCCGCCGGGCAGTGGGCCAGGGGCCCCAACTTGAGAGCCAGGCCCCAAAAAGGGGGCATGCCCAAACTCCGGCCCGCAAGGGGCCGGGGCTCATCTTGCTGCGCAAGCGCACCAGGCCCCCTCCCCTGCTCCGATAACCCATGGCCGGGAATTGCGGGCCGGGGGCCGAAGCCCCTGCAGGGCCGGTCCGAGGCTGGAGGGCCGCGGGCCACAGCCTGAGCTGCCCCATCCAGCCGATCCCGGTGGGAGCCTCCGGCCGGAGGTCCTGTCGAGGGGGGGTTGCAGTTGCGGTCCTCCGACCCGACTGCTGCCCGCGATAGCCTTCTTTCAATGAGGTCTAATTAAAGAGCGATCCCTATCCAGGGATCAATCGCTGGCCGGGAAGCCAAAAATCAAGCAGCCAAGACGCTAAATGGCTGCAGCCCCGAAAAGGCTTCCCTGAGAAACGAAGAGCGACGGAGAAAAACTTCTCCTCTCCGTCGCTTTCTGAAAATGGCAGCTCGGCTGCCTCGTGGCCACCCCATTTAAAGAGGGCTGGCCACGCCCCCTAACTACCCGGATGTCCAAGTCCGGTGGGGGCCCCCCGCAAAGAGCGCGGCAGCCATTTTGGTGCCGCGCTTGCATTTGCTCAACATGTTACCTAGGTGTGATAGGACTAAACATTCCCATTCTCCCCAATAAGTATAGCTTACTCTACCTACTGAACAATTTCATTGCAGCAATAGTTAACTCTTACACTAGCAACAGCTCCACTTCCCCTTGTTCTGAATGTCAGCTTCTGTGTGTTCCAAAACTACAGCCCCTCAGGCCACTCTAATTGAAAATGAGTAAATGCCAAATTTCTGGGTTGTTCCAAGGCCTTGTAGGTGACTACCCAAAACTGAAAATTTGTGAGAATGAGCCCCACAGCATGCTGACAAATGAACCTTGCATTGGGCTCCTGACTTTTGAAATTATAGTGGCTATCTTTACTAGGTGAAGCTTAATGGCTGAAATACAGTTGAGCTTACAGAAGGCAATCTCATCTTGCTTTGTGTTTATTATGCATAGTAACATGGAGATGGAAATGACCAGCATTTAACCTAGTCATTGCCTCTTTGGTTGTAGTCAACCAAAAAGCCCTGTCAGACCTGTTATTCCAAGAGCACACAAAGATGGTCTAGTTAGTTTACTTGTGATTAAGCACCCTGACAATTTTTGCCCAACACTCCACTAACCTCCCCCCCCCAACAACCTTAGGCTTTTTGAACCATGTCTGTTTCTGTACCCAGGAAAGTATGTTGTGTTTTGGGATCAAGGAGACAGCGGAGGCTTGATTCATGAAGAGGCAATAGGGCAGGGCAGCCCGGTTGGTGTTTATTAGGAATAACAAGACAAAGACATTCCAGCGAAGAGTATGCAATCTATTCTTATTGGTTACCTGCGATAGCATAAGATTACTTAATTGGCTAAATATCAGCATGTCTGCCTCGTGCACACCTTGCTAATTGGATGAAAGCTGCGTGCTTGCTGAATGACTACGTGCCATCCCTGGGCATGGTGGGGAGGGCCAAAAGCCTTGAGTAGAGGCCCTAACTGGGGCCTCTCAGTTACAGCGTGAAAAACAGATGAGGTAAGGAGAACGATCACCCACGATTTATGACCATGGTGTGCCAATAAGCCACAGCGATCGTGCTGTGAAACTCCTCACAAAAGTAAGATATACACTACCTGTATACAGGTGCCCTATATTTTCCCTCAAAACCTTCTATAAGCTGTATGCCCTGCATATTGCCCACTGCCCCTTCTAGAAAATGCCATCCTATTGGTGAGACAAAAGTGTCATCCTGTTCTTAGCTCTCAGTGCCCACTCCAAAAGATATGAAAACTCTGTAATGTCCAATGTATATAAAAAACTGCTCAAGGGGCCAAACCCCATCCATCCATGGGAAGTTGCCTCTACCACATACCACCAAATCTCAAATACAGGGAACTGTCATGGACTACTCTAACTAGGAGAACCCCACATCTACCCCTCTCATTAGGCTTGCCCCTGGTCAACCATTCCAAGTGAGCATGATGCCTCTCTAAAAAGATAGCAAATTGAAAGATGGGTATAAAGGCCTCTTACCCAAATTAACAGGTGTCCAAACTGTTAGGCTGATTACCACTGCCTTTAAAATGTTAAGTTGCTAAATGGAAAGGCGAGATGTAATTAAAACTTAGTGTTTTCTGATCATCCTGTTGCTACCTGCTTTGCAGGGTCCTACTTCTAAAATTGACTTCTGTAAGGAACACAGTCTTTTCCCTCACAGATTCAGGATCAATTTGTATGTAATGATAATGCAAGCGCGGCGCCAAAATGGCCGCCGCGCCCTTTGCGGGCCCCCCCCCACAGGACAGAGAATCCGGGTAGTTAGGGGCGTGGCCAGCTCCCTTATAAAAGGGGTGGCCACGAGGCAGCCGAGCTGCCATTTTGCCTCAGCGACGGAGCGGAGAAGTTTTTTCCCTGCGTCTCCGTCGCTCGTTAGCTTACGGGAAGCCTTTTGGTGGCGATTCTGCCTGGCTGGCTTCCCTTTTTTGCTTCAGGAGAGATGCCTTCGAAAAAGAAGGCGGCTTCGAGTTCAGCTCGGGCTGTTAGGAGGCGCAACCCAGGTCGGAGGACCGCGGTGCCGCCTCCTCAGCAGCCACCTTTGCCATCCCCGGCCGGGGCGGGTGGAATGGGGTCTATTGCCCCTTGGCCCGATCAGAGTGCGGGCGCGGAGGGCGCTCCGGCCCGCGGCCCGCGAGCGGTGGACACCGCTCCTCCTCCTGCCCACTCCGTCGGGCCTATTTCTTTTGGGCCGCAGCCTCTCTCGGGGCCCTCTAGCCTCGGGGGGTGGCCCGGCTCCCTGCCTTGGCAGGTTTCTTCACCAGCCCTACCGGGCTTCGGCGCTGGCCAATGGCCATATATGGGCCCTGGGGCGCAGGGACCTGTCCCCATGCCAGGATCAGGCGGGCCGGCCGGCCCTTTGCCCATGGTCAACGTGGACACCTTATTGGCCCGCATTGCGGCCCTGGAGGCGTCTTTGGCCCGGGCCAGTCAGGCAGGCGCCCCCTTCGGGGTACCTTTTGAGGCGCTGTCGGCAGCAGGACAACAGCCGGCGGGGAGGGTTGAGCTGCTGCAGGCGGGTGGCCCGGCTCCGGCCACTGCCTCGCAGCTCCCCAGCCAGCAACCTGGTGCGGGTCAGGCCCCGGTGATGAGCTCTACATCGGTCGTGAGCTCCGACACCCCCAGTGGGCCGGAACCCCCGGTGGGGGCGGCCCCCGGGGGTGCAGCATGTGAGTATACGGTGCAAGCAAGTACATCTACACACATTCCCAATATAGGGGGGGCCTTTCAGTGGCCTTGGCCTCGCGCGGGTGGTGCGGGGGCCATGCTGCTGGCGACCCACCCGGCGACAACGACTGCCACCATGCCCACTGGGGTGGGCCTCGGTCCTTACACTGCTGGGAGTGTCCTGGGGGTGGCAGGGTTAGCTCAGGCCCCTTTTACTAGGCCGGCTGTCCCCTTTTCGGCTTTGCCAACGGCAGGGTATTCCTTGCCATTGGGTGATCACTTGGCACAGGCTACCAGAGAAAAGATATGGCGAGGGGAGTATGTAGATATCTTCTCACTCCTGAACAGAGAGCCCACCAAGGAGGAAAGGGAGGGTCAGGACGAGAAGGACAAGGAGCAGGCACGCCGCCGTAAGCCGCCGCGTACCTGGGCCAACTGGCTCCCCGCTTATTTAATATATATGGCGGTATATTTGAGGGCGCGGCCGGATTTGGCTATTCCCATGGTCCAATATTTGGACAACATATATAGGGCGATGGTCGATTTCCCGGGCCCCTCATGGCTAGCATATGATGAGGAATTCCGTATGAGGATTCCCCTCCACCCAGAGATGAGATGGGATGAGCCGTGCCAGAGACTGTGGCTCTTGTATATGACACCCACACGCCCTGCCCCGGGGGATAGATACCATTGTGGACAGGCGGTCCAGCGAGCGGCTCCAGCGCAGGTTACCCGCCAACCGGCGGGGCAGGGGGTTCCAGCCCGCCTGCTGTGCTGGACTTTCTCGTCAAATGGTTCCTGCAATCGAAAGAACTGCAGGTATAAGCATGAGTGTCCCACATGTTCTGGTCCCCACGCAGCCTCTGCTTGTCCCAAGCCTGGGGGGGCGCGAGGCAGAGGGAGGGGTGGACAGTGGGCTGGCAAGGCTGCCACGGATGGAGCTAGTTCTCCAAAAGGCCCCCTCCCCAATTAAGGTGGACATGCTGGAGCGCTGGCTCGCATCGTACCCGAAAGGGGAGGACGGGGAGTATCTCATTCAAGGTTTTAAGCAGGGATTTCGTATCCCTTTTATGGGTGATAGGTCCCCTCAGGATGCTCCCAACCTTTTATCCCTCAGAGGAAGGGAGGAGGTGGCTGCGGCCAGCATTAAAAAGGAATTAGACGCGGGCAGGGTTGCTGGACCTTTCCCCGCACCCCCGTTTCCCAATCTTAAAGTTTCGCCATTGGGTTTGGTTCCCAAAAAGTCCCTAGGGGAGTTTCGCCTTATTCATCATTTGTCCTACCCAGCCGGCCGATCGGTCAACGATGCTATACCTGATGACCTTTGTTCGGTCAGGTATACATCGTTTGACCATGCGCTGCGCATGGTGCGCTCGTGTGGCCCGGGTGCCCTGCTGGCCAAGTGCGACATTAAGTCAGCCTTCCGCCTCTTGCCGGTGCACCCGGGCGACTTTGAATTGCTGGGTTTTAAATTTAAAGGGGAATATTATTTTGATAAGGCCATGCCTTTTGGCTGCTCCATATCATGCTCGGCTTTCGAGCGTTTTAGTACCTTCCTAGAGTGGGCTTTCGTCCGCAGGTCAGGGTCCCGGTCTGTAGCCCATTACCTGGATGATTTTCTATTCGGGGGTGAACGGGGCTGGGACACGTGCGCACGTCTCCTCAATACATTTCAGACGCTAATGCAGGAACTTGGTGTCCCTTTAGCGCCCGAAAAGACCGAGGGCCCATCGACCAAGTTAGTATTCCTGGGGGTTGAGATTGACACAGTAGTGCAGGCTTCTAGGTTGCCGGGTGATAAGGTGTCCAGGATAGTGACCCTTATCTCTGAATTGCTGGCCAAGCGTAAGGCATCCCTGAGGGAACTACAGGTGCTACATGGGCACCTTAATTTTGCTTGCAGGGTGGTCGCACCGGGCAGGGCTTTTGCCCGGCGCTTATGCGACGCCATGGCAGGGTTATCCAGGCCCCACCACAGAGTCAGGCTTACCCGGGGTATCAGGGCAGACATGTTCGTCTGGTTGCAATTCCTGAGGGAGTTTAACGGGGTCTCATTTTGGAGGTCTGACCTCCTGGCATCCCCCAATTTCCAGATCCAGTCTGATGCCTCAGGATCCCTGGGTTATGGGATGTACTTCAATGGGAAGTGGGCCTATGGTGGGTGGCCACCGGCATGGGCAGGCACAGGTCGCCTGCGGGATCTCACATACCTGGAATTTTTTCCCATTCTGGGGGCTTTGATGCTATGGGGCGAACAGTGGGCTAATTCAGTGGTGCATTTCTGGTGCGACAATGCTGCCGTTGTACACATTGTCAATGCACAGACTTCTAAATCGCCCAGGGTTATGGATCTAGTGCGCCATTTTGTGCTGCGCTGCCTGCGCCTCAACATCTTGTTCAGGGCCAGGCATGTCCCAGGGGTTAATAACGATATTGCTGACGCTTTGTCCCGCCTGCAGATCTCCCGGTTCCGCGCCTTGGCCCCGGATGCGGAGGAATTTCCCTCGCCACTCCCGGACGAGATGTGGACTATTGGCAAGGAGAGGTGAACCGGGCGATTGGCCTGTCACTAGCGCCACGCACGCGTAAGGCGTATCAACAAGCATTCAATTCGTACAGGGTTTTTGCTACTCAATTTCACTTGCCAGAGACCTGGCCTATCCCGGTGGACCATGTTCTGCGGTTCATGGTTCACCTGCATGCACAGGGCCTTGCACCTCGCACCATAGCATCCAAGCTCTCGGCATTGGCTTTTATGGCCAAAGTAGGGGGTCATGTGGATACCACCTCTGACTTCCGGGTGAGACATGTTTTGGAGGGGTGGGTGCGCGAGCGCGGGCGTTGCCCGGACGACCGGCACCCTATTTCCCCATGGGTTCTTACCCAGTTGGCCCGGGGCTGGCCAGGCCTCTGTTTTGATCATTATGAGGCAGCCCTTTTTCATGCAGCCACAACGGTGGCATTTTTTGGAGCGCTCCGCGTCAGCGAACTCGTGATGCTGTCTAAGGCGGATGCAAGTGGTAGGGCACTGGAACTCGAAGATGTCTATGTTGCCAAAGACTGGGCCCAGTTGAGGATCCGCTCCTCTAAAACAGATCAGCATGGCGTAGGCAGTGGAGTAAGACTGCTACGGTGTTCTTTGGCAGACATCTGTCCGGTTGGTGCCCTACAGGAATTCCTGGCACTGCGTGGCATGCACCACGGCCCGTTTTTCTGTCACCAAGATGGGTCTCCCCTTACTAAATTTCAGTTTTGGAAGGTGACAGCCAGAGCCCTCACCAGGGTGGGCCTACCAGGTGCCCGTTATGGCACACATTCGTTCCGTATTGGTGCAGCCTCTACAGCAGCTGCTTTTGGGTACTCTGGGGCTGACATACGCAGCATGGGGAGGTGGGGCTCACAATGTTTTCAATTTTATGTGCGCCCACTCCCGCCATGAGTACCACTCCAGTCACCTTACCTTCCTTTTTCTCAATTTTCTTACAGACCCTGGGTGTCGTATTACACCGGTGACAGTATGGCTGGTGGGCCACAGCTATGTGCACAGGGCAGCGCGTTACGCTGCGGCGACAGAGTGGGGACCCCGACTGGGACTGGGTGACCACGCCAGTCTCGCATGGCATGGTAAGCCTGGGATGTTATGGCAGGAGCTGCGGCCTTTCCTTTTTTCTGGCCTGGGGGCTGACCCGCCTGACATTCTAATCATCCACCTGGGGGGCAATGATTTGGGCCAGGTCACCGGCTTATCGCTCAAGCATGCGATTTGCGAGGAACTCGCCTACTTGCATTATGTCTGGCCTGCCACAACCCTGGTTTGGTCGGACATTGTTCCGCGCCATTCTTACAGAGGGGGCGTTAACCTCCTGGCCCTTGACCGCGCTAGGCGCGCGGTCAATAAGGCAGTGGCGCGGTTTCTTGCCACCAGGGCTTGGGGACGGGTTAGTCATCACCCCGATATTAGTCTACAAAATTATGACCTGTATGCAGGGGATGGGGTCCATCTGTCGCGAGGAGGTATGGACCTCCTGTTGGGTGACTGGCGAGCAGGCCTGTTGACCGAGCTGACGGTCTGGGGGGGGGGGCGTCAGGTCTTCTGTGAAGCCCCTCCGTGTGGCGGGTAGCACTGGTAAGGTAAACAGTATGACCCACAAGTATCCGGCAGGTTCGCAATTGACTGGACAACACTAGACAGGAATAAATTAGTTAAACGTTGTCCGGTCAACGACGAACCAGGCGATGGGGTGATGACGATTGCTAACCAGCATGCATCACCCCTGTGATTTCACGGATACGCGTCAGAGGGTGGGGTCATGAGTTAGTTATTGACTACGGTCAACAATTTGTTTGTTGTCAACAAACAAATTGATACAAATTGATACATTGTAACCAATTGCCGTTGGCAATTTTGGGGTGGTACCTTACCAGTGTTACTTCGGCCTGCTTGCCTTAGGAATTATGATTGGTCGTTTTACCAATACAAATTTATAATTCGGACTAGGGCATTGAATCAATAAATGTGGCCCTTTGCTGTTATCCACTTTCAATGTTGTCTGTGTCCGTTATTGGGGGGGTGCGCCTGCAAACATTATTTCTGAACATAAGAAGTTGTCTGTTGTCTTTCAGAACCTACTGCCTTCCAGATGTTTTAAGCTCCAAGTCTACTCATTTGTGATGGTAAGAAGCTGTTATCTTTTGGCTTGGCTACAGTGCTGAACTTTTCAAGGAGACCTGAGAATTTAAAAAAAATGCTATTACACTCCAAAATATCTTTTAGACAATCATTTAGCAATACTACTGACTGGACTTAATGCTCCTGGTATATAGCCTCTTTTCTCCAATGCTATAAACAAAAACTACTTAGAACATTACATATTTTTTGAGTCATAAATGGTTCCAAAGTAGTCTGTCCAAATTTCTTATTCACTGATTTAGGAGGTAAAATTAAAGAAGAGGAATGAGTTAGAAAATGGAAACAAAGAATTGTGAAAAATATGTCAGTTAGAATTAAAGAGAGCTGCTGTAAAACAATATGGAGATGGTATATGGCTCCCATGTGTTTAAATTGATTCAAAATACTCAAGGATTGCTGGAGCATACCTGTCAAGTTTTGGGAAATTTCTGTCAAACCCCTGTATTTTACACTCTTTCCTGCCACCATCCCATATTAGTTAGAATGCAATTAGACTGGAGTTAGACTGGAGGCCAGCACAGGATAAGCATAGCCATCCACTTTCCCGTTTTGGCCTAGAAATTTCCCTTATTTGACAGAAATTTCTGGAAACTTGACAGGTATGTGCTGGAGATGTAAAAAGATGGCAGTAGCAGGGGTATGGCTGGAGTGAGGGTGGGGGCTGGATTATTTGGCACCATGGGCTGGATATGGCCCGTGGGCTGTAGGTTGAGAATTCCTGGTTTAAGGCATCCTGTCAATATCCACATGGCTTCATTAACCGCAATGACAATTTCTTTTCCATGTGTGGAAGCATTCCACACTGGAGCAGCATACTATGCTGCAGAAATGCTCAGAGCCAAAGCTGATGTGCGCAGTGTGGATGGTTGAGTTCCTTATTTATAGTCTGAGAGTTTCCTGATGATGTTGTTCCTTATACTAACTTTGGCTTTGGTATTCAGGCAGTGCTGCTTAAAAGAGAGTGACTGGTCAAGCATCACACTGAGGTATTTTGGTGTTGAACAGTGCTATAATCGGTTTCCTTGCCATATAACATTCAACTTGACCCTTGCCTCTTGGTCTCAAAGGTGGAAAGCATGTAATTGAGTCTTGCTTGGATTAGGCTTCAAAAGGTTGATGTTGTAATCCTGTCCTAATTTTTCAAGTGTTCCAGTAAGTTTTCCAGCTACCACATCAAAGCTTGACCCTTGAATGGCCATTGCTGTGTTTCGTGTCTTGCACGGAAGACAAAGAAGGAGTCGCAGTGAGGACTAACACAGGTTTATTGGGTGATGATCAGGATGAACATGTGGTAATGGCGGAGGTACATCACATTATATACAGCAGTACAATACATTTGAATCTTGTTGCACAGTAGCTCATTGGCTGCCACCGGCATGACGTTGTTCCAAGTCACGCCCATCTTCTGTAGTTAGTGATAGTGCGGGAGAGTTCCTGCAACTGCCGGTGATTTGAGGAATGTGAACCATGTGAGTTGAACGCTCGCAGCTGCCCTCTATGGGCAGCTTACTCGCGTTCCTTAACAGCTGCGCTACATTGTAATTATGGTCAGGTTACATTCATACAATTCTTAAAGCAACATTGTACATACATAACACCCCTCCCCCCTAGGATGGGACGAAGTCCCTCAACCATTGTGGCTTGCCGCACGTGCGCCTGGGGCGTGCGGCCGCTTGACTTAACACAGGGGAGCCGGGGGCTCCTGGTTCCACGGAGTCCCATCCTGCAACGGAAAGGGGGGACTCATTAGTGGCTCGGTGTGGTCTCTGTGGCAACCTTGCATTGGGGGACGGGAATGGAATGAATAGTTGGGACGTGAACCCCTGCCTACCGTTTGAGGAGCTTGGGGTCCCCCCTAGTACGAATCTCGGGACCAACGAGGAGGCCCTCGTGGTCTCACCACCCCCTGTTGCCTGTCCGGGAGTTCTAGAGGATGAGGCGGGCGGATTTCCCCCTGCTGCCTGTCTCGGGGGTGTCTGTCTCCGGGGGGCTGGAGCTATGGTATATTCTAAAACAAAAGGGCTGGGGGGACTGGAGGTACCAGGGGCTGAACTGAAACCCCTCTTCTCGCTAGGACGGGTGGGGGACCACTCCGCGACACCCCCCTGGTACTGCAAATCATAATCGAACTCGTCCCTCTCTTCCAAAGTATCCTCCTCTGTGGCTGAGAATCGAGGGTATGCATTTGTACCCGCTGATGCCGCCGTGTCTCCCCCTTGGGTAACGCGGGTGGAGGAGGACCATAACGCTGATTCCCCTTCACTGGTGACTCGCCTTCTGAGTTGGTCGGCGTGCCTTCTCCAGAGTAGACCCGAGCTAGTCTCGACCCTATAGGATACTGGCCCCGTCTGCTCAATGATCGTCCCTGGTACCCACGCTGGCCCCGCGGCCGCGTAGTTCCTGCAGTGAACCGGGTCCCCTACCGAAAAGCATTTGGAGCTCTCTACCCCTATATTTATATTTCTCCCTTCATCCTCCACCCTGGATGGATCCATCCGGTCAAAAAGTGTTACCGGACGCCTCCTCATGAGGAGTTCGGCTGGCGAAAATCCTGAAGCTAGTGGGGTTGTCCTGTAGCAGATAAGGAACTGACACAGATGAAGGTTCAACTCACCGGGACCCATGCGCCGCAGTGCGTCTTTCGTAGTGTGCACTTGGCGCTCTACCTGACCGTTTGTGGCAGGGTGAAACGGGGCAGCGGTAATGTGCCTGATGGCGTTTCTCTCAATAAACATCTTGAACTCCGCAGACGTGAAGGTACTAGCGTTATCGCTAACGAGGACGTCTGGCAGGCCGAAACAGGCAAACACCTTGCGCAACTGCTTAATGGTCGCCGCGGAGGAGGTGCTGTTCATGGGGATTACTTCCAACCACTTGGAATAGGAGTCGACTATCAGTAGAAACATGGACCCGCGGAAAGGGCCAGCGAAGTCGACATGTATCCGGGACCACGGCCCGCGGGCCGTGTCCCATTCCCTATGGGGTAGCCGGGACTCCTTGGGCTGAGAGCTCTGGCAGCTCTCGCATGTGCCCACTAGGAGTTCTATATCCGCGTCTATCTGGGGCCACCAAAAGAAACTCCTGGCCAGCGCCTTGGAGCGCACTATTCCTGGGTGACTGGTATGCAGTAGCTTCAGTACCTTAGCCCTTAACTTCTCTGGGATGACTACCCGCTGGCCCCAGAGTAAGCAGCCCCTTTCCAGGGAAAGCTCTACTCTACGCCTGAAAAACGGCTTGAACTGCTCCTCGGGGGTAGTAGTGGGCCACCCTTTCCTAACCCAGGAACTAACTTGGGCCAGCATCTTGTCGGCCGCCGTGGCCTTGGTGAGGTCGGCCGGGACGATGGGGGGTGAGTCGAGGGACTCAATCAGCAGGACTTGGTGTTCCTGCTCTACCTCGCATGCGGGATCCCCTAAACTTGGGAGGGGAGACCGGGACAGTGCGTCCGCGTGGGAGATCTCCTTCCCTGGGCGATAGACCAGCTCATACTGGTAGGCGTTGAGGAATATGGCCCAACACAGCATCCTGGGGGATATAATTTGTGGGGTGGGTTTGCCGGTAGTGTAGATCCCCAGAAGTGGTTTGTGATCCGTCACTACCGTAAACTCGCGGCCGTATAAGAAATCGTGGAACTTTTTCGTTCCCGCGATTATGGCCAGGGCCTCCCTATCTGTTTGCGCGTAATTGCGCTCGGCCTTCAAGAGGGACCTTGAGTAATACGCCACCGGGGCTCCAACACGTGGCAACACCCGCTCTCCAACACGTGGCACAGGACCGCCCCCACCCCCACTGGGGACGCATCACAGACTAAAACCACTGTTTTTTCGGATCAAAGTGGGTCAGGACAGCATCCGAGGATAGGAGTGTCTTAAGCTCCTTGTACGCTCTCTCCTGCCTGTCCCCCCACCGCCAAACCGCGTCCTTTTTTAGTAGCGCGTGCAGTGGCTCCGCGACCGATGCCTTCCTAGTCAGGAAGGAGTGATAGAAATTTAGGAGCCCTAGGAATGACTGCCGCTCCGGTTTCGCGGTGGGACGAGGGGCATTTTTCACAGCCGCCACCTTGGACTCGGAGGGTTTGATTCCACCCGGGGTTATCTTAAAACCGAGAAATTCGACCTCCCTCGCAAAGAACACACATTTGTCCCTTCTCAGTTGAAGTCCCGCCCTCTCGAACACTGAGAGGACCCCGTCTAACCTTTTTGCTAGCTCTAATTCGTTCCCCGCCGTTATCAACACATCGTCAAAATAAGGGAGAACTCCTGGAAGTCCCTTTAAAAGGCATTCCACGAGGGACTGGAAGATTCCGGGGGCCGAATTCACGCCAAACTGAAGGCGCATTACCTTAAATGCCCCCTTGTGTGTCACGATCGTTTGCGCAGCGGCAGCAGCCGGGATTACTGAGAGCTGCTGATATGCTTGCGCCAGATCTAGCTTGGCAAAACACCTCCCCCCATGTAAGGTGGCCAGTAAATGACTGACCACGGGCACCGGATATGCATTTGGCCGAATGGCCTTATTGATCGTACATTTATAGTCCGCACAAATCCTGACCTCCCCGTTTGACTTAAGGGCCGTAACAATCGGCGTTTCCCACTCCGCCGAGTCAACTGGAACCAAAATCCCCTGCCCCACCAACTTGTCCAGTTCCGCCTCGATCTTGTCCTTGAGGGCGAAGGGCACTCTCCTTGGTTTGAGGCGGATGGGCAGGATTTCTGGGTCCAGCTCAAAGGAAACTGGGGGCCCCTTGTACGTCCCGAGCCCCTTCTTGAAAACGTCCGGGTGTGCGTTGCACACGTCCCGCATTGGGTCGGCCTTGATGGAGTTAATGCCGGACAGTTCGATTCCCAGGGGAGCAAACCACTGCGTTCCCAAAAGGCAGCATCTCCCCCCATTGAGGACAACTAGGGGCAGTTTCTCGGAGTAATTTTTGAACTTCACCTTGAATTTCCCCACCCCCAACACTGGGATCCCATTTCCCTGCACGTCCCGTAAATGTGACTTCATGGCCCGCAGTTTGGGCCGCGCATCTGGGGGAATGCGCATAAACTCTTTTTGGGACAGGATGGAATAGGATGACCCCGAGTCTATCTCCATCCTCACTGGGACCCCCTGTAACAGTACCTCTACGAAAAAACGCCGGTGCTCCAGGCCCACGCGGTTCACGCCTTCCTCGCTGTCGTTGGCTGAGACCTTCCTGGTGCCGGCCGCCTTCCGTTGGTGTGTCTGGGGATGGCTCGAAATGCCCTTGTCCTCGGCTCGCCTGTGCCTGCATACTCTGGCGATGTGTCCCTTTCGGCCACAGTTGTGGCACTCGGCCTTTCGGAACGGACACCTCGAGCAGTCGTGGGACGCCCCACAGCCATCGCAGCGGCGGTCTTGCCGTTCGTGTGTCTGTCACTTTTCCCCGCATTTCTTTATCCTCTGGACGTCGTCGTCCTCACTGGAGCAGGAGTCCGCCGTCCTCAGACATCGCTGGTGTGCCGGCAGGCGACTTGGGGGCCCGCCAGGCCATCTTCACCGATGTCCGCCCGGCCGCCTGCACTGGTGACTTGGCCCTTTCGGACGTGGCCCCTCGGGACTTGAACACTCTGACCCCGCTCCTGGCCGCCTCGGCTGCTTGGGCCTCCCACAGTACCTCGTTGAACGTGAGGCGATAGTCGCGGGTCATCAATTTCCTCTGGACCTCCTCGTCCCTCAGGCCACACAGCATGCGGTCTCAGAGGGCCGTGTCCAGGTCTTCCCACTGGCAGTGCACCGCTGCAAGCCTGAGGGCTGCCGCGTAGGCGGACATGGACTCTCCCGGGCGCTGGTCTCGCCTGTGAAACGTGACCCTGGCCGGGAAAATCGACACGGGTGGCTGGAAATGTTTGCCCAGTAACTCCAGGATGCGGCCGATGGGCACCACGTCCACCTTCCGGGGGGCCACCAGGTTCATCAGGATACGCAGCGTGGCCGGCCCCACCTGGGCCAGAAAGTGGGAGCGCATCTTCGCATCGTCGTCGACGCCCGCGGCTTCCATTGCATGCCGAAACTGGCACTCGTACAGCTCCCATTGTTCCGGCTCGCTGATATCGAACTGGTACGGCTTGACCTTGGGATTCGCCATCGAACCCACCTTCGTCGCCAATTTTGTGTCTTGCACGGAAGACAAAGAAGGAGTCGCAGTGAGGACTAACACAGGTTTATTGGGTGATGATCAGGATGAACATGTGGTAATGGTGGAGGTACATCACATTATATACAGCAGTACAATACATTTGAATCTTGTTGCACGGTAGCTCATTGGCTGCTACTGGCGTGACATCGTTCCAAGTCACGCCCATCTTCTGTAGTTAGTGATAGTGCGGGAGAGTTCCCGCGGCTGCCGGTGATTTGAGGAATGTCAACCATGTGAGTTGAACGCTCGCAGCTGCCCTCTATGGGCAGCTTACTCGCGTTCCTTAACAGCTGCGCTATATTGTAATTATGGTCAGGTTACATTCATACAATTCTTAAAGCAACATTGTACATACATAACACTGTGTCATCCACATAGATGAACAGTTTTGTATTGTAAGGAACTGGTTGATCATTTGTGTGTATATATATTTTCCTTGGGACAGTCCATTCTTCTATAATCTCCATCTGCTGTTCTTTCCCTTCATCGATCTGGAGGAAGCTGCCAATGACCCTAGTAAGCCTGTTATCTTTGGTAAACTTATTTATTTTATCTAGCAGGATCCTATGATTGACAGTATCATATGCTGCAGTTAGGTCAATGAAAGCCATTTACATAATTTACTTTCTTTCGAAGCCATCCTCAATTTATTGTGTAAGGTTAAGGATTTGACCACAGCATGATCTGCCAGGCCTGAAGCCTGCTTGCTCCTTTATGCTCTTTCCATCAATAAATTCGGAGATTTATTTATAAATCATCCATTCCAGTGCCTTATAAAGATGGCAAAGGAGTGACACTTTTGTTGTTGTTCAGTTGCATAGTCGAGTCTGACACTTTGAGACCCAATGGACCATTGCATGCCAGGAGCCCCTATCCTCCACCTTCCTCTGCAGCCCGCTGAGCTCTATGCCCATTGCATCAACAATGCCATCTAGCCATCTTATTGTCAGCCGGTCCCTATAGGAATGTATCTAATTTACTTCAGCACTTCCTTATTAATCTCCAAACCTACAATTTTGGGAATATGATGGCTGAACTGTCTTAAATTTTCCTCTTTTTCTCTGAGACTTTTCTAAAGCAGCTGTGCTAGGGGTGTTTCTTTTAAGCAGTCATCTGCTTATAGTTTTTCTATTTTAATTGAATTCACAAACTTACTTGTATGCTTTTCTTTCTTTTTTGTTATCTTATAGAAAAGACTAACAAAGCTATCCCAAAGTAAATAGTCAGAAAAGCCAAGTATATTGTACCTTTTGGCTTTTGCATTTAATTGAATGTCAGCAAATTTTAGTCATTATGGAATTTTGTTTTTCTTTTCTTCAGTACTTTGATTTCCTGTCTTTCCATTTTTTCCCATACCCATGCTGGCATTCTGAAAGCACACATCAAAACTGTCCACTTCCCCATATCATATCTTCCAGCAGGAACTGTATGTTGATTAAGGTAAAATTATCTTTTGCAAGTAAAGCTATCTGTACCCAGTAGCTTTTCCCGGCAACTACTTCCAGTTATTATTGGCTCCATGACAGATCAAAAAGTCAAGCAGCTGTGTTTCCCAATTCAAAGAAATTATATCAAGCAGTCATTTCTGTTGCATGAACGATAAGCCTCCTCTTGAAGAAGACTTAAGAAAAAACATTTCTAGATGATCCAATAAGAGGTCATGCTGAAGAAGAAGAACTTGGATGGATGGATGACAAGGTATTCCTGTTTATTGTGTAAACCAGAGATGCAAAGACATTCAGGGCTCCACTTATTTTTGGACTACAACTTCCACAGTATCTTGCGATCAGCTGGACATGTTGGCAGTTAAAATCTTAAGGTTCTGGATGATACATATAATCACACAGAAAATGCTATTTCCAATAAAAGAAAAGTGAAGCATAAAAATCATGAATCTGCACTCTGATTCATATCTCATGCCAGTATTAAAGTTGGTTGAGAGTGTCAAGTGTTTTTCCCCTCAACCCTTATGCCCATCAGGTCATGGCACCCCTGTTTACTTTATGTGCGGTTGCACTTAGAGGTTTTTCAGTGGCCAGGTGGCTTGTCTGTGGCACGCACATCTTGTCCAGGTTATAACTGGCTCATGAGTGGGAAAGTGGCTATCTGCGAAGGCGCAGGTATTTGGTAGCAGTCTGTAAGCGCAAAGTGGGAAATAAGTCCTGTTTGCCACCTCCAATAGTAACCTCACTATTTTGGAGGGAAACTTGTGATGTGATGGCTGTCTTTCAGAACCAGACATGATATGAGGCTAGCGTTGCCATATGTGCTGTTTTTCCGGGATTTTTCCGGATTCAAGCTGTCCTGGCCGGTTCAAGGAAAAACATGTAAAAGTTCTGGATTTTTAAATTTGAACACAGGAAGCAAGATCACCCCTCACCAAGGGATTTTTACAAAGAGTTAATTCACTGCCTCCCTGCCTTTCTTTCAATTATCCTGCTTGAAAGCAGTGAAGGCAAAACAGCACCCTGAGAAGCCCGCTGGGGAGAGGAGACACTTGCAAGTGAGATAACTGAAACAAAGGCACAGAGGCATTAGACAAGTTCATGGAGGACAAGGCTATCAATGGCTATAATTATGGCTACCTAAGGACAACCTCCGGGTTGGAGAGATAGGCAGGATATCTCTCAATGCCATTTCCAGGGAATCCTAAGCAGGTGAAGGCATCTCCTTGGGAATACCCTGAAGGAAATGGTGAGCCACTGTGTGAGACAGAATGCTGGACTGGATGGGCTGTGGCCTGTTCCAGCAAGGCTGTTCTTATGAGGCAGTGAAATAACTCTTTGCATAAATCTCTTGTCTCACCTTGAAGTTTGGGGGACAAGGAGTCGTCTTCAGCCCTTTTCCTTGAAAGCTGGGAGGGAGCAAGAAATACCCATATCTAAGAAGCCAAACCTCCATCATACACTGGGATGGAGGATTCCTTCTTCACATGACCACAAAGGGCTAATTGCATAGGGTCTGTATTCCCTGTCTGCCCTGGACAGGGATTCTGCATGGTCTTAGAACTGTGGTCTCCCTGACAGCCCTGTCCAATGCATGCACAGTTTGAAAAATGCAATGGCTGTCCTGGTTTGCCGGGAGAGAATTATGGCAACCCTATATGAGGCAGCAATGATGAGAAGTACTGTATGCAATAAAAATATTTTATTTCTTATTCCTCAAGATCATGCTTTGTTTATCAGGGCTACTATTATTTATATTGCCATACACAAATTGGACAATAACTTTGGCTCCTATGCGTCTTTCTATAGCTATCAGTGGTTGTTAGTAATGTCGGATTTAAACTATAGCTGTCCAAAATTAGAGATGGCCCCTGTATATGATTATCACCACCAGCTCTGATGACCATTGATTAGTAAATATTTCAAGACCGGCTCTGGCTATATCAAGGCTTCCCGTCTCTATACCAGCTCTGAGGGACATGAAAGGAGCCTCATTTGGGCATTCCGTGAGCAGGAGTTTCTCCCGCAAAATTCCTTTCAACCCAGAATAATTTCTGAAATGAAATTATTGTTATTAATAAGGCTTCCTATATGCAAGATTAAGGTGCTGTGGTGGCTTAGTGGTGAAGATGCTGAAATTGACAACTGAAAGATCGGTAGGTTAGCAGTTTGAGACCTGAGTGCTGCATGATGGAGTGATCTCCCGTCTCTGTCCCAGTTCCTGCCAACCTATCAGTCTGAGAGCAAGAAATTGCAAGTAGTCATGCCTGCCACATGACCAGGAAAACTTCTGCAGACACAGATAGCACTGTTTCTTTGGCTGTAAATGGAGATGAGCACTGCACTCTAGAGTCAGATACTACTGGCTTTTGAGCAATATACCTTACTACATGCAAGATTAGCTCTGTATATAATAAAGATATAAAGTCCTATCTACCGAAGAGGGCTTCATGGGCTGGATGAATTTGTCGCCCGGGGCCAGATCCAGCCTGCAGACCAAAGTGACTGGCCCCCTGAACCACGTGACCAGCCTGGGCACCCTGGGTTAGATAAATGAACATGACTTCCTCACCGAACAGAATCTATGGACTCTATTATGTGATTTCTCTTTGCTGATAGCTTAGTATGACTGAATTCCAGCACTGGTACAGGGATGGGATATGAATTCTATAAACTCCGTGTCTGCAGTGGACTTCTCAAGTCACCAGCCTTTGGACTTCTGTGTTGATTAAGTGAAGTCAGTGCTTTCAAAGGTCAAAGGCACCTGGGTTCTTAACTCCACTTAGCCATAGAAACTCACTGAGGCAGAAAGTGCAATTTGTAAACATAACAACCATCTTTAAATATCTCACTTAACCTTGAAAGGCTCATTTGTTGTTCAGTCACATAGTTGAGTCCAAATCGTTGCAACCCCATGGACCACAGCACACCAGACTCCTGTCACCTGCTATCTTCCAGAGTTTACCCAGATCCACGCCCACTGTATCAATGATACTGTCTAACCATCTCATCCTCTGCTGCCCCCTTCACCTTTTGCTTTGGATCTTTCCTAGCATCAGGGCCTTCTCCAGTGAGCCCTCTCTTCTCATTTGGTGGCCAAAGTAGTTGAGCTTCAGCTTCAGTATTTGTCCTTCCAAGGAGCAGTCAGGGTTGATTTCCTTTAGGATTGACTGATTTGATCTCCTTGCAGTCCAAGGGACTCTCAAGTCTCACCCAGCACCACAGTTCAAAGGCATCTATTCTTCTGCATTCAGCCTCCACTCTGGGCCATCTCTCACAGCCATACATTACTACTGGAAGACCATTTGTTTAACCATGTGGACTTTGGTTGGCAGGGTGATGTCTCTACTTTTTTATTATGCTGCCTAGGTTGACCATAGCTTGCTTCCCAAGGAATAAGGGTAATTTTATTTCATGGCTGCAGTCAACATCTGCATTAAAAGCCTCATTTGGGACACGATATCTCAGTTCTGGTTTGACAGCACATACCTTAACATCTATCCATTGATAAAGCACAAATGATTTTCAAGGTCACACAAGGGAATATCAAGGTGAATATTTCTGAGCATTAAAGTAATTTCTTGACCAGGAACAAAATAAATTATGATAAACACCAGCCTATTGGTCGAGGGATTTATGGACAATCCTCTCCTCTTGTAAGTAACAATGCATTCTGATAGGAAACTAGTTCTGCTTGGTTTCTACTGTTCAGCTAAAACCCACTGGGTGTGAGAATTTTGCTGCCTTGAAAATGGGTAACAATTTCCCAACCAAATGAAAAGATGTCCTCCCATTTTCCATTCTTTACCTGACCATTACTGCTTCCATCACCACTTTATATGGCTCTTGCATGTTCATCCATTCTTTGGTTCTGTTTTATTTCTACTTATTTCATTCTTGCTAATACCTGCTTTATGTTTTGAGAGTGTTGCATTTCCCTTTATTTTTATTTCTCTTGCCCATTTCTCTTTGAATTGTCTCCCCCACTGGTTCTTCTACTGCCTTTGAAAACTCAGCACTTGACTTTGTAGATTACATTCCTGGGTTGTTTTCTTGTTCAGAGTAAAATGTTTACCTCTAAACTAAATATTTCTTCCCATTTACATTTATTTGATAGTGATATGTATGACTTTCACTCAACTCCGTACTTATCAGAAATATCACATTTTATTGCATTTTTCCTGTTTTTCTACTTTACCATTCCTTGAGCTTATCTCCTGCAGGCCCCCATAATTTTGTCCTTCCCCCTCCCCTTGCTGAACACACATTTTGTCTTGTATTCCTTAAGATTTCTTTCCTTTCTTTCAATACAAGGCTACAGATAAAGAAAAATAATATTTAAAAAAATTGTAAAACCTCAAGGGCAGCCTCTGCACTCATCCAGTCCTTTCCAAATGTTGGTTTTTTTTAGGTAAGAAGAGAGCACTAAATAGAATGTGAACCTCAGAATGTTACAATCAATTTAATTGGCACAAGTCTCTCTGAGTTAAGGCAGGGAAATTGGTGTACTTTGTTGTATAAATAAATATGTTCATAATTTGGCACTGGTGTATTTACGTGCATTTTTTTCCACTGCAGAAGGCAAATAGGTCCTTTGTGCAAACTTGGTTTGTTAACATTAATGTGCCAAGAGCTAAAACTGATTATGGAAGGCAGATTGCTTGCGCTACAAGCCAAATAAATGGAAATGGCTAATAATTTATTTTGTAATGCTCAGAACCAAAGAGACTAGTCAAGTCATGATAAACCCACTTGCCAAGTTGTCCATATCAACTTTATGACTGGATTCCAACCTCTTTGTCATGAGTACACTGGGAAAGTGTAATGTATGGGCAAGGTTAATAATCAGAGGGGAAACACTCCAATCCAGTTATAAAGCAGGAATATAGAGCTGTAGCAGTGAGGATCTTGAACGGTGGAAGTTAAAGGAAAGAGAAGAACTAGGAAGGTGTTATGTATGTTAACTGTGTTTTCTGACAGTAGCGGAATGTATCTTTTCTCATGTATCTATTCTTATGCAAATAAGTGGATCGAAAAATGTGCACACTCTGTTAGCCAATGGGCTTGTCGTATTATTGTTACTGTTACTGTTTATAGGAGCAGAATGTATCTTTTCTCATGTATCTATTCTTATGCAAATAAGTGGATGGAAAATGTGCACACTCTGTTAGCCAATGGGCTTGTTGTATTATTGTTACTGTTACTGTTTATAGTGTATATAAGTCCAAGTTTTGCCCCATCCAAACTGTGTTCAAACCCCACTAATAAAGAGCTGAATTTCACTACTTCATTCGTCTGCTTCTTCATTCCTTGAACACTAAACTGGCAACGAAGGTGGGATGGCATCCCCACACAGCAGCAACATCGGCCCATTCGACCCAGTGCATCCAGAGAAATGGGCAACATATGAACGCTGGTTCTGCCATGTAATGGCCTCGCAGAAGATCACTGATGGAAACCAGAAGTGCTCCTGTTTTCTTGCTCAGTGCGGTTCTGAGACCCACCTTGTTCTCCCAAGGGACGTGGATGTGGTGCCACTCACAGAAATCATGTCCACACTGAGGAGATACCTGCAGCCAGAGGTCTCGATCTTCCCGGCCAGGGTGGCCTTCCACAGAAGAGAGCAGCGACCTGGTGAATCCATTGCAGACTACGCAGCTGTGCTGCGCATTGCTGCCGCCCTGTGCAAGTGGGACAACATTGAAGAAGCACTCCGGGACCGTCTGCTGGCCATCATGAGGGATAAAGATGCTCAATGTCACCTCATGATCAGAAAGACGCTAATCTTCATGGATGTCCTAGAAGAAGCAGTAGCATCTGAGGCCGCACGGTCCAGGATAAAGCTTTTCCGGCATCGCTACTCCACCACCAGTGCCACCGACTCAGCTGTGCAAGCTCAGCAAAGTTCACCTTCATCCTCCTCAGCATCGCCTGGTTCCACCTCTTCATCGGAGTCCAGCGATGCAGAGGGAAAAGTCCGAGCGGTCCGACGAAAACATCGAGAGCACTGTGACGATGGGGAGAAAAAATTCCTTCGCAAGTGTGATGGCTGCGGAGCCTGGCATGACCGCAAGAAGTGCCCCTTCCGCACCACAGAATGCCACAACTGTGGGAGAAGAGGGCACATTGCTAAGGTATGCTGACAGCAAAAGCAAAGACCTCCAGCGCCTGTGCCCAAGAAGAGTCAACACCACAACATGTCCTTCACCAAAGGGTCACCTGAGACTGAGCCGTGTCAAGTGGGCATCGTCAGTGAGCGTTTCTTCGCAGACCTGAGCCTGCAGGATGTCCTGTTCAAGATGGAGGTGGATTCAGGTCCTACCTTTTCCATAATCCCACAGCGGGAGTTTTTGAGAATTCCTCCTGCCTCTCAACTTAAACCCTTTAAAACTCCCCTCTGGGATGTGCAAGGTTGCCAGATTCCGGTCCTGGGGGTGGGTAATTTCTTGGTTAAATTCAAAAACATTCGCACCTTCTTGCCATTGGTTGTAGTTAAGCAGGGCACTAACTGTCTTATTGGGACCCAATGGTTTAGGCCCCTAGGAATCCGGCTTTCTGGCATCCACGCAATAGACTCTGACTCAATCTGGGACGTTTGTGCTGCACATCCTCAGGTTTTCAAAAAGGGGACTCAACCATCCGGCCCATCCGGATGAAGCCACGCCGGGTACCCTTTGCTTTAAAGGAGAAGATAGAAGCTGAGCTGGACAAACTGGTGGGGCATGGCATCCTAGTGCCGGTGGACTTCGCAGAGTGGGAGACACCAATTGTGACTGCTTTGAAAAGTAACAGGGACGTCAGGATATGCGCTGACTACAAGTGTACCATCAATAAAGCTATTTGCCTGAATGCATATCCTGTGCCTGTGGTAAGCCACCTTCTTGCCTCCTTGCATGGAGGAAATTGCATCACAAAACTTGACCTTGTCCAGGCTTACCAACAATTAACTGTGTCTCCTCCTGCTGCCATAGCCCAGACCATAGTAACGCATAGGGGGGCATTTAAGGTAATTAGACTAAAATTCGGAGTGAATGTGGCCCCCGTAATATTTCAATCTCTTGTAGAACGTATTTTGAAAGGGTTGCTTGGTGTCCTGCCATATTTTGATGATGTCCTGATCACCGCTAAGGACACCGTCAAACTAGTGGCCAGGCTCGATCGAGTCCGGTCACGTTTCGCGAGGGCCGGTCTAAGTCTCAGAAGAGACAAATGTGTGTTTTTGGCATGGGAAGTGGAGTTCCTGGGGTACCGCATTACACCCCAAGGTATCATGCCCTCTGACTCCAAGGTGACGGCTGTGCGGAATGCACCCCGGCTGAAATGTAAAGCCAAATTGCAATCATATCTAGGATTGTTAAACTTCTATCATGCTTTTCTCCATTGCAAAGCCTCAGTTGCCGAACCATTACATCGGCTTCTTAAGAAAGATACTGTTTGGCACTCAAAAGGCTGCTATCTTTGGATGCTGTATTAACTCATTTTGATCCTAACAAAGAAGTTGTACTTGCATCCCCCATGGCTGTGTTATGCCATGTACTATTCCCGTTCGCTCTCAAAGCCTGAGAAAAATTATGCTCAGACAGACAGGGAGGCGTTGGCAATTGTGGCAGGCACTAAGAAATTCCATGATTACCTTTATGGAAGGCCTTTTAACATTGTAACTGACCACAAGCCCGTCCTTGGAATCTTTGTGAATGGGAAGCCCACGCCTAAAATTCTGTCCCCAAGGATGTTGCATTGGGCAATTTTCCTAAATGCATACGATTTTACTTTGGTGCACAGGCCCGGCAAAGATATCAGCCACGCTGATGCCCTGTCACGTTCTCCACTGCCAGGGGATGGGGAAGCCGAATGCGAGATCGAAAGTGACCATCAGGTCCTTATGATTGAGGCTTTCGACTCGCCCCCAGTCATCCGCTCAGATATAGCCAAGGCTATGGCCAAGGATGTAACATTGACTAAAGTAATATCTTGGGTACAAAAAGGCTGGCCTGTCTCTCCTCTACCCGAGGAATTCAGAACATTCCATCGCAAGCATTTGGAACTGTCAGTGGAACGAGGTTGCCTTCTATGGGGCCAGTGGGTGGTCATTCCTGTCACTCTCAGAAAAAAGGCTTTACATTTACTTCACACAAGTCATCCAGGAATTGTACGTTCCAAAGCCCTTGCCCATAGCTACTTTTGGTGGCCTCAACTGGACCAATACATAGAGCAGATGGTCGGCACTTGTGCCAGCTGTCAATCCTCTCGCCCAGAGCAATCTCACCTTCCCTCTCAGGAATGGGATTCTGCTCGGGGCCCGTGGTCCAGGTTGCACATAGATTTTGCAGGTCCATTTAGGGGTGCCCCATTTTTGTTGGTTGTAGACTCATTCTCTAAGTGGCTGGAAGTGATTAGAGTGCCTAATACCACTTCAGCCACCACAATAATGCACCTGAGAAGGCTGTCCGCAGCATTTGGACTTCCAGATGTGCTGGTGTCCGACAACGCGTCCACGTTCACATCTGCAGAATTCCAATCCTTCATGGAAAGTAATGAAATTAGGCACATCACTGCCACCCCATTCCACCCAGCCACCAATGGCCAGGAGGAGCGGCAGGTGCGCACAACTAAAGACATGCTTTGGCATATGGGTGAAGGGGATTTGGAACTCCAGCTATGCCAGTTTCTTTTCACATATAGTCTCACCCCTCTTGCCTCAGGGCTGTCCCCTGCTGAATTGCTCCAGCGAAGGAAACTGTCATTGTTGCTGGACAGATTGGATCCCTCTAGGGTGGAGGACAAAGGTACAAATATAGCGATCCAACACCAGAAGGGTTTTTCTCTGGGAGACCCTGCACATTGCTGCAATTATGCAGCTGGTGGTCCTACGTGGGTGCATGGGTTTGTGATCGATGAGACTGGTCCTGTTTCTTACAGAATTGAAACAGCCACTGGTCTGATCTGGAGGAGGCACGTGGATCAATTGAGACCCAGAATACTGGACCCACAGGACAAATACAGACACTCAATGTTAGGGTTGCCCCCCACCCTTTTAAACCCAGGGGGCAGAGGTAATAGTTAGCAGCAAGCTAACTTAGACCCAGAGGTATGTTTTAGGGACTGATTTCATGGGGAAATTGTGGAATGCTCCCCTACGCCGGCCATGTGTACCCCTACACTGTCCCAGCCTAGCACTCTGGATTCCTTTATTGATGATGATCAATTTTGTTTGGAGTCATCCTCCACTCTTAGTATACACAGGAGGGACCCTGAGTTGTCTTATTCATCCACAGAATTAGATTTCGGTTTTGAGCGATCCCCTGCACCTCCATCTGACAAATGGGGCTTAAATTTGGGTTTACAATCCTCCTCCTCTAGTCAATCCCTCACTCTAGCCCGGTCGCCCCTCCTATGAGCCCCTGAGCTGGCTCAGCCAAGCATCCGACCTAGAAGGAAAACTAGACTGCCATCCTGGTTAAAGAATTTTGTTTTTACCTAGGGGGAAAGATTGTTATGTATGTTAACTGTGTTTTCTGACAGGAGTGGAATGTATCTTTTCTCATGTATCTATTCTTATGCAAATAAGTGGATCAAAATATGTGCACACTCTGTTAGCCAATGGGCTTGTTGTATTATTGTTACTGTTACTGTTTATAGTGTATATAAGTCCAAGTTTTGCCCCATCCAAACTGTGTTAAAACTCCACTAATAAAGAGCTGAATTTCACTACTTCGTTCGTCTGCTTCTTCATTCCTTGAACACTAAAGAAGGCATCTAACAACATGAAACACAGATGACACATATAAGAAGGACTTTCTCTTGCTCATTAGCTTTTAAGTAAAGATGGCAGAAACATACCTGTCAAGTATCCCGTATTGGCTGGGATTTCCCATTTTTCAGCACTCGTTCCTCCCCTTTCCCGCTGCCGCCCCATATTTGAATGGTGGGGAAAGGGGTTACTGCACATATGCACCCATGGTGTGCATGTGCAAACAGTTTACTGTGCATGTGCACCCATGGTGTGCATCCACAAATGGGTTACTGCGCATGTGCTCCCATGGTGTGCATGCACAAACGGGTTACTGTCCGTGCACGCACAGTAATTTCCTGTATTTTGCGGAGCTGCGCTTGACAGGTATTGCTAGAAAGCTACTTGTTGTGTGTAAGAATATGGTCTTACATATTTGAAGAAAAGTTCTGTGTGACTCCATAATCTGTATGTGGAAATTTTAACACAGGGTGCAACTGTGTTGGGACAACACATCAAAATGATTCAGCCTGGCTTTTTTTTGATTTAAAAATGACTGTATTACATTTTTCAGGATAATCAGTGCTCCTACAGGGCCTACAGAACATTTCAGGACTTCAGTTGCCATTCCAATGCACAGCTTCTTTCCTTCCTTTCCTCTAGTTCCAGCTCTGCAGTTCCAATTTATGATGCGCAGCATTTGAATGACAAGCATAACATAGGATTGTCTTTCATTATGTTTTGGTTGCTTCTTTTTGTTCCATCTTAAAATAATTTTGGCATGTGCTTGAAGTGATCTAGCACTAAACATGAGGATTTTTTTTTAAAAAAAGGAGGAGATCTTCTTTCACCTCCACCACCTCCTTTTCTTGCTCCTTTTGCTCCACTCTCCTGCCCAGCAGCTTCACCCTCCTCTTTGCTTTTGCCTTTCCAAGCCTTGGTGATAAAGGAAAGTAAAAAGCAGATGAAAGGACAACAGAGGCAAAGCATGGCTCAGAGGCAGGACTAGTAACAGCACGATGCTTAGGCTCAATGTGGGATTTAATTTTTTTTTTACTTTGGACAAAAAAGAGGCAACCAAGATGAAATGAAAGATGATAGCATGATATGTATAGTTCAGCTGTAAAAGTAAAGGTCACCCTTGCTCGAAAGCCAATCATATATGACTCTGGAGTTCAGTGCTCATTTCTGTTTACAGCCAAAGAGCCAGCACTATCTGCATCTGCAGACATTTCTGTGGTCATGTGGTAGGAATGACTAGACAACAGAGCACATGGAACTCTGTTATTTTTTGTGTGAAGTGGTACCTATTTATCTACTTGCAGCAGGCATGCTGACTTGAGCTTCTGGTAACTGAAGTGCAAGAACAACTGGAATGCCAAGGTTCACAACCACTGACCTATAGTATATGTCCTTGACTGTATAACACAGAACATAGAATTCCTCTGCAAGTAAGGATTGGAAGTGGAAGAGAAACTACTTTTTAAGGAAAGATGCTGGCAATTACTGATTTTGTTTCAGAGATAATCCCAGAGATGTTTCAGGGAATGCCAGAATTTCTCTGGGATAAAGCTATAGAATCCCTGCCTTAGTCCAAGGATTCTCTCTAAATATAATTTAGTCCAAGCATCATTCCTTGGTTAATATGTATGCTTGAGTTTGCAATTAAATGTTCATTATTTCTTGCAATTTGCAGTGTACTACTGTTTGTGTTAAAAGATAGCTCAGTAACTAAACTGTAACTATAAAACAATTTGATTGCAATTAGGGTTAAATAGTGCTTCTATAAACTATCTGGATACAATTGCTTGTGTTCAATGACACAGTAAAAAAAATGGCTTCTCAAATCTTATTTTCACCATCACCTATGTGAGGTGGGCATGGGATGTGTTATGTAGGTGCACAGAACGCAGTTATGAAGCCAAGAATGTTGCTAGGGAAATACAGTTCATTTAAAATTTTAATTTTTATAGCTACATTAAATTGAAATATTGACTTTTCAAACTTTTACAAATGAACAAGGAATTGTTAGGGTGGGAATGGCTGTTTTTATTGGAGGAGGGGGTCAGGGGTCTTAGGCAACCACCCCCAAGATCCCAGTGAAAACAAAATCAAAAACAGAAACAGAAAACAAAACGCAACTCTTGGAACCTTGTGAGAGAGGAATTAGGGATTTATTTAGCAATTTTAAATATACAGTATTTGGGAGTATTTGGCACTCCATGAAACTTCTGGGTACTATTTCTCAAACAAATAAGAGAAATTACTTTTTCACCCAGAGGATTACTGGTCTATGAAACTCCCTGCCAGAAGAAGTGGTGACAGTTGTCAGTCTTGACAGCTTTAAGAAAAGATTAGACAAGTTTATGGAGGACAAGGGTATCAATGGCTATAATTATGGATACCTAAGGACAACCTCCGGGTTAGAGAGATATGCAGGATATCTCTCAATGCCATTTCCAGGGAATCCTAAGCAGGTAAAGGCATCTGCTTGGGAATACCCTGAAGCAAATGGTGAGCCACTGTGTGAGACAGAATGCTGGACTGGATGGGCTGTGGCCTGTTCCAGCAAGGCTGTTCTTATGTTCTTAATATATGGCTTAATAGTCTAATGCAGCTGGAAGTTTTCTTTAGCTTATAAGTCCTTAAAATAATCAAGAGAAAAGCAGCTTTTTTTTTACTGTGGTTGATAATGTATTTTTTCTGAATGTACTGCTAAACATAGCAATTCATGTTAATAGGTAACACAGATCCATCCCCTCTAGTACTAATTATCAACAGAGGAAAGGAAATGACTAATTTAGGCAAGTGTATTTGTCTTCCTAAGTACATTAGTAGCAGAAGAAAGATGTCTGAGGCAAAGCATTTATGATATCCTATCCAATACCATCCTTAGTTGTAACAAATGGCATAATCAGAGGCACATAAATGTGGTATGGTGTGTGTGTATATTTGTAAATTATAATATTAGTATAATTACTGATTAAATACTTCTCTCCAAAACCTTCAAGAGCACATTGGAATTTGAAAGTGCAAGATGTTGCTAGGAAATAATTGAATCAATTGCAGTGGGATAGATCCTAAGGTGAGACCTGGATATGAGATATTAATTGAGATAAAGCCCCTAGTAACAGTTGAGATCTTTGTTTTGCCCTCAAGGTACAGAATGTAAGAAATGTAAAATGCACTATGACCATCTGCATGTAGAACAGTAATTGTATCTTTTCCCCATGCCCCCAGTCAATGTCTACATCATTCTAAAATAAACAAGAAATAAATAATGGTAAGCCTGGAAGGCCATGTTCTTACCCAACATTGATATAAGAGATTAACTCACTTGCTCCATAAATTTGTAATGTTCAGATACAGGAAGTGAACTCACACTGATTTTTAAGAGTCTATAGATTTCACTGGTATAATATGCTATGATTCTGACTTTTATATTGTAGTCAGTTGGAGTAGGGGGCAATTTAAACCTTCTCCCCGTTTTTTAGGCCCAAGAGGGTTATATTTTTTTTAAAGCACAGAGGTAATCAGTAGTCGTTTCAGGATTTAGAAATCCTCTCTCTCCCTTTCTCTGTGTTATATTGTCAGTCACAGTGATTCTATGGAGGATTTCACGCTCCTTTTGAGATTTCTTGTTCAAATAGAGACATTTGATTTACAGAGTGATATTATTCCTAGTCATCTTTCTTCTGCAGCTCATTTTACTCCCTTAGTTATCTCATTTTTTCATCTAAGTGAATGAGAGACTGCAAATAGTTACTACAGTTTTTTTTAAAAAAAACCTCGATTTCATATTTATAACATTTGATAACATCATAATGTATTCATCTACACCTATAAAAAGTGGCCTTAAACATTGGGTTCATTCAAAGGCTCCTGCACCTGGCCCAACCATCCCCGACCGAGCCCTCCACACTCACCTTAACCACTGCCTTCCCAACGCCATGGGGGTTTGGTAGTCGCCAGTGGCAGCCGCCCCACTAATGTGACCAAAAAATAAAATTATGAGTTCCAGAGTCCCCTGCGCTGCACAACCCCTCAGCCAATGAGGCTGAGGGATGCGAGCGCAGAGGAAGCTGGAAAAGCGCAGCATACCAACTTAAAAAAAACAACCGCCGGGAGGTAAAAACTTTGAAATACCCAGTTGTAGCCAGGAGGTAAGCATGGTTGGTGGGGGTTAGGGAGGGGGGAGGCATGGCCCCGGTAACCATGCCACCCCATCATAACCTCCACCAGCCGCATTTACCTTTTGCCGGCTCCTGCTGGGTATTTCAAAGTTTAAAAACGAAAAAACTGTGCCACAGAAAAAAACCAACCACAAAAAGGTAAGGGAGGAGAGGAAGAGGGAATGAGGGGGTAGCCCAGGATCCATGCTGCCCACCCGCTCCACCGCCTTGCCCCCTCAACAGTCCCTCTCCATCACCCCACTTACCTTTTTAAGGTAGATGTTTTTCCAAAAAACACAGCCTTCTCCACTGAAATATGCACCGGTCTCTCCTCCAATCCTGCCGGTGTTGAGGCCTCAGTGCCAGCAGGATCAGAAAAGAGACCGGTGAGCATCCCATTGGAGAAGGCCACGCCGAGGAAAACACGGCAGCCTAAAAAATTTAAGGGGGAGGGCAGGTCCCCATTCACCCGGGAAGACAAGGCCGAAGGACCCGGCCACTGCCACCCACGGGTGATGGGGAACGCCACCACTAAGCTTCCCAAAGCCTGGCCTTGCAGTTCAGGCTAAGGGAATATCCCGCCTGGCCGGCCCCACTTTAAAAAAAGAAGAAGCAAAGACAGCGAACAGAGCCCCGTTCGCTGTCTTTGCTTACTGGGAAAATACCCCATCCCCGCGGCCACCGCCACAAGGATTCCTATGGTCTGGCCACCAAAGGCAGACCACGGGATCCCCCTCCCCCAGGCCACCACAGCCAAATTTGCCACATGCTGGCCAGCAAGGCAAGGCCACGGAAAACTTTCCCAAAACAACCCACCCCCAACACACACACACACACACACACACACACACACACACACACACACACACACACAGTGCTTTTCTTTTTTCTCTCTCTCTCTCTCTCACACACACACACACACCACACTACTGTCGTGACACTACTGTCACACACACACACACACGACACTACTGCGTGTGTTGGTGATTGAAGAGGCATTTTACGTAGGGGTGTTGATTGTACAGAACCAAAACCACCCCAAGCCACGAACATACACATTAAAAATGCCCGGCAAGGACAGGCAAAATATGCTAGTATCATATAGAATTTCATAGCAGAAGTTAGCAGGAAGGAGGAAGCTGTGTAAATACTAGCCAATATATGCATGTCCATTTCAAAGCAACTTTCCACACAAAGAATCCTGAGAGTTGACAGAATATTTTCATGCCCAGAATGTGTGAAAATTATCTTAGAATTGAAGCAGTGGAAGAGACTCTATAGAGCAGTGATTGTGAACATTGGCACTCCAGCTGT
The DNA here is from genome assembly GCA_035047345.1 of Bradypodion ventrale. NCBI lineage: Eukaryota > Metazoa > Chordata > Lepidosauria > Squamata > Chamaeleonidae > Bradypodion > Bradypodion ventrale. Next base: position 237,701,675 of record JAWDJE010000004.1, read on the forward strand.
TCTTGGACTTCAATTACCAGAAGCCCAAGTCAGCACTTCAGTTGTTCAGGGCTTCTGGGAATTGAAGTTCAAGAACAACTGGAGTGCCAAGGTTCGCCATCCCTGCTTTATAGATCATCGAGTCCGCCCCCTGCAGGGAGACACAATGGAGAACTAAATTCCCAATCAGATATGTGAACCACTGAGCCACCAAACTGTTACGAGAAATAATATGTGTTCTTCTTTTGTGACTAGGTCAGATGTTAAACTGCCAAAATGAAGCCCCCTTTTGGTGAATTTATTCCATAGTTTCTTTTGCCTGGCCCAGTGTGAGAAAGATTAGCAAGCACAACAAGGTTGCTGTTGCCTGGGGTACGTCCCACTATGGTTTTAAAATACCACAGTCCTTGAGAAGGCTCTTTCTGTGTACCCCAGAAACAATAAGTGATCAATTATTTGGTGCACTGATTTGAGCAAGTGAACTTGAGGGTACAGTAAGGGTCTAATGCAGTGATGGGCAGTCTTGGCTCTCCAGCTGTTCTTGAACTTCAATTCCCAGAAGCCCAAATCAGCACTCCAGTTGTTCAGGGCTTCTGGGAATTGAAGTTCAAGAACAGCTGGAGGGCCAAGACTGCCCATCACTGGTCTAATGCCACATCCTACTGACCCTTCATGGGTTCCTGCTAAGGATATATGATGGGATGGATCTCTTCTTCAGACTATTACCCAGCTGTGATCACTTTCCTGGAAACAATGACAGAGCAGACTAGGAGGTGGAGAAAGATATGGCAGGTACGAAAAACCCTGCCAAGGGGTTTTCTCACCAAGAAAAGGATAAAAAGGATGCAGAAGAGAAAATTATGCACTGTTGACAGAGGAGGAAGACAGTGAGAGCAAAGACTGGGCTGATGCTCCAGAGTGAAGTGGAGAGAAGTCTGATTCAACAATATGTGCAGAATATATAACAGGCATTCCTCCACCAGAACTGCACCCTCTCTTATTCTTTGCTTAAGTGACTAACCATACAAGACTAAAAAATCTGAGGAAAGGGTCCCTATTCTGAAGGTCATACCTGAAGGCTAAATATCCTTCTTTGACTTTGACTCAGCTATGTTGCTTGAATTGAGAGAGTTCAAGCATCTGTGACAGTTACCCAAAAACATCCATGAAGGGAGAGGGTAGGTGTATAACATCTTGACTATTCATTGGACTGTTTGAACTCACAGGAATGTGAAGTGAATCCCACTCTCCTGCTATAGAGAACTTTGTGAATTGGAGCTAATTTTTCTATAGTGAACATGGTGCTGGGAACCGTGTGGTGGAGAGAAGCTATGAATAGTTTTGAATAAATGTTTGTTGGTTTCATTGACTACAATGTTAGGTGAGGTTTTTTTGTGGTCCTCATCCCTTCACAGCTAAATTTAAATCCTACCTTTATATGTAGAATCCATTCTTCACAATTCAAAGAGGGTTAATTCTTAATGCATACCTGGAGGGAGATGTTTAAGTGGCAGAGAACCATCTCAATCTCAGCATGCAAATCTATGTACAAAAGAAAGGTTCCACACATGTTATCAGTTGGGATCCAAAGAAGTGATGGGGACATTGTTCTAGTCACATGAAGGATGGAAATGTCTTGCCATTATACATGAGGAACCACAGAATTTCTCTTCTCACTCAAGGTATTCTGTGGCTTAAGTTGCCATAATTCTCTCCCACAAATCCAAGACAGAAGTATACTTTTTAAAATGTGTTGTTTGTTTACCACCCAGAGTGGGGAAGACTTCCCAGATGGGCAGGGTACAAGTGGAATAAAATAAATAAATAAATAAAAATGGGCCGGTTATCTAAAAAACCACCTTTGCCCTTATAATCCCAGCCGCTGCTGTGCCACTGGCGAGAACCAAGCTCAGTCTAATCACACATGCACACATTCTCCTCCAGGCACACACTCACTGGAAGCAAGGTGCAGGCGAGACCGAGGCACAGGCGGCTCTCCGGCTTGGCAGCTGGCATGTTTCTTTCCCTTCTCTTCCTCCTTGGGCGCTGAGCCACAGCTGAGTGAATGAGAGCTCAAGACAGACAGGGACTAAGAGAGAGGCACTTACCACCCCCCTCTCCCTCCGTGTGTGCGAGTGAACAAGTAAAAGCTCAAGATGGGGAGGGACTAAGAGGGAGGCACTTCCCACCTTCTCTCCCTCTGTGTGCATTGCGTTGCAGCAAGGCTCTGGGTGTTATAGTATTCAAATCAGTAAGTTTTTAAAATTCAGGATTTTGACATTATTTTTCTTGAACTGTCCAGGACATTTTTTTTATCTTTTATCCGGGACAATCCCGGTTTTCCAAGATGTATGGCATCCCTATCTGTGGCATGCTTGAAGAGATAGAGAGGATAACACTAATCAGTGTGTGTATGAATTCAGCATTTTTTTTTACAAAGAATGCCAGTGGCAGTTGGCATCCATTTTGGTTGGGCAGAAGGCACGGTGAAGAGAGGGCAGAGTCAGGGCAAACGTAAGTATTCATAGATGTACTCAGACAGATAAGCCAGCCAGGAACGAGAGCAAGGTTATCACTCTTCACCTCAGATAAGGAAACAGTCAGGAATTGGCTAGCTTGGCATAGACTAAGACAAAGATGGGACAGCAGCCCTCTTACCCTAGTGGACCAATTAACAGTTTCATGCAAATAAGGCCAGCTATGTAAAATGAGTGTGTCTGCTGCATAGTTGCATGAACTTTTAAGGATCAGAAGTATCAGTGAGATTGTTTGCTTTTTTAGAACAATCAACCAATTATTCTGTGCTTGCTGTAAACAGCATTCAATTTACCCCTAGTTCCTTATTTAGCAGTTGGTACAGAACTCTATTCCCATTTACAAATCTATCTCCCCTTAGCTGTATTGGGAGGAAGGAGGCCTGTGACTAAGTAGCATTTATGAGTAACTTTCAAGTAGAAATGACAGTTGACCTATAAATATATTATTACAGTTCACTGTGACATTAATCATCAAATATTCACGATAATTAAAAAATAATTTTTATTTGTTTTGGCAAGCATACATATTTCAGCACTTGTTGATGTGACACATTGATCAGTTAGAATATTTCAATCAAAAGAATGACATTGTGATCTCACTGGCATTCCTCCCAGGAGGTGTAATTTTGCACAAAGAGCAGAATCAAGGAAATGGAGGAGAAAGGGGAGAGTCTTTCACATTGTGTGAAATAGAACCCCAGGTTATGACACTCCCACCCCTACCCTGGAATCTTAAGGAAGAAAAGGAATGGCTGAAACATCAGCAATTGAAGACATTCAGAAGTTAGGTTTGTGAAGTCAAGAAGTCCAAGAAGCACATGCTGAAGTAAGCAAGTTGATATTGCAGTATTGTATCTCATGCTATGATCCCCAAATATATTTAAGTAAGTTGTGCATTGATGCCAAGCTTTCTGGCAATACCTTAAGCTTCTTCTCTTCTTCACTAACCAATTCATCACAGTATATATAATATATTGTCCTTTCTTATCATATTTTGTCAAACACATCTCAGGAAAAGGATTTATCTGCCTTTTCAAATATATCTTATCTCAGCAAGCTTTTAGTTGTGTATATGGAATAATCTTGAGAAAGGTACAGCCATTTTCAGCTTTCAGCCATTAAAAAAACTTTTGCAGAAATATTAAAAAGAAAGCTCAATTGGACTTCTCCCTGGAATTTTGTTTAATAGGAGTTAAGCTATTAATTGAAATCAATTGATGTTGTTCCTGAATTAGAATGTGAGTCTGTAGAGGTGTGTGTTGAAAAATGTATTGGCCCTCCAGAAGAAAGGGGTGTGTCGAGATTCCCTGTGGGATGATGTCATTTTATGTTAATCATCTGTTAGTTTAATAGGATTTTACCTAAAAATGCTAGCACTGTTTTTCTCTCTTTATCATTTATTCCACTTAGCCTAAGTGAAGCCATTTTAGAAAAACACAGTCCACCATTGCAGGCGCACCCCCCCCCAATGATGGACTCAGACACAAATGAAAGTGGATAACGGCATTGGGCCACATTTATTGATTCAAGCCCTAGTCCGAATTATAAATTTCTATTGGTAAAACGACCAATCATAATTCTTAAGGCAAGCAGGCCGAAGTAACACTGGTAAGGTACCACCCAAAATTGCCAACGGCAATTGTTACAATGTATCTATTTGTATCAATTTGTTTGTTGACAACAAACAAATTGTTGACCGTAGTCAATATCTAACTAATGACCCCACCCTCTGACGTGTATCCGTAAAATCAGGGGGTGATTCCAGCTGTCTAGTGGTAACCATCACCCCCTCGCCTGGTTCGTCGTTGACCGGACAACGTTTAAACAACTTATGCCTATCTAGTGTTGTCCAGTCAATTGCGAACCTGCCAGATACCTGTGGGTCATCAATGTTTACCTTACCAGTGCTACCCGCCACCCGGAGAGGCTTCAATAAAGGCTCGACGCCCCCCCCCAAGACCGTCAGCTCGGTCGACAGGCCTGCTCGCCAATCACCCAGCAGGAGGTCCATACCTCCTCGCGACAGATGGACCCCATCCCCTGAATAAAGCCCGTAATTTTGCAAACTGATGGCGGGATGATGACTGACCCGCCCCCAGCCCTTGGTCGAAAGGAATCGGGCCACAGCCCTGTTCACCATGCGCCGAGCACGGTCCAGGGCCTGGAGGTCAAAGCCTCCCCGATAAACGTGCCGTGGGACCATATCTGACCAAACAAGGGTTGTGGCGGGCCATACGTAATGTAAGTAGGCGAGGTCCCCGCAAATCGCATGCTTGAGCGATAAGCCAGTGACCTGACCCAAATCATTACCCCCAAGGTGTATGATCAGAATGTCGGGCGGGTCGGCATTCCTCGACGAAAAGAGGAATGGCAAAAGCTCCCGCCACAACATAACGGGCTTACCGTACCATATGAGATGTGCGTATGCACCCAGTCCCAGTCGGGGTCCCCAATCTGTCGCCGCAGCGTAACGCGCTGCCCTGTGCACGTAGCTATGGACCACCAGCCATACTGTCACCGGTGTGATACGACACCCAGGGTCTGTCAAGGGAAAAAACAGGGAAGGAAGAGATACATGGTGACTCAAAAGGTACTCACGGTGAGAGTGGGCGAACATAAAACTGAAAACACTGTGAGCCCCACCTCCCCATGCTGCGTATGTCAGCCCCGGAGTACCCATAAGCAGCCGCAGTAGAGGCCGCCCCAATTCGAAATGAATGGGTGCCGTAACGGGCCCCAGGGAGGCCGACACTAGCCAGTGCCTTCCCAGTCACCTTCCAAAATTGAAATTTAGTGAGGGGAGACCCATCTTGGTGACAGAAAAACGGGCCATGGTGCATGCCACGCAGTGCAAGGAACTCTTGTAGGGCACCAACCGGACAGATGTCTGCCAAGGAACATCGTAGCAGTCTTACTCCACTGCCTACGCCGTGCTGATCTGTTTTAGAGGAGCGTATCCTCAATTGAGCCCAATCGTTGCAACCATAGACATCTTCGAGTTCCAGTGCCCTATGACTTGCATCCGTCTTAGACAGCATCACAAGCTCGCTGATGCGGAGCGCTCCAAAAAAGGCCACCGTTGTAGCCGCACGAAACAGGGCTGCCTCATACCTATCGAAACATAGGTCCTGCCAGCCTCGTGCCAGTTGGGTAAGTACCCCAGGGGAAATTGGGTGACGGTCGTCCAGGCAACGCCCACGTTCCCGCACCCACCCCTCCAAAACATGTCTCACACGGAAATCAGCGGTACTGTCCGCATGACCCCCCACTTTGGCCATAAAAGCCAGCGCTGATAGCCTGGATGCCATGGTGCGGGGCGCCAGGCCCTGAGCGTGCAGGTAAACCATGAAACGGAGGATGTGGGCCACTGGGATCGGCCAGGTATCTGGCAGGTGAGATTGGGTACAGAAGGTCTGAAAGGAAACCAACGCGTGGTGATACGCCTTACGCATGCGTGGCGCCAGTGACATGCCGATCGCCCGGTTCACCTCTCCTTGCCAAAGGTCCATATCTCCTGCGGTAGTGGCGAGGGAAATTCCTCCGCATCCGGGGCCAAGGCACGGAACCGGGAGATCTGCAGGCGGGACAAAGCGTCAGCAATATCATTATTCACCCCCGGGACATGCCTGGCTCTGAACAGTACATTGAGGCGCAGGCTGCGCAACACAAACTGGCGCACAAGGTCCATGACCCTGGGAGATTTAGAGGTCTGTGAGTTGACAATGTGAACAACGGCCGCATTGTCACACCAGAAATGCACCACAGAGTTGGCCCACTCCTCACCCCATAGCATCAAGGCCCCCAGTATGGGAAAAAATTCCAAATATGTGAGATCCCTCAGGCGACCCGTGCCTGACCAGGCTGGTGGCCATCCACCATATGCCCACTTCCCATTGAAGTACATCCCATAACCAAGGGATCCCGAGGCATCAGACTGAATTTGAAATTGGGGCGAAGCCAGGAGGTCTGACCTCCAAAATGAGACCCCATTGAACTCCCTCAGGAACTGTAGCCATACGTGCAGATCTGCCCTGATGCCCCGTGTCAATCTCGCCCTATGGTGGGGCCTGGATAAGCCTGCCATGGCGTCACACAAGCGCCGAGCAAATGCCCTGCCAGGTGCGACCACCCTGCAAGCGAAATTGAGGTGTCCATGTAGCACCTGCAGTTCCCGAAGGGATGCCTTGCGCTTAGCCAGCAAGTCCGATATAAGGGCCACTATCCTGGACACTTTGTCTTCAGGCAACCTAGACGCCTGCGCCACCGTGTCAATTTCCACCCCCAGGAACACTAATTTATTAGACGGGCCTTCGGTCTTTTCGGGCGCTAAAGGGACACCAAGTTCCTCCATTAGCGTCTGAAATGTGTTGAGGAGACGTGTGCACGTGTCCCAGCCCCGTTCACCCCCGAATAAAAAGTCATCCAGGTAATGGGCTACAGACCGAGACCCTGACCTACGGACAAATGCCCACTGCAGGAAGGTACTGAAATGCTCGAAGGCCGAGCAGGAAATGGAACAGCCGAATGGCATGGCTTTGTCAAAGTAATATTCACCCCGGAATTTGAAACCCAGCAACTCAAAGTCACCCGGGTGCACGGGCAAGAGGCGAAAAGCCGACTTAATGTCACACTTAGCCAACAGTGCACCCGGGCCACATGAGCGCACCATGCGCAATGCCTGGTCAAAGGATGTATACCTGACAGAACAAAGGTCATCAGGGATAGCATCATTGACCGAGTGGCCGGCTGGGTAGGACAAATGATGAATCAGGCGGAACTCGCCCGGGGATTTTTTGGGCACTAGTCCTAGAGGAGACACTTTAAGGTTGGGGAACGGGGGCGCGGGGAAAGGGCCAGCGACCCTGCCCGCAGCAATCTTCTTATTAATGCTGGCAGCAGCCACCTCCTCCCTTCCCCTAAGTGACAACAGGTTGGGTGCATCCTGCGGTGACCTATCCCCCGTGAAAGGAATACGAAAACCCAGCTGAAAACCCTGAAGGAGGTACACAGCGTCTGCTCTCCTTGGGTACAATACGAGCCAACGCTCGAGCATGTCGACATTAATTGGGGAGGGGGCCTTGCGGTGAACCCGCTCCCTCCGTGGCAGTCCTACCTGCCCCTTGTCCGCCCCTACCCCTGCCCCTGTATCCTCCCGGCCTGGGACAGGCGGAGGCAGCATGGGGGCCACCACAAGAGGGGCACTCGTGCTTGTACTTGCAATTTTTCTTGTTGCAAGAACCATTGGACGAGAAGGTCCAGCACAGCAGGCGGGCTGGAACCCCCTGCCCCGCCACTTGGCGGGGGACCTGTACCGGGGCCGCTCGTTGGACCGCATGTCCACAATGGTATCTCTCCCCAGGCGCCGGGCGCGTGGGGGTCATATACAGAAGCCACAGCTTCTGGCAGGGCTCGTCCCACCTCATCTCCGGGTGCAGTGGAATTCTCATGCGGAATTCTTCGTCGTAAGCCAGCCACGCCGGACCCGGGAAGTCAACCATAGCCCGGTAAATGTTGTCCAGATACTGGACCATAGGGATGGCCAAATCCGGCCTAGCCCTGAGGTAAACGGCCATGTAAATCAAGTACGCTGGCAGCCAATTAGCCCACGTGCGTGGCGGCTTACAACGACGTGCCTGCTCCTTATCCTTCTCGTCCAGCCCTTCCCACTCTTCTTTGGTCGGTTCCCTATTTAGAAGGGAGAAGATATCTACATACTCGCCCCTCCAAATCTTCTCCTTGGTGGACTGGGCCAGATGGTCCCCCAGGGGCAAGGAATACCCTGCTGTTGGCAAAGCCGACGCCGGCAGAGAGGGAACTGCGGGCAAAGCAAAGGAGGCCTGAGCCAGCCCGGGGATCCCCAACACATTTCCTAGCACATTGGGGGCGCCACCCCGACCCAGGCCCTGGATCAAAGGTAAAGTCGCTTGGTGGGCCGGGGGCCATTGGACCGCCGGACCACCCAAGCGAGGCCACGGCCATTGAACAGCCCCCCCCCCAAGGAAGTCAGTTGTGTGGGTGCATTAGCTTGAACTGCATACTCACCCGATGCACCCCCACGGGCCGCCCCCACCGGGGGTTCTGGCCCGCTGGGGACATCGGAGCTCACGACCGAAGCTGAGCTCATCGATGGGGCCAGACCAGCACCAGACTGCTGCACCTGTGGGGTGGGGAGCTGCAAGGCAGTGGCCACCACCAGCCCACGCGCCTCGGGCGGATCAACCCGACCCATCGCCGGCCGCTGTTCGGCGGCCAAAGGGGGCACCTGGAATCCCAAGGACACCCCTGTTTGGTTAGCCCTCGCCAAGGATGCTTCAAGGGCCGCAACCCGGGCCAGGAGGGCCTCCACGTCGACATAGGCCCCGGCCCCAACAGGGGGCAAATGGGCAGCCGGCCCATGAGTCACGGGTACCTGTCCAGGTCCCTGAGCCCCCGAGGCCAAATAAGGCCAAGCGCCCATGCTCGGCCCTTGGGTAGCCATGGGCACGCCCTGCAAAGGCAGGGGGCCCAACCATCCTCCATGACTCGCACCCCCCATGGGGAACTGCGGGCCAGAGCAAGAGGGCCCAGCCGCGCTGACCATGGCAGGGGCGGTGGTCGTTGTTTGCGGGCCAAGGGCCGATGGCCCTTCCGGGGCAGCCGGTATACACCGTGCCCCGGGCCAAGGAGCTACCGATCCCATCCCACCGTTCCCGGTGGGCTCCGCTAAAGGTGGCTGCGGAACGGGCGCAGTCGCGGTCCTCCGACCCGGCTGACGCCTTCGCGCCGATCGAGCCACGTTCGCGGCTGCCTTCTTCTTCGAGGGCATGGCTAAGGTAGCTAGGAAGCCTAAAACAAGAGAAAGCTGCCCGAAAAAGGCTTCCCCAAAAGGACACGAGTGACGGAGGTCAGGAGGAAAAACTTCTCCGCTCCGTCGGTTCGCCAAAATGGCAGCACGGCTGCCTCGTGGCCAGCCCTTTTATTAGGGTGCTGGCCACGCCCCTAACTACCCGGATGGTTTCGTCCGGTGGGGGGGGCCCGCAAAGAGCGCGGCGGCCATTTTGGCGCCACGCTTCCATTATACCCAGTAACTGGGAAAGCACCTCTTGTACTTTTCCCAAGGCCAAGCTCCAGGAACAGTACCAAAAGAAGGTCCAATCTCAGATAGTGAGATGAGAACACTGATAGCCAGCCCCCTGCTATCTTTGAAATACGCACAAAACGGTCACTTTGAGTGGTCAATTAGGACTTTTCTGGGACATTTTCTCATAGTAAAAGGTATAAAAACCTACCCAATGTCTTAAGAAGGGAGTCTGTTCTCCAATGCTATGAGGACCCATATCGTTTGTCATCTTGATGGGTCCCTTTTATTCAGATTTCCTGAGGATGGAACGGAAAGTTCAGAAAAGTCAAATTAACTAGTATTGACTTCGAGAATTACGTAGTCATATGCTGCCTTTGTGAATATTGACTGATCTGTAAGATTTTTGTTATATCCGCAGAGGAAATTATTGATTTACCTTTAAAAAATACAAGTAAAGAACAAGACTGGACTTTATATTTGGATTACAGTCTTTATTTTTGTACCAGGATATTTTTCTTCAGTAACGGTTACCTGTTGCCATTTTTCTATACAGTGATACCTCATACAACATCCAAACTTAGTTCCACAAGTTTGGACTTTATATGGATTTGGACTTTGTATGAGGCATGCAAAATCCTAGCCACAATACCTCATACAACATCCAAATCCTTGACACGATGCCTCGTACAACGTCGTTTCCATAGAGATACATTGTACTGTAACAGCACAGACTTCAGGGCAAAGTCAAGGAAACAGACAGGAAACTGACAGAACTTTAAGAAATCATTGTCTAAAGGCTAAATACATTACAAATACATGTCAAAAACCCTGATTTTAGGGGACAAACCATACAACAAGTTTTTAACTTTTGAAAACTTTATGAAGTGCAGGTTTAAAAGTTAACATGTCCCATCATGCAGCAGAGTGTTAATCTGCAGCCATGTGGCCAATCATCCATTTTGTACAAGCTACTGTAAACAATTACTGGATGGAAGCAAGGACAAAATGGATGGCAACATGTCCCATCATGCAGCACAGTGTTAATCATCCAAACAGCAGCAAACACCAAACAATTAAAATCGTGCTCAAAACCACTTCTAAACACTCTTCACTTCGTGCAAAACTCACAAGAGCAATGCATGCATGCGTCCTGCCTTTTATACTTCCCAGGCACAATGCAACCTGGGAAAAACCCCAATGCCTCATACAAAGTCGCAGCAACTTTGTATGAGGCAACTTTTTTCAAGGAATTAGGCGATGTTGTATGAATTTGATGTTGTACGAAGCGGACTTTGTATGAGGTATTACCGTATTCTACATTTACTACAGTCTGCTATTTTTCCAATAAAAAACCATAAAAGGACTTGGTTCGTCAAGTGCACTCATTTTGCTCCTTTTCAAACTTGGGGTAAATTGAGGAGGGGAGCTAAATACCAAAAGATCTGATTTCTTTTACAAAGAGGACTGTTTCTAATTTGTATCAACTTCATGGGCTCTGTTACCCAGAAGGAATAACTTCACTCGGCATTTCAGAGACAGTGAGTTGCTGCTGCAAAGAAGGTAACAGAGGGTTCACCCCCACACACCTTGCTACACCGTCAAGGCAATTAGTTCTTCCAGAAGCAAGATAAGGGTGACTTTTGCATGAGCAAGATAAGGGTGACTTTCGCATGAGAAAGAGGAAAGTTCATTCCTCTTCTGTGGGAGAGTCTTCTGTTGTTCTGTTTTGGGTTTAATGTGTGTGTAGGGAGGATGAGGGTTGTTTTTAAGTATAAAGCCAGTTTTATGCTGTTTTTAATTTTTGTCTTTTTTTAATTGAAGGTTGTGTAGGAGTTTTAATTGTAAATGTTCTGGCTGTTTTATATTGTATTTTTACCTGTTGTAGCCGCCCTGGGAGGTGTTTTCACCAGGAGGGCGGGATATAAATTAAATAAATAAATAAATAAATAAATAATTCTGTCACAGGGGTCCTTGCAGTTAATTTCTCCTGCGTAGCAGGTCCCAGATTGCAATTTCTCTGCAAACCTATGAGCCAGGCTAACTGGACAAGTCTCTCTTTGCCTAACCTTGAGAGAGCCACCTTTTCGGCCTGCTAGCCATTGAAGCTTCTCTGTGCTGCAACCTGCCGCCCCTGTTAGGAACGTAAGTCAGGTGCGCTGCCAGGCGAGTAAAGTTGTCGATAGGGTGAAGGGAAAATATATGAATTTAAGCATTAGTGAGGTTCTCATTTTTCAGTTGCAATTTTTTCCCAATACCCACTGACACATTTTTATACAACTAATATGCATATCTTGGATGTACTTTCCCACTGTTTTCCCCTAATGTTTTCTAGTTTTTATACTTTTGTGCATTTTTCCTAATGCACACAGTTCTGTGGACACTTTACTTCAAATGATTTTTGTGCCCTTTTTTTGCATTGCAAACAGCATGTCAAAATTCTGAAAAGTCATGTAGAAATTTACTTACAGGTTCAGCAAGTCTCAATCGGGTAAATTTGTTCAAAAATTATGACCTGATAATTATCTAATGAATCCTAGGTAAAAATATATATTAATTTTTATTCTATAGAGAAATCCCATAATGCCCTTGCTGATTTTTGAGCTTCCCTGTGTTTGGTTCATTTAATTTTTATAAGACAATGGCAATTGTTTTCCTTTCACCTTCTTACCATATTATATGTTGATAAGTGAATCTTTCTGTAGTTAAGTTCTCTAAACTATATCAAACAATCATTAGTATCTAACACATTATAAATATCCCCTTAAGATATAATGTGATATGTTCTAAGGTGTTGTAGAAAAAATTCTAGTTACTACTGCTTTTAAAGCTGTCCAGAGTATTACAATAAATTTTGCCTCCCCCCTCAGATGCACAATGCAAAACCTAGATGGTTGAATAAGAAAACTGATACCACTGCTTATCTGTTCAAAAGCTAGTGGTGTTAGGAAATCTAGTAATTGAAAAAATGGATAGTACTGATATTTGAACCTCTTTTCTATAACCTTTGGAGAGTAAGTCTTTTGGTGAATAAATTGCTTTTTTTTTGTAACAAGAACAATGTCAGATCTCATATTTAGGAAGCATTCACTTAATTCATTTTCAGTCAAAGAAGCACATGTTGTCTTGTTGGTTAAAAAAACACACATTGCAAAATAGATTAAACTTCACGCTGGAGAGATGATAACCTAATATGAATATCTGGAAGCTGATCTTTTTTTAGTTTCTGAGCAAATATTACCAAATAGGACAGGCAGCTTTCAGTGATCATTTATCTCTGGAGCCTTGTCTCCAGAGAGTTAACTTTGGGGCATTTTGGAACTACAAAGCTCTTCTGGTTTTAAGGAAATCCATTGAAACTAACACTGAGTAAGTACATCTCACTGACAAAAGCTAGAAGTAATATACCAGAAGAGCAGTGAAAGCTCTTTCTTTATTCATCAGAAATTTGCATGTGCTGATTTCTGATGATTGGGTCAGAAGTTCTCTCTGAAAAAATATTGAAGGTTTGATCAAGAACATGGGAAACTTTCCTGCATTAAAAAAACAAAGCCTGGGAAAGTTATTTATTAAGACTTGAGCTCTCAGAATTCCCTGGTCAGAACAGGCACCGGCTAAATGTATATCCTCTAAATTCGGTTAGGATACATCCATGGACAATAACACAGATAAAGCTCATTGAATGTTGAACATCAGTGCAACTGTTGTGAAATATGTGACAATTAGTTTACCTGGAACAAAAACAATAATGAATTCACTTCATACCTGAAGGATTACAGGCTGCTGAGAGACTGCATAAACAATGACTTGGGAGACTAAGAACTAAAACCAATAGGAATAACAAAGTAAGTTAATCACTTTTTAAAAAGCAAGATCTGTGTTTCTTGAGTCATCTCCTGCACAATTTGTTTGCTTCCTTATTTATTACATCTCTACCCCCACCTATCTTCCAAGGAAATCAAAAGGACACATATGATGCAGATGATTCTCCTAGTCCCATTTTACATTTTCAACAAAACTGTAAGGTAGGAGGTGGGGGGGGGGGGGGGAGAGGGAGAAAGGCTGCCCAAAATTTATCTAGGGAGCTTTCCTTAGCTCTGTAGAGATTTGAACCTTGGTCTCGCAGTCCTGTTTTGATGTAGGCTCTCAACACACACACACACACATACACACCCAATCCTCCCCATTATTCTGAACTGTAAGCAAAGATCTAAGTCTGTATGATTTGTAACAAATTGCATGGCTTCGGTGGTGGCGGTGGTGGAGGAGAGGCAAGCAGGCAAAAAACTGTGTGAGCTTTGTCCGCACACTAGAAGTCATAAAGTAGTTGGTGGGACAAAATTTCACATACCTCCTCCCATACCTAGTCAGGGCCATTTATTTCCCCCAGTAGTGTGCCCCCCCCCACACACACACACTATTAGGTGATATACAAACATATCCAAATAATTTAAAAAAATATTTGGATACAAATCATATACCTGCCAGTTATTAAATTACATCTTAAAAGTAACAGCTAGCATTGTTACATTGCTTCCGAGCTATGAGCTGTATTGTCGCCATAATTTGCCACAATTTTCAAAGAGGTAGTCAATCAGTGGCTTCGTTTTCCAACTCCTCTTGTACCATAAGAGTCAGAAATGCTGACTGTTTCTGAAAATGGCTTAAAGTGACCTTTTAAAGTAAGTTTTGAAGTAGTTAAATGTTATTCAGCTCATCTAAATAACTTTTATAGGTAAAGGTAAAGGTTTCCCTTGCTCGAAAGCCAGTCGTATCTGACTCTAGGGTTCAGTGCTCATCTCTGTTTCAAAGCTGAAGAGCCAGCGCTGTCTGCTTCTGCAGATGTTTTTGTGGTCATGTGGCAAGCATGACTAGACACCGGAGTGCATGGAATGCTGTTACCTTCCCACCGAAGTGGTCCCTATTTATCTACTTGCAATGTTTTGCTTTCAAACTGCTAGGTTGGCAGGAGCTGGGACAAAGACGGGAACTCATTCCGTCCTGCAGTACTAGGGAATCGAACTGCTGACCTTCCGCCTCCCAGTCAGCATCTTAGCCGCTTGAGCCACTGCAGTCCCAATAACTGTTATATTTCTTATTAAATTTTAAAAGTTATTTTGCAGCTGCTAATTACATTAATCATTACTAAAAGGAACTAGTTACTGTACTTCTAAGCTCTGTCCTTTGCTTTTTCTTAAATACTGAGCTGATTCACAGTTAAATGAAGAGACTGTACCTCACTATTTAAATGTGCTTCTGATGTTTCTCCTTATTAAATGCATGGTCATGTTTGTTGACCTAAAATTAGTTCAGCCCATTCATGTAACTGTTGACAGGATCATTTTTTTCTGGGGTTAGTCAGATACACCCTAGATATTTCAGGAGCTGCATTTTAAATTTAGTTTAATCTTGCTTTAACTTCTGATGAATCCCTTAATCATATAAATCAATTCAAGGTTGCAGCAAATTAAGAGATTGTTATCTCACGATAAATGTTGGTATAACAATGGTCCATGTAATCGTTTCATGCATGATGAACTAACACTGTCCATTTCATACATGGAAGTTGAATCATATAACATTTTAAAGTTGCTCTTCTGTGTACCAAGCCTAAGTGAATGAGGGTTATTATTATAACTGGATTATCATTGGTTCACTGATACTTTTAAAGTAGTAACTATATAAATTATGTTGACAAAATAAAAATCTTACATGCACTAACACTAGGTATCAGCGGGAGTGGGCTTTACAACCTAATGTGATTGTCCTTTGTCACTATTTTGTTTGGTAAAGTTTTTTCTCATCTTTGGCATTTGAGACAAGCCCCCATTCCCTCCTCCAGCTTACTTTTGCTTCCATTGTTGTGTTGATAATCATATTCCTCTGGCATTCCACTGAGCAGTAAGCATAGGAGGCTCTCCTTGTGCTGGAAACTCCAATTCCCCTATTTTTCTATTGACAGTAACTACAGATGGCAACTGTAAGTAAATATACCTATTTTCTACTTTAAATGCTCCTAGAATATTTTTAGCATACAAAGTGGGGGGGGAGATGGAGATTAATGGGAACTGCTGTTGCTGCTTTCTGTGCCTCATATTTTGCTGATTAAGATGAATAACAAAATTCTCCAATAAATTCTCTGTCATCATTTAAAATCAGGCATTCCCAACCTACAGCCCGCGGGCCAAACATGGGCCCTGACGCCAATTCATCCAGCCTCCGATGCCCTTTCCAATCCCAGAAGCGGAATTAAAATGTGTTTCTGCACATGCATGGTGCACATTTTACTTCTGCTTCTGGTTGGCAGGAACCATGTGACCAGCCCGACCAGCAATTCAGGAGGCGTGGTTAGGCCCATGACCAAAAAACCTTGAGAAAGCCTGCTTTAAATTGTCAAACAATCAAGACACTAGCCATTTAGTAGTAACAATGCCTGCAGAAGTTACACTTGCAAGTTCCCCTTATTTTCTTTCTAAGTCCCTGTTCTTGCTTACATATTTGTCATTCATCAGTCTTCCATGCTTAGTAGAAGATTCTGCTTCACAAGATCAGTTTGCTGCAGTTTTGGGGTTGAAACTTCTGTCTTCCTTACCACAGAAACTTGCGAAGGGGCAAAGAGAGGTAGCTAGCTGTGTAGTTAGTCTGTTGCAGTAAAAATGTCAATTGGTAAAAAACCCCATGATTTTTAGAGAAACATGGGGTGAATTTTTAGATTATGTGTTAGGGGAAAAGAAAAAAAAGTAAAGACAGATCAAGATGTATTATCATTTTGGAATGAGGAGACAAATATATATAAAATTTAATGAAATTGAGAACAATTGATTGAGAAGGTTTTAAAGTCCACTGGTTGCGGGTGCATATAGTAGCTATATTGTTCTATTTGTAATTTTGTTAATATTTGTGTATGGTTGCTGTTGTTGTTGTGACTTTTTTGTTGGTTTATTCTTGTGGGGGATTTTGTTCTTTAATAAAAAATAAAAATATGTCAAAGGGTGTTTGGGCACCTTAAAAATTAACAAATTTTACCTAGCATTAAGCTTTCAGGGACTGAACTCCATGTACAACTGATTGATTAAGTGGACTGCAGTCCACAATAAACTGATGCCAAACAAGTCTGTATCAAATAAATAAAACTTATGCCAAATAAAATGTGTTCGTCATTATGGTGCCATGACACTTTTGGATTAAAACACTGCATTAAAAGGAATTGATTGGAGCTGAGGACCACGTGACTGACATGCTGTGTGTTTTGTGTCTCTCCTGTTGTTGGTTATTCTGAATTTGCAGCTAGGCAGCAGTGGAGATGGGAGGGAGGAAAAGGTGCAGTATCACATACAAAGAACACAGAGTGTACACTTTATTTCAATTCCAACCTGTGGTCTCAAAAAAAAAAACTTTTGTAAAAGTGACTCAGCTCAAAAGTAAGGTTAATGTTCCCCATAAATCTGCTTTATGGGCGAAGCTGCAGGGCTGCTTTTGTCAACATGATCATGGCAAATTTGACAACTCTGAAGCAGTGCAGAATACAGCTCCCAGTGGGTTTGGAGGGAGAAAATTGTATACATGCACTACACACAATGTAGCCCACTTCTGCCTTCAAGTGAATGGGAGGATTCAGCAGAAAGAAAACCAGCAGTGATTGTACAATATCTTATTTTTGTTTCATGCCATCACTAGTAGCCTGCAAGGGGTGGGGTGGGATTAGACTGGGAAGCAAATGGCAAATTGTAGCAAACAGCATGAACCACTTCTCAAAATGGATTGTCATTGTTCTGAGCTGCATTGGAAGGCAGCTGGCATGTAACGCAGGGCACAGTCAATGCCCAAAGTAATAGGAAATAGAAGACATGATATCCAACTATTTCTTACTTGAAAGTTATTCCAAACTAATTATATTTCTTGAAATTCAAGTGCTTATTTAGCACTCTGTGATCTGTACGTGTAGAGTAATTTGGAAGCCAGGTTCAATGAGCTTCTGCCTTCACTAGACATAGAATATTGATGTACCTACTGAATTTGGCCAGCCTTTCTCTTTTTAAAAAAAAAACATTTCAGAGCATTGCACAATTTAAAATTATGGATACATATGAAATATAGATAAAATGCAATCAAATTAAAATGTTAAAATGATTAGACTATTTTTGACCAGAAGTGGGCTGCTTCAATCATGTTTTATTAACCATTTGCTAGATCTTGTTTTGTACACTTAGAAGGTCATAAATTGCATGCACACAAATGCTGCATTGATTGAATTGTTCTACATTCACAGAAAATTTGTCCTGTATTCAAGTACAGTAGTCCCATTTTACTGGATTATTCTTTGATCTTCCTACTTTGCTTCTAAGTTAATTAAATGGTTTCCAGATGGTCCATCCAGAATCTTGTCCTGGTGGGAGACACTCTTTTTATTGATACGGCATTATTGAAAATTTCATATTTTGCTGTTTTTTTTAAAAAAGTAAGAGTTTGCCAAAAATTCATAGGATCCTACCTGTATTCAAGAAAAAAAGAATTAAGTCAGCATGGGAGGTTGGATAACTTTATTCTATTCTATTCTATTTTATTTGTATGCCACCCAATCAGCATATGCTGACTCAGGGTGGCTCACAACATATCAAACGAAATAGGATCATAAAACACTTACAAAAACTGTTATAAAACATTTAAAACACAATCAAACATTAAAACATTTGAACCCACCCACCCCTTCTGTAAAACAAAAAGCTAAGAGGGAGACATCTGCTATCTATACCAGCCAGCAGGCGGGGGTCACCCTTCCATCAGCACCCCACACCTGCACTGCCAGCCAGGTTTTGAGTTCTTTCCTAAAGGGTAGCAATTCTGCCTGGAGCCATAACTCTATTGGCAGGAGGTTCCAAAGGGTTGGTGTGGACACAGAGAAGGCCCTCCTTCTTGTGCTAGAGAGATAAGCTCCTCTAGCTGATGGAACAATTAGAGAGCTCCTCCGGTCCACTCTGTTTGGACAGACAGATGTTCTTGGGGTGATGCGGTCTCTTAGATAACTTGGCCCACTATCATGTAGGGCTTTAAAGGTCATAACCAGCACCTTAAATTGCACCCAGAGGCAAACTGGTAACTTGTGCTGCTCCCGGAGCAGTGGCGAGGCGCTGGCATAACGCCTGCACCCCATCACCACCTGGGCAGCCACATTCTGGACCAGCTGCAACCTCTGAATGGGCGTTAAGGGCAGCCCCATGTAGAGCACAGCTTTAACTGATCTTGTTCTTCCCTGCATTCCAAAGTCTGCTCCAGGAACTTCAGAAAAACTCTAGAAAAGTAATACTGCTGACCATAAATGGAATATATTTTTGGTAAAAACCATTTCTCCCCAAACCTCCTCTCCATCAATCAGAATATTTGGAGCAGAATTCCACTCAGTGTTCCCCTACTGGTGGAATTAAAAATATTGTATTCAACCCTATAAATGCTGCTTTGGACACATTTGTGAGATATCCTGTGCTCTAAATGGGGGAGGAAGAAATGGCTGTTTAGGACAGACTAATGTAGCTGCACCTGAAAAGAGGTATGGTCGTTATAAATCTGCTTGAGGAGTAGCACAGAGATGCTTTGCGGGTAGAGTTGGTGAGTCTGCTGTGTCAACCCATTCTTTCATAGCTCTTAAATATTCTTCAGGATTTTGTCTAATTTAAACTACTTTGGTAGAAGTGGTGGGGAAAGAAATTGGTGGTGGCATGTTTCCACCAAAGAAGAAAATTGAGACGAGAGAAGAAGAGTCTAAATAGGTTTATTTAAAAAAACATTACACTTAAAATGTGGGACATGGAGCCTTTATGCCAGAGCTTGCCTTCCTTCTCCATGAAGACAGAAAAGTGCAACTTTTCCTTTTAAATTGTTTCATTTCCTCTCCTCTACCCCCCCTTTCTTGTTCCTTTCATTTATGGTGCCCCAGACAGCATCCACATATAGCCCGCAGTTCTGGAATGCCAGCCTGGCACTCCAACACAAAGCAGAGCCAGCAGTGGTATAATCTACTAATGGGTTCTTTTCATTTCAGCCCTCCCTGAGAGACTCAGTGGCAGATTGTAGACTCAATTACTCTCATGTCAGGTGATTATCCTAGGTCTTAATGTAATCTTCCATTCACACATACCATATTTCAATTACGGCAGCTATGAAACAAGCTGTGTATTCAAATCACCAATCACCTTATCACTGCTGAACAATGTCAACTGTAAAAAACGCCAGCTGAAGGCAATTACACATGTGTTGAGAACCGATTATGATTACTCTCTGTGGTATTTGTGATGAGCTGGGGAATGTTCTGAAAATTTAATTTAATGACAATATGCTTGCTGTACAATCCATAATACCTCCTGAATCCAGCATGGGGCTATTAAAACTGATAGGAGCATATTATCACCGAACGGAAAAGCTGGGCTGGGATGGTTGCTGGATGTCTCTACAGGGAATGGTAGGTAATTTCTCCACATATTTCTAACGGCTGAGGCAGACAGCTTCCCATTCCAGCTGCACTTTGAAGGTGGTCCCCTTTCCCTCCTCCTCTCTTTCCCCTCAGAGCTGAGTTAAGGTGTTTCACCACAGCCATTTATGAGGGGGAAAGATCATTGGTGGGGGGGTTGAGGGATATAGGGTGGGATGACATTGTTTTGGCTTGCTCTGAGGCATCGAGAGCTCTTTTCAACAGGGCACATCCTTGACCTTATTAAGTGCCTCTTTTTTGCGTTTGGTCACCTTTTCCTCTTTGGGGACTCTCCCCTACCTCACAAAAGCTGTTAAACCAAAGTAGTAACAGATTGTTTCTAGAAGAAAAGGATCAACAGCACTTATGTGAGATTCCCCCCCCCTTTGCCCTTTTCTGCAAGTGCTGGGCTGTTTGAGCTCTATCAAGAACACTTTATGCAGCCTCACCAGTTGCCCGCCAATTATGGTGGCTTCCCCCTCCCCAAGAGGGGGAAGAGTAGCATAGCCTTCCAGATATTTCTAGAAGCCAAAGATGAAATTTAGCTAGAGGGCTCCTTATTCTTTGGCAGATATTCTTTGTGATAGCCCTCTACAAAAGTTTGTTTGTTTATTAAATTATTATCTTCTCTGCAACCAAAATTTGCAAACGGTGTTCACATGCTCCAGCTTTATAGCATGTAAGCTCTCTTCTGGACTTAAGGCCCTCCAAATTCTGTGTTTTAAAGTGCAAAAATCAGTGGGGGTAAGGGCTAATGATAATAATACAGTCCTTAAAAGCCTGTGGACACCCTTGTAACATAAGTGTGAAATGCAGGGATGGATAATTCTGTCAGTTAAGCTTTCTCCCTCACTGGAATTTCTGTAACCCTCAAGTTCTTTCCATTCTGTTATCATAAGAAATCTTATGATATAAAAAACATACCTGTCAAGTGCGGCTCCGGATAATATGGGAAATATTTTCCCATATGGGAAATTACTGCGCATGTGCATGAGTTCATGCTCAGTAACCCATTTGTGCATATGCAGAACCTGTTTGTGAATGCACAGAACCCCTTTGCACATGCACAGAACATCTTTGCGACGGGCATGCATGCACAGTAACCCCTTTCCCCGCTGTTCAAAATACAGGATGGCACTGGGAAAGGAGAGGAACAAGCGCTAAAATACAGGACATCCCGGCCAATACGGGATACTTGACAGGTATGATCAAAAACATTTCTCATCCACTTGCAGCAGCACTGCAGTGGCTTAGTGGTTAAGACACTGAGCTTGAAGACTGGAAGATTGTGGTTCAATACCTGAGTCCTGCATGACAGATCTTGGGGACATGAAAGGAGCCTCATTCAGGCATCCACTGAGTGGAGTTACTCAGCAAAAATCCTTTCAACCAAGAGCAATTTCTGACTTGAAATTTATTAATTTACTGGCCAAACTCAATAGACATCTACAGTTAGATATTCCATGTCTTTTAAAGATGAAGTGGTGGTTTGGTTTGTGAGTGTTGTTCCCCCTCCCCGCTCCCCCCTTGTTTTATAGGGGTGTTTTTCTCTTTCATTTGGAAATGGTGGGGAGGGTGATGATTTATTGTTTTATGTTTTGTGTTCAATTTTTTTTATGTTTTGTGGGTTGGATTAGCACATGCTTCTAGGAGATGGAATTTATTGCAAGGGAAAAATAATAAAGAATTATGAAATTAATTAGAGTGTTATCATGGAATGTTAAAGGCACGGGCAGTATTATTAAAAAGAAACGTTTAGAAGCGGTAATTAGGAAAGATAGGCCAGATGTGATATGCTTGCAAGAAACGCATCAAAAAAGTGAGGATGTAAATAATTTGTATATAAAGGGGATAGAATATTATGAGAAGGCATTGGGTACGTCTAAGGCAAGAGGGTTTGCCATATTAATATCAAAAAAGTTAGGATTTATAAAAGTAAAGACAATTGTAGACCCAGAAGGGAGATTTCTTATAACTAGGGGATTTATTAATAATGAGGATATAACCTTTGTTAATGTGTATGCGCCAAATGAAAAACAGGAGGAATTTTTAGATAAGGTGTATCAAAGTATAGAATCAGAAAGGATGTCCAAGTTAATAATGGTTGGAGACTTTAATTTGGTTAGATCAGGTTTGGATACTACAAACGTGGTTAAATGCACATGTACTAATAGGGTGATGGATAGGTGGTTAAAAATGATGGGACTACAGGATGTTTGAAGGAAAATTAGAGGCCCAGAACAGGGATATACATTTTTTTCACATGTGCACAATTCTTATTCACGAATTGACTATGTTTTGGCTTCAGAAAGCATGATAGATAAGGTTGAAAATATTGAAATTGGCATGATTAAGGAATCTGATCATGCTAAAATAATTACGGAATTTAAACTAAGTGATGAAAAACAAAATAGGGGTACATGGAACTATGATACAAGGTTATATAGAGACCAAAAGAGTAAGGAAATGATAATAAAAAGATGGGAAGAGTGCTGGGAAATTAATGATACAAAGGATGTAAATGATGGAATATTATGGGATACCATGAAGGCAATATTCAGGGGAGAAAGCATTAGGCTCTCTTGTATTAACAATAGGCAAAATAAGGAAAAGCAAAAAGAGTTAGAGGATGAAATAAAGAAATTACAGGGTATTCATGCAAGAACGGGAGATAGGGACATATTCGATATAATGCAAAAATTAAAAAGTGAACCTATTGAAAAAGATATTGAAAAGGTTAAGAAGAATCTAATTTATTTGAAAAGGGATTACTTCAAGTACAGTAATAAAAATTCTAAGCTATTAGCTAGAGCGGCTGAAGAAAAGAAAGATAAAAGAGGAATTGCAGTTCTGATAGATAAGTATGGTGGAAGGTGTAACAAGTTAGAAGATAAAATTCAAATTGTTAAGGCTTTTTATCAGGTGTTGTATTCGAGGAAGGACGTAAATAAGGAGGAATTAGAGCGATATTTAGATAAGTGGTCAAGAATAAATTTAAGTTCAGAACATAGGAGTTATATGGATGAAAAGATAACACAAAAGGAAATTAAGGAGGTCATAAAAAGTTTAAGGATAGGCAAGGCTCCAGGTGAGGATGGTTTATCGGTGGAGTTTTATAAAGACTTCAAAGAGATGTTGTTACCAAAAATGGAAAGGATTTTTAATTATATTTTGGAGGGAGGGAGAGTTCCTAAATCGTGGTACAGTACAATTATAATTTTAATTCCAAAGGTAGGGAAAAATTTGGAAAAAAATTGAATCCTATAGACCAATTTCCCTGATGAATCAGGATGCAAAAATTTTCACGGCAATTTTAGCTAACAGATTGAATAATTTTAGTGGCAAATATATTAATAAGGATCAAGTGGGATTTATGAGGGATCGGTATATGTCGGATTTGACGAAAAGGATGGTTGACTTGACAATTATTACCCAGCAGCAAGAGGAGCATGTAGGCTTCTTCTCCCTGGATATATTCAAAGCTTTTGACTTGATCCAATGGATAACTATAAAGGAAATTATAAGGAAATATGGATTTGGCTAAACATTTTGTGGGGTAATTGAGCAGTTGTATCAGCAAGGTTCAGCTAGGGTTAAATTAAATGAGGAATTAACAGGGGAGATTAAATTGGAAGAGGGCACAAGGCAAGGAGACCCATTGTCGTCATCTTTATTTATTATGGCCATGGAATTGTTAGCTAATGTAATAAGGGAAGACAAGGAATTAATTGGAATTGAGGGTGTAAAAAATTAGCCAGTATGCTGATGACACCCTAATAACAATGAAAAATCCACAGAATGCACTAGGGAAGATATATGGGCACTTAGAGGAATTTCAAAGGGTGACGGGACTCAAGGTAAATTGGGATAAGTCAGAAGCAATTTTTTAAAATATGGATTTGGACATACAAGAAAGTTTAAAGGCTAAGTTTAAAATACAAATTAGAGATAATATAAAATACCTGGGGATAAACAATTCAAATAAATACGATGATTTAAAGAGATTAAATTATGATAAATTGGAAAAAGAATTAAAAGAAATGATTTTAAGGTATAAGAAACTAAATTTGTCGTGGTTTGGACGTGTTTCGTTATGTAAAATGAAGCTTTTACCCAAATTAATTTTTTTTATTTGACACCCTGCAAATATATGTGAAAGAGGAGGAATTAAAGGTTTTTCAAACTATATTAAATATTTTTTGTAACGGAGGAAAAAGGGCTAGGATACCAAAGTTTTTATGGTATTCTTCACAAAAAAAGGGCGGGTTAGGAATTCCAAATATTAAAAACTATTATTGGGCATTTCAATTGAAGAATATTTGTAAAATTTTAGTGAAAGAAGAACCGATTTGGGGAAAAATTGAATTGCGAGAGAAATTGGGTGAAGAAATATTAATGTTTTTGGGCAAAGGGAAAGTTAAGATTAATACTGCAAATAAAATGTTAAAAGCTCTTTTAAAAACTTGGACACTACTGAAAAATAGATTGGCCCCAGGGTTGTCCCCAATAATAGGCTTGAGCGATATGAAATCATTCCCATTGAGAATGGATCGGAGAGTAGAAGAAGTATTGAATAAGAACAAAGTAACCTTATTAAAGGATTGGATAGCAGCATGTAAAGACAAGGAAAGAAAGTTAGATATAGGTAGACAACTCAAATTGAACTGGCTTCAAATGATGTCTATTGACAGTTGGAATAAAAGATATACAGATGAATTGAGCTTGGATAGGGAACGGACAAAATTTGAAGAGTTGGTACATAGTCTAAAAAGTGGGCAGGTAAAAGTTAAAGTGTTAGTAAGCAAAATATATAAGGTTTTAGATGACTCGGATCAACATCAGAAAGCTTTAAAGGAAACGTGGGAGCTAGATTTGAATATTAAAATCACAGATGAACAGTGGAATGGAAAATGGAAAAGGAGAATAATGAGGTCTTTGTCCGTAAGATTATAAGAGCATAACTATAAATTACCGTGGAAGTGGTATTTGACTTCAGTACGACTATATCAAATTGACAATACAAAGTCGAAAATTTGTTGGAGGTGTAAGGTGGAAATTGGAACATATGAACATATGTGGTGGGGGTGTAAAGAGATGAAATCATTCTGGATGGTGGTGGAACATGAAATTGGGAGAATTCTAGATGTAGGAATGAAATTGGATGTAGTTTTAATTTTGTTAACGGATGTGGAGGGGGTAGAGTATCAAAAAAGGGAATTATTAGCAATTATGTTATCTAGTGCTAGACAATGTATAGCGCGATACTGGAAATGTGATGTTACCCCAAAAATAGAGGATTGGAATAAGGAGCTGTGGAATATAGCATTGAATGGTAAGCTCACCTGGGAGTTAAATTTAAGAAAAGGGTTAATTAAAGAAAGCAAATTTCAGGAAATTTGGAAATGTTTGATAGATTATACCTTGATTAATGGTCATGGGCAATTGCCGGTGCCGGATTATATTGCATTTTTGAGACAATAATAGACAAAAGGGGAAATTCTGTCTCTGTAGCATTGTATATAGCAGGTGGTGATATTTCTTTCTGTTTTTTTTTGCTTATTATATTACTGTGCATTTTGTCTTTTCTTCTCTTATATTGTTTTGTGTGTTATCCCTTTTTTATTTTTGTATGTGTATTAAGAAAATAAAAATTTAATAATTATTTTTTTTTTAAAAAAAAGATGAAGTGATTATCAATTGGGGGAGGGGGAGAAGACGTTGGCAGCTCTAATTCAGCTCTGTAAGCATGTCTGGTCAGGTTATTCTGCTATGGTAATAGAGGAGACCATACTACCTGCGACTCAACACCCAGT
This sequence comes from Bradypodion ventrale, assembly GCA_035047345.1. Lineage (NCBI taxonomy): Eukaryota > Metazoa > Chordata > Lepidosauria > Squamata > Chamaeleonidae > Bradypodion > Bradypodion ventrale. The sequence goes on from JAWDJE010000004.1 coordinate 237,727,523, forward strand.
GTCAGACGGTGGTTAACTAATCAGACCACACTGAGGACTGACAGCCTCGGGTGCCAATGTCCACAGGGAAGGGAGATGGTTCCCAAGTGGATTAAACCCCACTTGAATCTATCTGGATGGAGGGCAGCAGCTTCATCAATACTGGCCTGGGGCTGAGGAAGACTTTGCATGCCAAGAGGGCTCAGGACTGGAAAGTGACTCGTGGAACTGGATCAATGGTATGGGGGTCATACTGCGATGCGGATATTCTCAGGACAGTCTTCATGGCTGATCACCATGATCACCATGATGATCGCCTATATTCAGATTCCGATATGACAGAAGAAGAAGCATAGAAGGTGACTCTGAAATTTAAAGTGTCAGATATTTCAGATCTAAGCATTCAAAACTCTCTGCCTGCATGGGCCAATCAGTCCACATGTTGCTTTACCATGACCATCACCTGCACAAATTTTTTGAACAGCTGTTTTTCTGTCCTGTTCATGAAAATGTTTGCCATTCATTTCATAAGTTCTTGTTACTAAACAAAATCAGGCAAAATTCTCAGCTATCCCAGGATTTTCTTCAGTTTGAGGTGTATAGGATCCAGACTAGAGTGAGGTCAGCAAAAGTTGTCATATATTGTGACTGGAGCATAATTTCTGCTCAAAGTAGATTTTATAGCCATTACATAGATTTTTTGAACATGAAGAGCAGGTGTTGTGAAACTGGCAAAATTTGCTCATACCATGATTGCTTCCTGAGTAACATCCTATTTTAAAACAAAACTCTCCCCCCTCTTTCTAACAAAATGTCCCTGTGTCAAAGAGAAAGCTTTTTCAGTGTGCAAATGCAGTTATTCTAGAGGGATCTTCTCTTTCAGCCTCTCCAGTGACAACATCCTAAAAAAACCATTCCTGTCATATCAAATCTCAGAAACATCACATTGTTGTTACTGCTGTATTATGTGACTACATGAAAAGATGTACATGTATTTTGGTCCTTGGCATTTAAACAGATGGCCTGCTTTTTCTCCGAAGATTTTGCATACAGTAGCATACATTCTCCCTTTAGCTAATCTGGTGGGACAGTGTGAAATGAACCTGATTAAAAAGAAAGAAGGAGAGAGGTGGTGGTGGGGGAATGACAGAGTAAGCCTATTTGTTGATCTCTATTGGTGAGATTTTAGATTAAGCTTGTAATTCATTGGAGAGAACCCACAACCTTCTTCATAGAGACCATACACAAAGATCCCTTGTTTGCAGGAAGGCTGTGTCTACTAAAATTATGCTAAGGAAAAGTGTTGCGAGTCGTTTGGCTTTGATTGTATTATCCTCTGCTCAAGGGCCCCTTTGAAAATCCACTAACCTTGAAACAAAGGCCACCATTACTTGGTGCTCAAACAACTGTCCAAGTGCAACTGGAAATTTGAAATGCCAGCTACCTGGATAAGCTGTGGATCCTTTGTTGTCTTTTCATAGATATAAAGTAAAGAGATTTGTTTCTCCCTCTGGTTCTATTTCATATAAAGTACATTTATTTTTAAGAGCTTTCACTCTTCCAATGGGTCAAGCTATCCTGGTAAACTGACCTTTACATATATAGGAAATTTATACTTGATTTATTACTTTAAAAGGTATTTGTTTAAAGGGCCCCATTTTCCAATACAAGCATTTTAAAGCTTGAAATTGAATTGCTCTTGTATAGCCCACTGACTGTTGTTGGGTTAGGCCTAACCAAGTTTTTTTTCCAAATTTCTTTAAGAATTTATGAGCAATCCCAATGATATGTGCAAAGTGTTGGGCATATTATCATCATTTTTCTAGAGTTTCAGTTAATGGAAGATAAAGATAAAAGGGCTCCTTAATGCAATTAGCACATCGTGCTTCCCTTTTGATGTCCACCAGTACTTGCTTCTTTCGCTGATCTTCATAAGCCACATTCCTGACTTTTTTTCCTACAGGATCCTATACAAAAGAATGATATACAGTGGAACCTGTATAATGAATGCTTTGTATAATGAAAAATTTGAACAACGAAGCATTTTTTCGTGCATAACGAAATCTATCCTGCATAACAAAAAATTTCATTATGCGGGGTATACCTCCCATTATGAAACCATGTATAATGAACTTATTTCATTATACAGGGTTTCCGTTAGGCAAGGTATATCCCACATAATGAAAAATTTCGTTATGCGGGATATCTCAATAGTGCTTTGCATAACGAAAAATCATATAACAAAGAGCTTTGTGGAATGGAGTTTTTTATTATGCGGGATTCTACTGTAGTTTGAATTTTATTGTGGGGAAAGGAATATTGAATTCATTCGTTCATTCATTCTACCACCTCAGTAATGCAAGCAGTACTCTAGGCCAGGGATGCCCAAACTTTTCGGGCCATGGGCCGGTTATGTGGTTGAGCATGCTGGTCATGTGGTTCCTTCTACCAGAAGCGGAAGTAAAACGTGCATGTGTATGAGCATAATGTGCCCATGCATGTGCATAACACTGCCACAAATGACCCATGACTGTCATAAACGCATTTATGAGATCTGCAGGTCATTTACGGCAGCATTATGTGCATGTGCAGGCAAATTATGTGCACGCACATTTTACTTCCAATTCCTGGAGTGGAAAGGGCAGCGTGGGTTGAATGGAATGGCACCACAGGCCATAGTTTGGGCACCCCTGCTCTAGGCGGCTCAAAAGTTAAGATGTAAATGAAAAATAGTAAAATAGAGATTTATTTTTTAAAAAATACGTAAAACCTTATTATTTTAGACGAATCATGTGTTCAGCTGTGAGATGCAAATAATTAGAGAAGTTATGTTAAATTATCAGGTTGAGTGCTACCAAGGAGTATGGTGTGTTAACTGCCAGGATTACAACTGCTACTGACACCGGTGTGGCGGGGTAGTGTTGCTTTATATTCCATCAGCAGATTCAGTTCATTCTCCCTGCAAACAAGATGTCAGAAATACTGAACAGTATCAGGAACAGTGCTCTAGTAATATCCTACCAGTTGTCTCCTGAACCTAAAATTGTATATAGTCTTGGTAGCACTGGGTTTTAAAAGCTCTTGGTTACACCATTTTAATACATCAGTGTTAGCCAGCTAGCTGAAGGGAGATCTTGGCTTTTAGAACTGTAGTTCTCAACATCAGCAAGTGTTTATATGAAAAGAAAGGATTTCAATCCAGGATTTAAACCCAATTTAGAAAGTGAAAGAAATAATTAGTGGCTAATAGGTGCTGAGGCCTGGAATAATGCTGAAATCAATGTGTTTAGGCATTGTTCAGCCATTGTTTAAATGTATGTATTTATGTGTTTATTATACTTACATCCCACCCCTTTGGCCAATGGGCTACTTTGTAGCTACAACAAATATAATGATGCAATCATAAAATTGAGATTAAGATACACAAGAAGAATAACAATAATTTTAACATAGTGAAAAGCAGAGACATCACATTGAAAACAAAAATTAGAATAGTCAAGGCAATGGTTTTCCCAGTAGTAATGTATGGATGTGAGAGCTGGACAATTAGGAAGGCTGAACGTAGAAGAATAGATGCCTTTGAAATGTGGTGTTGGAGGAGGGTTTTGAGAGTCCCCTGGACAGCGAGGAGAACAAATAGGTCAATCTTAGAAGAAATTAACCCTGACTGCTCATTGGAAGGTCAAATAGTAAAGATGAAGCTAAAGTACTTTGGACATCAAATGAGAAGGGAGGATTCACTTGAGAAGGCATTGATGTTGGGAAAGGTGGAGGGCAAAAGAAGAAGGGGGAGGCCAAGGATGAGATGGCTAGATGGCATTGTGGACGCAGTGGGCACGGGGCTGGGAGGGCTGAGGGAGATGGTGGAGGACAGAGGCGCCTGGAGGAAAATGGTCCATGGGGTCGCAAAGGGTCGGAGTCGACTGTGCGACTGAACAACAACAATAAAATATGAAATGTAAAGTGGTCCATGTACGAACCAACCAGATAAACTATCAAGGGCATTGTGAAGGGGATGGGAGAATATTGTGAAATGTTTTCCTATAAAGTTCAGCCATGACAGAATATTTAAAGCACTTATTTCTCCATACAGTAGAACCCTGGACAACAACACATTCAGACAACGTCATTTTCGGACAACGACGTGGTTTTTTTCTGAAAAGTCATCTCCAGGACAATGACGTTACGTCGTTATCCTGGAGATCGTGTTTGGTCTCCTACGTTCATGCTGGTTGGAGATGAAAAAATTGCCATCTTCAGGTCCCTGTGTCCAGCTCTCTGATTACCCAGGAGTGTCTGGGAGGCTGGGAGGACCTATCCCATGCTGTTTCTGCCTTCCTAGCACCTCACTGGCCTGCCCAACAACTGAGAAAAGTGGCAGCCACCATCTTGTTATTGAAAAATAAAAAAATAAGATGGCAGCCGCAACTTTTCACAGCTGTTGGGTGGGCCAGGGAGGTGCTAGGAAGGCAGGAACAGTGCAGAATAGGTCCTCCAAGCCTCCCAGACGCTCCTGGGTAGCTGGAGAGCCAGACACAGGGACCCAAAGATGGTGATTTTTTTGTCTCCAAACAGTGTGAACAGGTAGGAGACCACACCGTCCTTTTTTGTAGGGGTGGGCAGAGGCAGCCTGGGTGCCTCTGTTAGGCTCTGAGGAGGCAACCTGGGCCATTTCTGAACTCCCCCAAGTTTTATTTTATTTGAATTTAATTTTTAAATATTTATGCCATCCACTCAGGCGAACCTGACTCAGGGCGTCTTACAACAGATTAAAAACATATAAAAACAAATTAAAAACCTCAAGTCACCCAACCACCTACCCACCCTCCTACCCCCACCCTATTCAAAAAATAATAAAAGAGATACAGCAACACAGAGGGAGGGACACTAACTTGCAATGAGCCAACAGGCTGGGGCCATATTCCCATTTAGGCCCCACACCTGCCCCACCAGCCAGGTTTTCAAACTTTTCTTGAAGGGCAGCAATTCTGTCTGTAACCTCAATTCTGTTGGTAGGAGGTTCCAGAGGGCCGGTGCAGAAACGGAGAAGGCCCTTCTTCATGTGCTAGAGAGCGGGCCCCTCTAGCTGAAGGCACACCTATGGAGCCCCTCCGATCCACTCTGATTGGATGGGCAGACACTCTTGGAATGATGCGGTCTCTCAGGTATCCTGGCCCACTACCATATAGGACTTTAAAGGTGTGGTGCCTTATGGAAAGGGCACTTTTTTACAGCAAAGACTTAATGGCGATTGCAGAATTAAAGCAATAAAGCATTTGGACACAACGTTCCTCCCCCCCCCCCCAGCAGGGAACCCACTCTCCATACCTTTGGGGTGGAACACAGGTTCATCTAGGGCGCCCAACACTCGTGGGACTTAGGGCAATGGGTACGGGACGATCAGGGTCTATGTAAGTGGCAGTGGACTCACTGGCTGACCTAGGCAAGCTAGGTTTTGTCGGTGGTTTACGTGAAGCAGGGTGTATGGGGGGCTTACTAGAAGCAGGGATTGGAACCAATAGCCATTTTGCACACCCCGGACTCAGATCTGCTGTAGAGTCTGCCAGCTCCGGAGGAGTTCTCAGTGAGGGGTGCACCATGGCGGCTGACAAGAAGTCAGCTGAGGGCTGTGCTATGGCATGATCTCATAATGGTGACGGAGCTGTACCCATAGAACGAGGGATACTCTCTAATGCAGAATCGGCAGTGTCACCTTTCCCTAAAGGTATGGCAGCCTCATAACCATGGTCACAGAACTGTCGTGTGAAACCCAATTGTCTCTGCCCTCTGTGTGGCAGTTCTCCCCTGATCACGGGGATGAATCTGAACTGTCCCCCTTCCCCTCGGGGGACCTGCCATGTAAGGGCGACCTACCCTAGCCTCACATTCTTGGTTGAGGCTGGGCCACCAAAAATGACTTTTGGCAAACACCTTTGAGAGCCCGTGCAACCCAACAACAGTGTATGCAGAACCTTAGCCCACAGTGCAGATGGAATTACCAGTTTATCCTCCCAAAACAAACATCCCTCCAGCATAAATAATTTATTATGTTCCCTGTAATACCCCTTGAGTTCTTTAGAAGCCGGCGGTGGTGGCCACCCAACTTGCACCCAATAAACAACCCTTGACACCAGAGGATCTTCACATGTAGCCTTCTCAATGTCCAAGTTAGATTTCAGTGTTGTAATGATGAGGGACTCCCACAGTTCCGAGATAGCGGCCTCCACTGCACCCAAGTGAACTAGAACATTGAATCCAGTCTTAGGACACTCTTTGGGAGCAACATGCACTCGGTGGGACTTCAGCCTATTAGGCTTGGCCATAGAGTCCAAAACAGAATGAACAGGACACACACACCCCCAGGAAAGTTCCCAACCCAGGACAGAATGCATCCGGGTACTTATCACAAACGGCCTGAATGGGGTCAGCCTGAACCATACTGATGCCTGAAAAGGAAACACCTAGGGGCCCAAACCACTGAGTACCCCAAAGGTTGTTCTTACCTGCCTTGACCACAACAAGTGGGAGTTTTGCAGTGATGCCTTTAAACTGCAAATCAAAATTTCCGATGCCTAGTACAGGGATGTGGTGACCCTGCACATATCTCAACTGGACCTGCAGAGCCCACAACTTGGGCCGGTCTGCTGACGGAATCTGGAAAACTCATGCTGGGTGAGGATCGAGTACGACAATTCCGAGTCGATCTCCATGCGGTAACAATGACCCTAGAGGCTAACATCAACGAAGTACTGGCCCGTGACCGCACGAACACTGGAACTGGAACCAGAACCTTGACCGGCATTGATTTTAGAGATTTGGGACTTCTCCTTCTGGGGATTTTTATCTTTGGTAGACCCACTGGAATGCTGACAGCACACTCTTGCTATGTGCTCTTTTTGCCCACTCCTGTGGCACTCTGCCTCCTTGAAGATGCTTGCCCCCACACCCTTTGCATGGGGCCTTGATGCGGCCAGCAGTTTTGGAGGACTTGCAGTTAACTTTCCGCACATCATCCCCCAACTCTCGGTCATCTGAAGATGATGAGGGCAGCGAATCTGAAGAAGACAAACCATAGCACTCCGGTCTCTGGTCAGCTGCAGCTTTCTTAACCAAGAAGTGTTTTTCCTGGAACCCCTTCACACCTGCGCTGGCGACTTCGGATGCCAGAGCTTCCTCAAAAGCCTCATTGAAGGTCAGCGTGTTCATTTTCATTAGCCGCCTCTGCACTGCATCATCCTGGATGCCCATCAGCAACCTGTTCCTGAGTGCATCATCCAAATTTGGCCACTCACATGTCCCAACCACCTGGTGCAGGGCGGCGACATAATCGGTGATGGACTCCCTGAACTTCTGGTTCTGACGGTAGAAATTTACCTAGGCTGTGAAGATAGAGACCTTGGGACTGAAGTGGTCTCTCAAAACCAACAGAATGTCCCTTAGAGATGTGTCCTATACTTCTCTCAGGCGAAGCAGGTTCACAATGAGATCAATTGTGAAGATGCTGCAGTTTGCGAGAAACATCAACTTCGGTTCCTCCGGCTTGACCTTGTTGGCCAGAACCCAATTCTCAAATTGGATTTCATAGCTTGGCCAGGTGTCCATCTTAGAAACGTCAAAACCCCTGAATGGCATTGTGACGGCAGCAGGTCCCATCCTCGTCACCAATGTTGAGTCCGAGTGTAATTAGCAAAACGACAGCAAGTTCGGGGTTAAACATCAGTGATTTATTATCAGCTCAGTTAAGGCATGTTCGGACTGGGAAAACAAGGGACGAGGTCGCTACTTATATACACACCTAACGGCAGTTACAGTGATACATTTGCCCAGGCTTTTGATAATACGGGAAACCTGTGTTAGAACCAATCAGATTACATTGACAACAATACAAATGTGGCACCTTACAGAAAGGGCGCACTTTTACAGCAAATACTTAATGGTGATTGGAGAATTAAAGCAATAAAGCATTTAGACACAACAGAACCTCTCTTCTATTATTATTTTAGCAACTTTCTTGTGATGAAAGGGTCCTTCCATCCCACTTTACAAATGGGCAACTGATTAAAATTTCTGTTCATAAATCTCTCATAATACCACAGCCTTGTATTTATTTGCAAATGCTTGAAAATTACCCACTTTAGATTTGGCATAATTAGAAGCAAAGTCAAGGTGCCCATTTAACTATCACGGAATCCAGGTACAGCCACTGTTCTGCCTAAACTGAACTTCACATTTCACAAAACGATGTGAATACGTCAACTCTGGTCAAAACAAAAAAACAAAAAAGATCAGAAAACAGATTATGCATTGTGTTATGTTTATTGCCAAGGGCCAATTCTAATCTTGGCCAGAGTTCATATCTGTGAAGATCCTCTATGAGCACAGGGTAACACTTAAACCTATTTATATGATATCTCTGACAACTGATTGCTCATTGTGGACAATGTCTCTTGTTGTATACCTTTGCCATAGGTAAAGGTAAAAATCACTCTTGCTCAAAAGCCAAATGTATCCCACTTTAGGGTTCAGTTTTCATCTCTCTTTATAGCCAAAGAGCCAGTACTGTCTGTGTTTGCAGACATTCCTGTGGACAAGTGGCTGGCATGACTAGACACTGTAATGCATGGAACATTGTTTGCCTTACCACCGGTGGTACCTATTTATCTACTTGCAATTTCTTGCTTTCAAACTGCTAAGTTGGCAGGAGCTAGAACAGAGATGGGAGCTCACTCTGTCTTGTAGTACTCAGGTCTCAAAATGCTGACCTGCCAACCTTCCAGTCATCAATTTCAGCATCATAACCACTAAGCCACCACAATCCCTTCAACTGCTATAGTAACTGTTGTCCCCCACCCCCCAGACTTGGTTTCTTATTATTTGTTATTCCAAATATTATGGCAAAAGCAATTTTCAGTGAGTTCAGTAAGTGTTGACATTTAAAATGTGGTAACAAAACCACCAGAGCTTAATCTGGGTGTAGAGATATGTTTCAGTGGAAACAGCTGGGCAGTATACAAGAGAAAATAAAACCTGCAGACTTATCCCACTTCAACCAAACACAAGTTCTGCTGGAACTCCAGGTTGAGTTTTTCAATTCTGGTGCCATAAAAAAGTGAATGAATTGGCATGACCTGCAGAAATCACCGGAAATGCTCCAAATTTCTTGAGCCAGCTGTATATCAAGCACACTGGGGGGAGGGGGGTAAGAGCCAGGGGAAGGAGAGTCGAAAAGAAGGGCAAAAGGCGAAATGGTTTGTGTCCATTTAAGAAAAAAATCAATAATAGTATAAAATTGATTTAGTGCTTGTCATAAAACATAAGTAAGTGCTGGAAAATAGAGAAAATTGAGTCTCAATTTAATCTGCACAAAAGCCCCACTGTACTGATGAAGTGATCTGAGGAGAGAGCTACATAAAACCTAAAGACAGATACTTAATTGTCATATTAAAGACTCTCTTTTCTGCCTGCTGGAGTCGAGGGCTAGAGCCCATTAATCATGTGGATAAGGGGCATTGAAATCAAATCTCAATTAAAATCTGTTCAATAATGTCTCTAATATGTTTTTCAAGCATTAATTTTTCCCATCGATTCTACAACCCATAAATCAGATATGTTGCAGTGCATGTAATAGTTTATGGGGGAGAGGATTATGGTTTTATGAAGTTAATGCAGCAGAACCATTTAATTTACACAGGCTAAAGTTTTATGTTTGTTGCACATTTCTATTATTTTCTTCTGATAAAAATTCTAAGGGCTATAAAATGAAGAGTGAAAAAATGACAGGGCAAGGCATAATCTATGCATGCCTGCTTCAGAAGTAAGTGCATTCTTGCTTTTTGATGAAAAGTTACCAAATGTTACAAAGTTTTCTAGAGTGCTTTATTTTTTTAAAAAAAGAATGATGCACTGGGACTCTCAAAAGGGTTTACTGAGAATACCCAGAGGCATTTGTGAATGCCTTGAATACTTTGGTCACATATAGAAAGTGCTCTAAGATTCTACTTCTTCTTCAAGTACCATATCCAGTTCCGGATATTGAGTATCCTCATGGCAATCAGCCATGAAGATTGTCCTGGGAGCAATATAATGCAGTGGCCTTCCATTGCAGGTGCACCCCCCAAAGAAAGACTCAGACACTGGTATATGGATAAAGGCATTGGGCCACTTTTATTGAATAATGCCTTAGTCCGAATTATAACTTTCAATTGGTGTAATCATCCAATTGTAATTCTTTAAGGCAAGCAGGCCGCAGTAACACTGGTAAGGTTCCTCCCAAAATGCCAATGGCAATTGGCTACATGTAACTACTTGTATCAATTTGTTTGTTGACACAAACAAATTGTTGACCGGAGTCAATAAACTATCTACTGACCCCACCCTATGACGTGTATCCGTTAAATATCAAGGTGATGCAGGCTGTGAAGCTCCTACCATCACCCCTTGCCTGGTTCGCCCTTGACCTGCCAAACCTATTTCCCCTGTACCTGTCTACATGTTGGCCAGTCAATTGCGAACCTGCCGGATACCTATGGGTCATAAATCTTTACCTTACCAGTGCTACCCGCCCAAAGTGACCAAAGTCAACTTACCCCTTTTCTCAAACACTAGCAACAGTATGGGATGGGCAAAAAAGTGAGAACCAAAGAGCCAATTGTAGGTTCAAGCCAAAAATTCCCACCCGGCCCTGAAGCGACCAAAAATTCACACTGTTCACTAGGGAGGGGGTGGAGAGAAAAACTTCTCCGCTCCGTCGCATTCTAAAATGGCAGCTCGGCTGCCTCATGGCCACCCCTTTTATAGAGGAGTGGCCACGCCCCCTAACTACCCAGATGTCTGAGTCCAGGTGGGGTGGGGGCCGCAAAGAGCGCGGCAGCCATTTTGGCGCCGCACTTTCATTTGCCTTCTGTATCGCAGCATGACACCCATACCACTGATCCAGTTCCGTGAGTCACTTTCTGGTCCTGAGCCCCTTTGGCACACAAAGTCCTCATTGGCCCCAGGCCAGTACTGATGAAGCTGCTGTCCTACATCAAGATGGATTCAAGTGGGATTTAATCCACTCAGGGACCATCATCCTTAATATAATATAATATAAATCAGACAAATAAATAAATAAATCCTTCATTGTGGACTTTGTCACCCAAGACCGTTAGTCCTCAGGGTTGTCAGGTTGGTTAACCACTGCCTGGCAATTGGCGATGAGTTTGGCAGTATGATCTACTCTGTTACCATAGCAGAATAACCTAGCCAGACTGAGCTGTAAGATTATTGAATAGATGCCTTGGTCATATTACTTTAATTGTTGCAACCTGTTTGCCTGAATCCCCAAAGCTTCTAGAGAAATGCCTAAAGGCATGCATCAAGTGGATCTTTCCTCATTGCCGATGCAGAAGGGTCATAAGTAGAGCATACAAAAGCTGCAGTCAGGCAGGGCAGACAACCCTAACACTGATGGACCAAAGGTCTGAGATGGACCAGAGGTCTGAGACATAATTTGTTGTAGTTCAGTCGCACAGTCGATTCTGACTCTTTGCGACCCTATGGACCATCGTTCTCCAGGCACCTCTGTCCTCCACCATCCTCCTTAGTCCACACAGCCCCATGCCCATTGTGTCTACAATACCATCTATCCATCTCATCTTTGGCCGTCCCTTTCGTCTTTTGCCCTCCACCTTCCCCAGCATCAAGGCCTTCTCAAGTGAATCCTTTCTTCTCATTTGATGTCCAAAATACTTCAACTTCATTATTTGTCCTTCTAAGGAGCACTCAGGGCTAATCTCTTCTAATATTGACCTATTTGTTCTCCTCGCTGTCCAGGGGATTCTCAAAACTCTCCTCCAGCACCACATCTCAAAGGCATCTAATTTTCTTCGCTCAGCCTTTCTAATGGTCCAGCTCTCACAGCCATGCATTACCACTGGTAATACCATTGCTTTGACTATGCGCACCTTTGTTTGCAGTGGGATATCTCTACTTTTCACTATGTTCCCCAGGTTTTTCATAGCTTGTCTCCCAAGAATCAGTCACCTTTTTATTTCATGGCTGCAATCTCCATCTGCAGAGATCTTGGATCCTAAGAAAGTAAAATCTGTTACTGCTTCTACTTCTTCCCCATCTATTTTCCAGGAACTGATTGGGCCTGTTGCCATTATCTTGGTTTTCTTGATATTGAGTCTCAGGCCAGCTTTTGCACTCTCTTCTTTCAACCTAATCAGGAGCTTCTTTAGGTCTTCTTCACTTTCTGCCATTAGGGTGGTATCATCTGCATATCTCAAATTGTTGATGTTTCTCCCAGCAATTCTTATCCCATATTGTGATTCCTCCGTCCCTGCATTATGTGTATAAGTTGAATAAGCAGGGTGATAGAATGCAGCCTTGTCTTACTCCTTTTCCTATTCCAAACCACTCCATCATTCCATACTCTCTCCTAACTGTTGCTTCTTGACTCATGTACAGATTTCTCATGAGACATATGAAGTGTTCTGGTATTCCCATCTCTTTAATTACTTGCCACATTTTGTTGTGGTCCACACAATCAAAGGCCTTGGTGTAGTCAATGAAACAGAAGTAAGCTTGTTTCTGGTATTCCTTTGTTTTCTCCATGATCCAACATATGTTGGCAATGTGATCTCTGGTCCCCCTGCCTCTTCTGAACCCAGCCTGCACCTCTGGTAGTTCTCTTTCTACATGCTGCTGCAGTCTATCCTGTATTATCTTGAGCATCACTTTGCTAGCTTGTGGGATGAGCGCAATTGTTCGATAATTTGAACATTCTTTGGCATTGCCCTTTTTTGGGATTGGGACGTATATTGATCTTAAACACAAGCATTAATCATTCCTGTATCCATCTCAATTGGTTTTGCAGGCACTGTACATGGGGAGAAAGATTGAATGAATGATATTGCACTCATGACTTGTTTGTGGGTTTCCAAGAGGCACCCTTTGCAGGCGCACCCCCCCAATAACGGACTCAGACAACATTGAAAGTGGATAACAGCATAGGGCCACATTTATTGATTCAATGCCCTAATCCGAATTATAAATTTGTATTGGTAAAACGACCAATCATAATTCTTAAGGCAAGCAGGCCGAAGTAACACTGGTAAGGTACCACCCCAAAATTGCCAACGGCAATTGGTTACAATGTATCAATTTGTATCAATTTGTTTGTTGACAACAAACAAATTATTGACCGTAGTCAATATCTAACTCATGACCCCACCCTCTGACTCGTATCCGTAAAATCACGGGGTGATGCATGCTGGCTAGCTATCGCCATCACCCCGTCGCCTGGTTCGTCGTTGACCGGACAACGTTTAACTAATTTGTTCCTGTCTAGTGTTGTCCAGTCAATTGCGAACCTGCCGGATACCTGTGGGTCATACTGTTTACCTTACCAGTGCTACCCGCCACACGGAGGGGCTTCAAAGAAGGCCTGACGCCCCCCCCCCCCCGACCGTCAGCTCGGTCAACAGTTCTGCTCGCCAATCACCCAACAGGAGGTCCATACCTCCTCGCGACAGATGGACCCCATCCCCTGCATACAAGTCGTAATTTCGTAGGCTAATAGCGGGGTGACGACTGACCCGTCCCCAAGCCTTGTCGGCAAGGAACCGCGCCACCGCCCCGTTGACCGCGCACCTAGCAGCAACCATTGCCCTGTATATGTTGCCTAGCACTTGGCCAGCAGGGCAACCGGGCCACACGAGCGCACCATGCGCAGCGCGTGGTCAAAAGACGTATACCTGACTGAACAAAGGTCATCAGGGATAGCGTCATTGACCGACCGGCCGGCTGGGTAGGATAAATGATGAATAAGGCGAAACTCGCCTTGAGACTTTTTGGGAACCAAGCCTAGGGGCGACACCTTAAGGTTGGGAAACGGGGGTGAAGGGAAAGGGCCGGCGACCCTGCCCGCATCTAACTCCTTCCTGATACTGGCAGCAGCCACCTCCTCCTTCCCCTTGAGGGACAAAAGATTGGGGGCATCCTGAGGGGACCTATCACCCATGAAAGGGATGCGGAACCCGTACTTAAAGCCTTGAAGGAGATACTCCCCATCCTCCCCCTTCGGGTACACTGTGAGCCAACGCTCCAACATGTCCACCTTAATTGGGGAGGGGGCCTTTCGGTGAACCAGCTCCATCTGTGGCAGCTTTGCCAGCCCACTGTCCGCCCCTTCCTCTGCCCTGTGTCCCCCCAGGCCTGGGACAGGCAGAGGCTGCATGGGGGCCCGAACATGTGGGACACTCATGCCTGTATTTGCAATTCTTCTTATTGCAAGAACCATTGGACGAGAAAGCCCAGCACAGCAGGCGGGCTGGAACCCCCTGCCCCGCCGCTTGGCGGGTAGCCTGTGCTGGGACAGCTCGCTGGACCGCATGTCCGCAATGGTATCTGTCCCCTGGCACGGGGCGCGTGGGTGTCATGTACAGAAGCCAAAGCCTCTGGCACGGCTCGTCCCACCTCATCTCCGGGTGGAGTGGAATCCGCATACGGAATTCCTCGTCATAAGCAAGCCACGAAGGGCCCGGGAAATCAACCATTGCCCTGTATATGTTGTCCAAATATTGGACCATCGGAATAGCCAACTCCGGCCGCGCCCGCAGATACACTGCCATGTAAATTAAATAAGCCGGCAGCCAGTTGGCCCAGGTACGTGGCGGCTTACGACGACGCGCCTGCTCCTTATCCTTCTCATCCAGTCCCTCCCTTTCCTCTTTGGTGGGCTCTCTGTTCAGGAGTGAGAAGATATCTACATACTCCCCCCGCCAAATCTTTTCTTTGGTTGCCTGTGCCAAGTGGTCACCCAGTGGCAAGGAGTACCCCGCAGTTGGTAAGGCCGAAAAAGGCACCACAGACACCGGGAAAGGGGCCTGAGCTAACCCAGCCACCCCCAGTACATTCCCCGGATTGTGAGAAAAACTACCCACCCCGGTGCCCTGGGTGGCAGTTACCGTCGCCGAGTGGAGTGCCGGCTGCTGTGCCACCGCACCACCCGAGCGAGGCCAAGGCCATTGAAAAGCTCCCCCCATAGAAGGAATGTGTGTAGGTGTACTGGCTTGAACCGCATACTCACATGCTGCACCCCCGCGGGCCGCCCCCACCGGGGGTTCCGGCCCACTGGGGGCGTCGGAGCTCACGACCGACGTAGAGCTCATCATCGGGGCCTGACCTGCACTCGTATGCTGGCTGGGGAGCTGCGGGGCAGTGGCCGAAGCCACGCCACCCGCCTGAGGCAGCTCAACCCTGCCTGCCGCCTGTTGTCCTCCCGCCGACGGCGCCGCAAAAGGGACACCAAAAGGAGCCCCAGCCTGGCTGGCCCGAGCTAAAGACGCTTCGAGGGCCGCAAGGTGGGCCAGTAAGGCCTGCACGTCGATCTGGGGCCAAGGGCCGGCCGGCCCACCAAGTCCAGGCGCGGGTACAGGTCCCTGTACCCCAGGACCCGAATAGGGCCATTGCCCAATACCGAAGCCCGGTAGGGTCGGTGCAGTAACCTGCCAAGGTAGGGGACCACACCACCCACCCAGGCTAGAAGGCCCAGGAGGAATAGAGGCAGGCCCAACAGGATGGGCAGGGTGAGTAGCGGTGTCCACCGCTCGCGGGCCGCGGGCCGAATCCCCTGCCGCGCCCGCATTCCGATCCCCCGCGTCCGGCCAAGGGGCGATAGACCCCATTCCGCCGGGGGCCTGGACAGGCGGCTGCTGGGGAGGCGCAGCTGTGGTCCTCCGACCCGGGTTGCGCCTCCTCACAGCTCGTGCCGCACTCGAAGCTGCCTTCTTCTTCGAAGGCATCTCAACCGCAGGAGAGGGAAGCCGAAAAGAAGATTCGCCGCCAAAAGGCTTCCCGCAAGGTAAGGAGCGACGGAGACACAGGGGAAAAACTTCTCCGCTCCGTCGCTGAGGTAAAATGGCAGCGCGGCTGCCTCGTGGCCACCCCTTTTATAAGGGAGCTGGCCACGCCCTAAACTACCCGGATTCTTCGTCCTGTGGGGGGGGCCCGCAAAGAGCGCGGCGGCCATTTTGGCGCCGCGCTTGCATTTGGCTAGTAAAGGCAATGTTGGATTAAAAGCGCCCTGGGCCCTTGCTTTCTGGTTATGCACTAGTGAGGTACAAAGGGCTCTCTAACTTCCTTGTTTTTTGTTCATCTTTGTTCTTAGTATGCCAATAAATTTTGACAAGAAATTGCATAGCTATTTGACATTCCTTCTGTCCAGAGTGAGACAAGGATCACTTCTTTTCTTCCTCAAGACTTCTACAATTTTGTGCACACTATCTCTGCAACAGTCTCCCTAAATCTAGTGCCCTTTCCTTTAAGAAAGAAAGCACACATGTATATGTATTTACTCAGAAAATCATAAAAGGAGTGGGGCTGATAGTTTTTAGAACACACACAAAATACCATCCAATGCTTCTGATTCTCAAAAGGTGATACAGTAGGGCTTCAGTGGTGGTAGTCCTGTGTTATTTGTGCAAATTATGCAAGTTGTACACATTATGCAATTTGCATAAAATGTTGAATTCATAGAGCCAGAAAATACTTCTCTCTCATGAAGGGTGACAAAGAAAATGCCCATGGTTCCTTTTCTTTGTTGTGAATAAAGAACCAAGAATTTCCATCCCAGGTATTCATGGAGACTGAATAATTACCTATGGCAGGATCACCTAATGTTGTTGGAGCAAGGAAATTTCTGGAAAAAAGTGTCTGAGGGCCTTATGAAAGTTGGGAGTCCGAATACAGGTGGGAGCAAATACACCACTGTATTTTTGGGAAGAGGGAGGAAGGATTTTTCTATGGGAGGGCATAACAAATGGAGAGAAATTCTTCAACATTAGCAGTATCAGTAGCATAGCTTGTTGTAACCTCACATACCTTTGGTAACCACATTTTATTTGTATGGGGCTTTTCCACCCTAATTTAATTCTCTTGCCTTGGACTCGCCCTAGGGTTCTTGAAGAAAATAAGAGAGTTTCATAAAAGAACAGTGTTCTGCATTTTCTATGGCCTTTCAGCACATAGCTGGAATCCAATAGTTTCCCTGACCAAATAGATCCAGATAGCAATTAAAACAGAACAGTTACAGTGGTACCTCATACAATGATTTTAATCCGTTCCATGGGGCTCGTTGTTGTACGAAACAACTGCTATACGATACATGCATCGTATAGCAATTTTCCCTATGGGATGCATCGTACAACGATTTTTTGGCTAAGTGGTTTTTCCCATTGAAAAATTGATGTATGATTTTTTTTCCATAGGGAAAATTGTTATGCGGGATGCCATTTCCCCCAAAAAACCAAGTTGATATGCGATTTTGTTGCTATACAGGGTGATTGTTGTATGAGGTTCCACTGTACTTTATTGTCAAGGCTTGAGCAAAATAAAAATGGTGCTAGGCTGGTTGACTGTCAAACATTCAGTTTTCGTTACCATTGTATCTCTTCTTTCCCTAAACTCTCTCAACTTCTCCATTGCCTTTACTCCAGACCAATCAGCTCTCCCTTCTCTCCCTTTTCTTCCCTCTCAACTAGGCTCATTTGCTGGTCTGCCAATTACTACTGGAAACATGCCATTGAGGATTTCAGTTTGGCCTGTGTCAAAGCTAAGAAGGTGGCTTCATTTTGGCAGTTTAAAGCTTGACCTGGACACAAAAGACGAAGAAGGGATGTGCTTCAGGTTTGAAAATTATTTAGAAACCCAAACAAGGTGGAGGTATTTGCCTGTTTCAAAACAGATGAGGGAAAATAAGGAAGCCCAAAGTGCCCTCTAATTGGCACTGAACATTGCTTTGATACTTCAGCAATTTAAAAAAAAATGAAAGGAAGAGATTTAAAAGCAATCCATGGTCACTGTGAGTGTTAATGATATTCTGAAGGAAATGTGTTAGAGAAAATTTTCCCCATTTTCATATTTGTTTGTTTTTATTATTTGGAAAAACACAGATACATTAATACTTTGAAATATTCAGATATGAATTTAATCAATTTTTTCCCATTTCAGTTTTAATTTATGCCCCACCCTTCTCAGCACAAGGCCGACTCAGGGCGGCATTACAACATATTAAAGGTACAATATAGCATACCTGTCAACCGTGGCTCCAGCGAATCCAGGACCTGCACAGACCAGGTTTGCGCAGGTCACGTTGTACGCATGCACATGGAGGGCTACGCTGCTTGCATAGCCTTCTACGCACGCTGCATAGCCTTCTGTGCATGCGTGGAAGGGAGCTACGGAAGTGTAGAGCCCCTGCACGCATGCGTGCAATGCGACCTGCGCAGATGGGCTATGCAGTGCCTCCTTTCCCCCGCTGCCGAAATCCGGGGTTTTGGCAGCGCAGAGCGGGAAAGGGCAAAAATCGACGCCGAAAACCGGGAAATCCCAGCCAATCCGGGAAGGTTGACAGGTATGATATAGTGGTGGAGTGAAGTCGAAGCACCTGTGGGCGGCCTCTTTATAGGGACTTTGCTGCTGTTGTGGCTGCCGTCGACATTAAGTACACAAGCTTGCTCTGTTATGTTTGCTGTATTACTGGACATTTATTTCATGCTGATATTTGTATTGATATTTATGTAATTTTGTAATCTGTAATTGTATGCTTTTTTTGAACTTCATATTGTATTACTGTATTTACTGTGTATGTGCCTTATTGTATATTGTATTTATTGTCCGCTATATAAACTGCCCTGAGTCGGGCTCCCCTGAGTGGGTGGTATATAAGCGCGGAAATTAAATTAAATTAATATACAATAAAATACAATAAACAATCTAAATATCCATACAGCTAGACAATATAAGTATAATACAAAAGTAATAGTCAATACACATTGCAATGAGATCCATGAAAAAAATACAGTATCTTACAATAACATCAGCATGTACAATCAAAAACATGGTACTAATCAAATATAGCAAATAATATTGTAAATAACACAGTACAATGCCATAACAAGAGAAAAAAATTAACAAAATATCAAAATATATGACATTCCCTATTACAGATTGCAAATCAAAACAATGTATACTAGGAATTTATAGTAAGAAAC
Organism: Bradypodion ventrale; assembly: GCA_035047345.1. Lineage (NCBI taxonomy): Eukaryota > Metazoa > Chordata > Lepidosauria > Squamata > Chamaeleonidae > Bradypodion > Bradypodion ventrale. Next base: position 237,746,542 of record JAWDJE010000004.1, read on the forward strand.
CACCCTTAATCCCCTGCTTACAGAACAGAGCCTAAGGACAATACCCAAGTTATCTGTTGGCATAACATTGGCAATGTCTCCTGTAGGCCCCTGCTACGGCACCCATCCCTGCCACATCCCCAACCACCAACTGTGCTCTCACTTCCCATGGCCGGCAGGGCCAGAAGGGGAGCTGAGAAGATGACTGCTGGTACAGCATTGGTGGAGAGTCTCACAAGACTGTGCAAGAGGGTCCGGCAATAGCCAACACCAGGGCTCTCACCTCTGGAAGACCAAGCACAGCCACAGGTGAAACTTGTTGGTGCTGGTGGCAGTATGGTGGCATTTCCTCCCTCCTGGCAAAAAAACAAGGGAGAGGGTCCCAGGAGGAGGGCAGCAGAGAGAGTCCAGGGCAGCAGCAAGAGTCCAACCATGGCCACCTGCCCTTTGAAGGAGGAGGGCGGGGGCCTGGAACACCGAGGCAATGGAGGTCCTCGCAAGTTCCCTTCTACTGCAGATGTTCTGAGGGTGGTGGCAGGAGTCTATCTGTGGCTGCCCAACTTTTGAATTCCAGGAGAAGGGCGGGGGCCTGGAACCTCAAGGCAACGGAGGTCCCGGCGAGCTCCCTCATGCTGCAGGTGTTCCGAAGGTGGTGGCAGGACTCCATCCATGGCTGGCCACCTTTTGAATCCCAGGAGGAGGGCGGGGGCCCAGAATGCCGAGGCAATGGAGGTCCCGGCGAGCTCCCTCCTGCCACAGGTGTTCTGAGAGCAGCGGCAGGAGTCCATCCGTGGCCAGCCGCCTTTTGAATCCCAGGCCAATCTGAGCTCCAGATTGGCTCAAAGCAAATTAGTTGTCATTTGTAAAGAGAAATAATTTGGACTGAATTAAAGTGGCTATTACCCACTCTCCTACTCTCAACCCTAACCTACCACCACCACTCTCTTTTTCTCTAATGGCAACTCCTCTCTTTTAGCTCTTTTCACAGCATTCTTCAGACTATGATAGATCCCAGTGAGAGAGGGCAGAATTCAGTGCTCTCTGTCACATCTATTTTTTCCTGTCCTGCATAGTTTTGGTTCTTTCATTGCTTCTGCATCCACAAAAGCTGCTGCAAGAGGCAGTCAGAGCTGCTGAGTGGGCACCCCAGCTGCCATTTTGCATGGACAATGTCCCTGGTGTACGTTCTGGAGCAGTGATTCCCAATGTGGGGTATACACCCCACAGGGGACTCCAATTCCCAGAAACCTAAGTCAGTACATTGGCTGAACAAGTGCTTTAGGGAATTGACTTAAGCGTCTGGGAATTGAAGTCCAAAACCCCAATGGTTGGGAAACACTGTTCTAGATCATTGTGGGGTGGGGTGGTTATTGCCACAAAATTGATGGAGAATATTTATTTTGTTAGGTAACCTATCTTTACCTTGCAGCTGAGGGTTGGGGAAGGATAACTGCAAGTTTGTCAGGACAAAAAATGCCTTCTGAGAAATGTTACCTCACCCTAGGAGTGAGGCTGGGAAGCAACTGTCAAGAAAATGAAAAGAATGGAGAATAAAGAGTATTCTGCAGAAATTGGACAGAAATGACAGCTTTCTTTATCAACAAGCAGTTTTCATTTGTCCTATTTTATAAGCAGTACTCTATCAACCATGCAGAAGAAGGATAGAATGATATAGCCCAATGTCATAGCCTTGTGCTGGTTGTTTGGTTATTATCCAGACTTCTTTGCTGTAGTTAAGTCTGCTAATTCTCTTTAGCAGAAAATCCTAGTCCTCAAGGAACTTCAAATCCTGGGATTCTGTACGATGGAGCCATGGCTGTAGTGTTAACATGCTATTAATCTGCCATACCTGTGCATCTAGTCACACTCTCTAAGAAAGAACATGAATGGATAGTCTGGAAAAAAACACTCTGAGATAGTACCAGAGTAAGGAACAAGAGCTTTACTGCAGAGAGGAGAAAAGCTGTGCCTCTGATTAAAGTTGCCCCTAAAGCTGCTTTGAACAAGAGCCTGAGCTATGTGAGATTGTTCATGTCCCACATTGCTTCAGATGGGGTAGAGAAGGAGAGGAAGTGAAAACAGCAGTGTTTGCTGTGGTCATTACTCTGCATCAGCTGGTGAAATATCTTAGGTTGTCAAATCTGATTTTCTTCCAAAGACACTCAGAGAAAACCAGCCCTAGGTGAAGGGAAAGGTTTCCCTTGCTCGAAAGCCAGTCATATCCGACTCTAGGGTTCAGTGCTCATCTCTGTTTCAAAGATGAAGAGCCAGCACCGTCTGCTTCTGCAGACATTTCCATGGTCATGTGGCAGGCATGACTAGACACTGTAGCCCACAGAACGTTGTTACCTTCCCACCAAAGTGGTCCCTATTTATCTACTTGCAATTTCTTGCTTTCGAACTGCTAGGTTAGCAGGAGCTTGGACAAAGACAGGAGCTCATTATTGCTTATTAATTTTACTTGGTTACATTCGATGCTACTTTCAGCTGATAACAAATGTGCTTCACTGACTGATGATTGCTATTTATCCTTATTCTGTTCATAAGCACCATTTTTTGAGGGAAAGATAGGTACACAGAACATTAAGATTCTGACTTATATTAGGTCAGCTCATTGGTTCACCCAAAGCAATTCTGTCAAAACCAGTTGGTAGCATCTCTCCAGCAGTTGAGCCATGATACTACCCCTACCTAAAGATGCTCAGATTGAGTACTCCCTTCGCCCAACACAGTACCCAGTACAACCTGGTAAGCTCCTCTCTAAGTAGTGACCAGGTTCAACCCTGCTTAGGCTCCCAAATCAGCTGAGATGAGTGTGTTCAGGATGCTTTGTTGATAATAAAATGTGCATGAAGCAGAACAAGTTAACTTGCAGCCTGGGGTGAAGATGGGGTTCAAAGGGGATAGAAATCTAATGAGAGTGTGGGATGGATGTGGATGTGATAAGAACCACCTTAATTAAGGAAATCCTTAATCTACTATAGCATACCCTGGGTGGTTAGATGGGATGAGGTAAAGCTACAATAGGTGTTATCACCTGGCTCTTTGACCAGCCTAGCCTCTTTGAATAGTCTGGCTTTATTTCATTGTCCCATCCTGTTTCAATAATAATAATAATAATAATAATAATAATAATAATAATAATAATAATAATAATAATAATAATAATAATAATAATAATAATAATAATAATAATAATAATAATAATAATAATAAAAAATCACTTTTAAAACAAAAAAAAGGAGAAATGTATGAGGGTATCCTGGCCACCGTTTCCAGCAGCACTCTCCAGAGTGCCTTTAAATCTCACGGAAGTCAAGGGTATTAGCTGAGAACTGCTCCATAGTAAGTGGCTGGAGTGTTGCTGCCTAAATGGCAGAGCTTTAATTAGATGCAAGCTGATTGCTTGAGACCCTTTTTATGACAATGCAAGCCTGAATGGCACACATTTAAAAGCTCTAGCAGCTTGAGCAGGATTTCAGTCCCCCCCTGCCCCCGCTTCATGCAAGGAACTCAAGTCCCACGAGTGAGCCAATTATAAATCATAGTGTAGGTGAACTCATTCTCTTCCATTCACTGGAGTGGATTCAATGTCATTAATGTTTCGACAACTGGTATCTTTGAAAGGAGTAAGAAGGCTTTTCATATCTCATTAACATTACAGAGGAGAACTGAAATTAATTCTATGATGGATCACCATTACATAGGCGGGAGCCAATTCATTTTCATAAGTTCTTCCAGAAAATCAAACCATATCTTCCACCAAAAGGGTTTGCTTAATCCTCTGTGGTGTCTCGCATTGACCTCGTTGGCACATCCTTGCTATTGGCTGACGTTCCACCACTGTTAGGCTGAAATCAGCGGGTGTGAAATTTCAGCTGAGAGCAAACTGTGCCAAAATCCATCCTTAGAGCTCTCTCAACCTTTCATCACCCAAATGTTGAAGAGCAGCACCAAAAAAAAAAAAAAAAAAAAAGCAGCAGACTGTGGCTTGCAGTCACAGCGCCATGAAAGCAAAGAAGTTTAGATGTGTGTGTGTGTGTGTGTGTGTGTGTGTGTGTGTGTGCGCGCGTGTGCGTGTGCGTGTGCGTGTGTGTGTGTGTGTAAAATGGGCTTGATTTACAGGGAGCCATGCTGTGAAAAAAGTATTAATTTTTCATATCACTTTGCAGCTCCTCATGCAATAAAAGACAATTTAAACATCTCTGGAAGGAACTTCCAAAACAGATTGTAGGGTGAGATTATATCTATTCACACACAGCCTTTCTTTTTCTTTCCTTTTTTTTTGGGGGGGGGGGGGGATCAGTGATATCTTCTTGGGAAATCAGTTATCCTGATGAATGCTATATTTATTCCAAGCAGGAATATATTGTTATAAAATGCTTATATCTGGGTTCATATATTGTGGATGAAGAGATGGTACTTATTAGTCCTTGATAAGAAGAAAAACAGCTTGGGAAAGAAAGATGATGGCTTTCTAGGCCAACTAATGCCAGGTATGAATTTTGTAAGCATTTAATCTTCCCAAAGTGTTGGAGTACCAAGATTAGGCATTACTGAATTCTAGAGCATCTAGTTGTAGATGAGGGCTATCCATGTACAAAGCTTTGCTCTCCACTTAGTTTAATGGGGAAGTCTGCTTATTTGTGTGTGCTGTGTTGTACACATGGGATTCTACATCAGAAAATTCAAGTTCCTTTCATATTTTGAATTGCTGTTTCCTCTTGTGAAAAATGCACTACAGAGTAGTGGTGCCACCTTGAGGAGTGAACCCAGACAGTATCGTTATCAGTCCACAAATGTGATAGTCATCTGTATCAACCCACATGTATTCTTCAACTTGTCTTGCAAAATCACACACACACATACTCCCAGGACCTGAATGTTTGGCTTTTAAACCAGTTGGAGCATCAAGAATAGAAGAGAGGGCATACCCTTAGGTGGATAGAGAGAGATAGATATAAAAAATCCAGACATGAGAAAATTAGAAACTTCAAAGTATAGAAAGTTAGTGAAATAATTTGCCAGAGAAATAACTGGAATTGAAATCACTGTGCCTGTATCCCAAACATTTTCTTTGTGAAACACAAAGAACACTGGAAAGGTATGAAGCAAATATTTCAAGATACTAAACAGCTAAAATGTCAGAGTGTTACAAAGCTGCTATTAAACTCATACATACACATGTACGCAGCCTCAGGAGTTAACTTCATGAGTTTTATTTCCTATATATCAGTGGTGCCCAAACTTTTTGAACCATGGGCCAGTCACGTGGTTCAGCAGGCTGGTCATGTGGTTCCTCCCACCAGAAACAGAAGTAAAATGCACCTGCACCTGCACAAAATGCTGCCATTCGTAAACGTGCTTATGACAGCCGCGGGTGCATGTATGGCAGCATTTTGGGCATGTACAGCCATGTTTTACTTCTGCTTCCGGGAGCAGTGAGGGCCAGATGATTTGGTGGCATGGACCATATCCAGCCCACAGGCCATAGTTTGGGCACCTCTGCTATATGTGATGGCACTTTTTAACCATTCTATTGTGATTACTACATGTCTGTGTATCCATTTATGTGTTCAAATTTATCCACCTAGGATAGACACAAAAGTCAGTATAATCTTTGAACTGCATATTTCATGTGCAATATTTCCTAGTTTTGTTTTATTTTATAAAAAGGGTTTATCAAGATAAATACACCCTACAAATTTAGTGGGGGGGGGGGGGCAAAGAAATCTATTTTCCTGCAAAAGCTTACTATAAAATAGATCTCTCTGCCTCTGTCTTTCTCTGTCCCCTCCCACATACACACATTTTGGCACTTCATCCTTTTTATAAGAGTGTTTCCCTTTTTCCAGGACTCGGCTCAGCTTTGCTCCCTGTTACAATATCTCAGCTTGTTCTATCTGATGGCTGTTCCCTTGTCATCACTCATTTTCAGTGGGCAAGGGGGAGCAATTGCTGGGCATCAAATCATCATCAAGTAAACCAGCCTCGACACTAGTTAAAAAGGGAGATGGATGGTCAGTTGACTCCAATGGAAAATATTCTCCTAAGAATCTTTGCGAGGTCCCAAGGTACCAGCCTGGTGATTTTTTTTAAAAAAAGAACAGTGTAAATTGCATATATTTCTTGGGTCATCATTTGATGTCAGATTTTTCCTTAGAGAAAGACACTTCCTTTCATTGGTGGTAGGGATAGGGGATAATTTTATTTTTGACAAGACTTTATCTGAATCCATAAATGTCTTCATAGTAATGATTTTAAGAATGTAAGTTTTTTTTTAAAAAAATTTTTTTTTTGTAAAATCCTTTGACACTAGCCTAGCATGTGAAAGGAATCAAATGTGAAGGAAACAGATTGATAGGCTTTCACCATTCAGGCCCATAGTTTCTGAGTGTTTCAACTCTCAAAAGTGGCTTTCAATTCCTGTGCATTCAGCTGTGTTAATGTTAAAAGTGGTTTGCCATCTACAACTTTTTTTGAGAGGGTTTCATCTTCTTAAAACTTTCACATCTTAGAGAAGGCTCTTCTCTTTGAACAAAGAGAGTTCTTACATGGCAGACAGGGTTTTCTCTGTACTGGGAATAGTTGTCCCACTTGATTTGGGGTGGTACAAATGGAAGACAATTTCATTTAAATATCTTCTTGAAGAATTTTGAAAATGTCTGCACAATTTGGGGTGGAAACAATTTGCCATAATCTTGCAAGGGCTAATATACTGATTTAATACGCCTTGCAGAATTGGTCTAATTTGGAGCTCTATAGGCTGAATTATTAATGATACTGGAGGATACCCAGTGTGATGTAGTAGTGGATAAACTAGGACTCAGGAGACCTGAGTTCAAATACATGTTTAGCCATGCAAACTCACTGTAACTGGGGGTGGTGGACTAGTAAAAATTTCCCTCAAACATCTCACTTATTCTGTAAATCATATTAGGTTCACTTTAGGTTGTTGCTGACTTGGTGGCACATAATACACAAATTATGCTGATGTGGGCCTGCCATTGATAGTTCAGATAGTGTTAAGCAGAGTCCTGTCGCCACAAGTCAGACCTCATATGGTACAGATCTGTGAGCACACACTACTGTCAGTGTAAGGCTTCAGTCTAGTGTATTCACAGGTCTTCAGGTGGAACTGAACGCAATAGCCAAAAGCCTGTAGAGTACATTGCACCTGCAGAATGCAAGCGTGGTGCCAAAATGGCCGCCGCGCTCTTTGCGGGGCCCCCCCCCCGGACGAAGGCATCCGGGTAGTTAGGGGGCGTGGCCAGCACCCTTATATAAGGGGCGGCCACGAGGCAGCCGAGCTGCCATTTTGCGAAGCGACGGAGCGGAGAAGTTAGCTGCTATGCCCTCTAAGAAGAAGGCGACTGCAAACGCGGCTCGTTCTGCGCGGAGGTGCCAGCCGGGTCGGAGGACCGCGGCTGCGCCTCCCCAGCAGCCTCCTTTGCCTGAGCCCACCGGGACCGGTGGGATGGGGCTGATTGCCCCTTGGCCCGAGGCGGGGTGTCTACGTACCGGCCCAGCAGGGGCCGCGGCCCCTGGCCCGCAAGCAGTGGCCACTGCCCCTGGCATGGCCCATTCTGCGTGGCCTTCTTCCATGGGTGCGCAGCTTCCTGCGGGGGGTTTCAGCCATGGGGGGTGGCTGGGTTCCCTCCCCTGGCAGGGTACCCCCCCCGGCCCTGAAGGGGCCGGGCCTGGGGTCGTGGCCGTATACGGGCCCCGGGGTCCAGGGACCTGGGCCAGCGCCTGCAGCTGGTGGGCAGGCCGGCCCTTTGCCCCCACTTGGCTTAGGGGGCTACGTTAATGTGGAGGCCCTTCTGGCCCGCGTTGCGGCCCTCGAGGCATCCCTCACGAGGGTTAACCACCCGGGGGTGCCTTTTGGGGTGCAGGTTGATGCTTCGTCTGCCGGTCAGCGGCAGGCGGCAGGACGGGTCGAGCTGCCCAAGGCGCGTGGGCCGGCATCGGCCACTGCCTCGCAGCTCCCCAATCAACAGGCTGTTGCTGGTCAGGCCCCGTCGACGAGCTCAACTGCGGTCGTGAGCTCCGACGCCCCCAGTGGGCCGGAACCCCCGGTGGGGGCGGCCCATGGGGGTGCAGCATGTGAGTATGCAGTTCAATCTAGTGCACCCACACACCTAGCCACGTTGGGGGGGCATTTCAGTGGCCGTGGCCTCGCACGGGTGGTGCGACAGTTCAGTTGCCGACGTCCCACCCGGTGACTTCACCTCTCACCCAGGGCCCCGTTTTGGGTGGTGCCTCTTACTCAGTCGGGAATGTGTTAGGGGTGACCGGGTTGGTCCAGGCTCCTTTTCAGATGCCCGCAGTTCCCACCGTGCCGGTGTCGGCATTGCCGACAGCGGGGTATTCCTTGCCCCTGGGGGACCTTTTGGCCCAGGCCACCAAAGAGAAGATCTGGCGTGGGGAGTATGTGGACATCTTCTCCCTTCTTAACAGAGAGCCCACCAAGGAGGAGAGGGAGTGGTAGGATGAGAAGGATAAGGAACAGGCACGTCGTCGTAAGCCGCCGCGTACGTGGGCCAACTGGTTGCCGGCGTACCTCATATACATGGCGGTCTACCTCAGGGCCCGGCCGGATTTGTCAATTCCGATGGTCCAGTATTTGGACAACATTTACCGGGCGATGGTCGACTTCCCGGGCCCGTCGTGGTTGGCTTACGACGAGGAATTCCGTATGCGGATTCCCCTGCACCCGGAGATGAGGTGGGACGAGCCCTGCCAGAAGCTGTGGCTTCTGTACATGACTCCCACGCGCCCTGCGCCTGGGGAAAGATACCATTGTGGACATGCGGTCCAGCGAGCGGCCCCAGCACAGACACCCCGCCAGGTGGCGGGGCAGGGGGTTCCAGCCCGCCTGCTGTGCTGGACTTTCTCGTCCAATGGTTCCTGCAATAGGAAGAATTGCCGGTACAGGCATGAGTGTCCCTCTAGCGCTGGCCCCCATGCGGCATCCGCCTGCCCCAGGCCTGGAGGGATGCGGGGCAGAGGTAGGGGCGGACAAGGGGCTGGCAAGACTGCCGCAGAGGGAGCTGGTCCACCGAAAGGCCCCCTCCCCAATTAATGTGGACATGTTGGAGCTTTGGCTCGCATTGTACCTGAGGGAGGCAGATGCGGTTTACCTGCTTCAGGGTTTTCGACTGGGGTTCCGTATTCCTTTCCTGGGTGATAGGTCCCCCCAAGATGCCCCCAACCTTTTGTCCCTTAGGGGGAGGGAGGAGGTGGCTGTTGCCAGTATTACTAAGGAGGTTGATGCGGGAAGTCACCGGGCGAGTTCCGCCTGATCCATCACTTGTCCTACCCAGCCGGCCGATCAGTCAATGATGCTATCCCTGATGACCTTTGCTCAGTCAGGTATACATCTTTTGACCAAGCGCTGCGCATGGTGCGCTCATGTGGCCCGGGTGCGCTGTTAGCTAAGTGCGACATTAAGTCTGCCTTTCGCCTCCTGCCGGTTCACCCGGGTGACTTTGAGTTGCTGGGTTTCAAGTTCCGGGGTGAATATTATTTCGATAAGGCCATGCCTTTTGGCTGTTCCATATCATGCTCGGCCTTCGAGTGTTTCAGCACCTTCCTACAGTGGGCTTTTGTCCGCAGGTCTGGGTCCCGGTCTGTAGCCCATTACCTGGATGATTTTTTATTCGGGGGTGAACAGGGCTGGGACACGTGCACACGTCTCCTCAACACATTTCAGACGCTAATGGAGGAACTTGGTGTCCCTTTTAGCGCCCGAAAAGACCGAGGGCCCATCTACACAGCTAGTCTTCCTGGGGGTGGAGATTGACACGGTAGCGCAGGCTTCTAGGTTACCGGGGGATAAGGTGTCCAGGATAGTGGCCCTCATCTCGGGCTTGCTTGCTAAATGCAAGGCGTCATTGCGGGAACTGCAGGTGCTACATGGTCACCTCAATTTCGCTTGCAGGGTGGTTGCACCGGGCAGGGCATTTGCTCGGCGCTTGTGCGACGCCATGACAGGCTTATCCAGGCCCCACCATAGGGTGAGACTGACCCGGGGTATCAGGGCAGATATGCTTATCTGGCTCCCGTTCCTGAGGGAGTTCAATGGGGTGTCATTTTGGAGGTCTGACCTTCTGGCTTCCCCTCGTTTCCAGATACAGTCCGATGCCTCTGGGTCCCTGGGTTATGGGATGTACTTCAATGGGAAGTGGGCCTATGGTGGGTGGCCACCAGCCTGGTCAGGCACGGGTCGCCTGTGTGATCTTACGTATCTGGAATTTTTTCCCATCCTGGGGGCCTTGATGCTGTGGGGTGAGGAGTGGGCCAACTCGGTCGTTCATTTCTGGTGTGACAATGCGGCCGTTGTCCACATTGTCAACTCACAGACTTCCAAATCACCCAGGGTCATGGACCTGGTGCGCCAGTTTGTATTGCGCAGCCTGCGCCTTAATGTGCTGTTCAGGGCCAGGCATGTCCCGGGGGTCAATAATGATATTGCTGACGCTTTGTCCCGCCTGCAGATCTCCCGGTTCCGCGCCTTGGCCCCGGATGCGGAGGAATTTCCCTCGCCACTCCCGGACGAGATATGGACCATTGGCAAGGAGAGGTGAACCGGGCGATCGGCATGTCGCTAGCGCCACGCACGCGTAAGGCGTATCACCACGCATTCAATTCTTTCAGAGCATTCTGTGCCCAATTCCGGCTGCCAGATACCTGGCCGATCCCGGTGGCCCATATACTTCAATTCATGGTTTACCTGCATTCCCAGGGCCTTGCACCTCGGACCATAGCATCCAGGCTGTCAGCGCTGGCTTTTATGGCCAAAGTAGGCGGTCATGCGGACAGTACCGCTGACTTCCGTGTGAGACACGTTTTGGAGGGGTGGGTGCAGGAGCGTGGGCGTAGCCCGGACGACCGCCACCCAATTTCCCCAGGGGTTCTTACCCAACTGGCACGGGGCTGGCAGGACCTATGTTTTGATAGGTATGAGGCAGCCCTGTTTCATGCGGCTACAACGGTGGCCTTTTTTGGAGCGCTCCGCATCAGCGAGCTTGTGATGCTGTCTAAGGCGGATGCAAGTCGTAGGGCACTGGAACTCGAAGATGTCTATGTGGCCAAAGACTGGGCTCAGTTGAGGATACGCTCCTCTAAGACGGATCAGCATGGCGTAGGCAGTGGAGTGAGACTGCTACGGTGTTCTTTGGCAGACATCTGTCCGGTTGGTGCCCTACAGGAGTTCCTTGCACTGCGTGGCACACACCATGGCCCATTTTTCTGTCGCCAAGATGGGTCTCCCCTTACTAAATTTCAATTTTGGAAGGTGACCGGCAAAGCGCTGGCCGGTGTTGGCCTCCCAGGGGCCCGTTACGGCACCCATTCATTCAGAATAGGGGCGGCTTCCACGGCGGCTGCTTTTGGGTACTCCGGGGCTGAAATACGCCATATGGGGAGGTGGGGCTCGCAATGTTTTCAGTTTTATGTCCGCCCTCTTTCACCATGAGTACCAGTCAAGTCACCGCACCTTTTCTCTCCCCTCGTTTTTTCCTTGACAGACCCTGGGTGTCGTATTACGCCGGTGACAGTATGGCTGGTGGGCCATAGCTACGTGCACAGGGCAGCGCGTTACGCTGCGGCGACAGAGTGGGGACCCCGACTGGGACTGGGTGCATACCCAAGTCTCACATGGTATGGTAAGCCCGGGATGTTATGGCGGGAGCTGTTGCCATTCCTTTTCTCAGGCCGGAATGCTGACCCGCCTGACATTCTGATCATACACCTTGGGGGCAATGATTTAGGTCAGGTCACCGGCCTATCGCTGAAGCATGCGATTTGCGGCGACCTCGCCTACCTGCATTACGTGTGGCCCGCCACACCCCTCGTTTGGTCAGACATGGTGCCGCGGCACACTTATAGGGGAGGGTTCGACCTCCAGGCCCTTGGCCGTGCTAGACGCATGGTAAACAGGGCTGTTGCCCGGTTCATTGTCGACAGGGGTTGGGGGCGGGTCAGTCGTCACCCCGCCATTAGTTTGCAAAATTATGACCTTTACGCAGGGGATGGGGTCCATCTGTCGCGAGGAGGTATGGACCTCCTGTTGGGTGATTGGCAAGCAGGCCTGTTGACCGAGCTGACGGTCTTGGGGGGGGGGCGTCAAGCCTTCTTTGAAGCCTCTCCGTGTGGCGGGTAGCACTGGTAAGGTAAACATTTATGACCCACAGGTATCCGGCAGATTCGCAATTGACTGGACAACACTAGACAGGCATAAGTTGGTTAAACGTTGTCCGGTCAACGACGAACCAGGCGACGGGGTGATGGCTACAGCTAGACAGCATGCATCACCCGGTGATTTTACGGATACGCGTCAGAGGGTGGGGTCATTAGTTAGATATTGACTACGGTCAACAATTTGTTTGTTGTCAACAAACAAATTGATACAAATAGATACATTGTAACAATTGCCGTCGGCAATTTTGGGTGGTACCTTACCAGTGTTACTTCGGCCTGCTTGCCTTAAGAATTATAATTGGTCAATTACCAATAGAAATTTATAATTCGGACTAGGGCATGAATCAATAAATGTGGCCCAATGCCGTTATCCACTTTCATCAGTGTCTGAGTCCTTTATTGGGGGGTGCGCCTGCAAAGGGGATTATATCAGCAGAATGGGATGATTTTCAGTAAAGACCTTCTTCTGCTGTACCATGGCTTGCCTCACTTGGTAAGTCATTCATTTCTTCTGGGGACTCTGGCATGGAAGAAGGAAATCTTTAATTAAAAAACCACACACAGATTTGCGTCTGGATAACATTACTAGCAACAAGAAATGTTCAGTTATTCTCATGGTCCTCATTGCTTGCATGCAATGAAATTGATTACTCTCATGTTAAACAAGCTGCAAAACAGAAGGAGGAATTATTTAATTTCTGAAAATCTACACCACTGGTGATGTTATCATCCTTTTACAGATGTAACTTGCTCAACAGGAGTTTGTCCAGTTAGACTTATAGTGAGTTAACATACACAGATTTGTACTATGAGCCAAGTATTCTTGGAATGGAAGGAAGAGTGATAGATGTGTCACTTACAAATGTGTTGTTGAATAACCTGAATGACACATTTATTGCCAATTTATACAGTTTTAACAGAGGCTTAAAAGGGTTTTTTAAAATCCTTCAAAACAGTCCGCATTTTGCTAACAAAATTTTTCGTTTGCTTTCCAAAATAGGATTGGACCAACAATGCATTTCTGTGTCTGAAGAATGAAATGTCTTAGAAAAATCTAGGCAGCACTTGAGGCACATTCATTTTTCCTGTGTGACCTCAAATCTGTTGTATGCCGGCTTCATGTATGTAACATAATGAAGGCATGGGTATGGCTTCTTTCAATAGTACCCCTGACAGTACTGAAGATCAGAGTGTCAGCATGCGACTCATTGGTTCCATGATTCTCACCAAAGTACCAAATTGCAGGAATCCTTCAGCTGTTTAAGCAGTACAGTATTTTATTAACATTTCCATTTAGGAAAGCAAAAGAGCTTTGTGATTACTAAAATGAGGATCATGGGTAGTTGCAAATGCATCCTATTCACATAGATTTCCATGAAAAATCAAGCTAAGTTATTCAGGGTGAGATTTGGCCATATATACCAGCTAAAAGACCTATCTTTGTAAACTGAGTGAGGTAATGATATTGATTATAGGGGACCAGTAATCACATAGCCAGCCAAATACAATAATTTGTGGAAATCTCCCTATACAAATTGTCCACAAAAGGTGAACCCCACCAGTTGAATTGGACTGTATTTCCAGAATGCTTCTAGCTCCAAATAGTGACTTTCCCTTTCTTGTAGATAAGGAAAGAAAGAGGAATATTCAGAATATGTTAATTAGCACAGTGAAAAATATTACACAAAGCATTTTGGTTTCTGCAGTGAGGCAGAGCAAGAAAGCAAAACGAATGGTGACTGATTGATTGAGGAAGTAGCATAATGGAGTGCAGTACTTTCTTATTTTAATTCACACAATGCTGTTTATTACCCTTGAGGATAAAATGTACTATTTTAAATTCCTTTTAGCACTATTTATTTAAAACATTTTACTAGAATATGACCTGCGTTTAAACAACTCATATGAATGAATTGTCCCATGAGATAGCCTGGGTTTTCTAATAACTGGAGAAAAATCTGAACAATTTATGGAAATGGTAAATATTACTTCGGCAGCAAATGCAAAATAGCCTTTCATTAGAGGAATAACAGAAGAAAGACACTCATAAATTGGACTGTGGTGCTTAGAGCCCTCATTGGGAATTAGTTCCTTTTAAAATCAAAGGGATTTTCTAGTATATGTTTTAGATGGCAATCTTAAGAGAGTTTACTCAGGGTTCCCACTAAATTGGGTAAATGTAACTAGGCTTGCAAGCTTAAAGATTGAAATTCTGTTTTGGTTTGGGAGGATTTTTATACCAGGTATGAAATGTATCCTTGTGACTGTGAATCTTTTGCAATCTAGCTGGCACATGATGCTATTAAGAGTAAATGAAGGCTTAAGTTCTATTGTTAGTTTTCACTACAGCACATCCAGTGAATCAACAGATGAACAGTAAATCAACACCTATGCATATCCAGTTGAATTGATAGGTTCATTAGCTGCCACTAATGGTTGTAGATCACTAGATTTCTCACAGTTTTCATTGATATATTTGGTCAGAACGAAATATATTTTTCAATCAAACTGCTGTGGGAGCCAGATTCCATGCAAGTACTCAAAAGACCTAAACATCCATTTTTGCTATCTTGAAAAAGCAGCACACAATAATTATTTATTACATTGGTTATTTATTTATTGGATTGTTATTTCCTATATTAAATACAGCAAATTGCTTATTTTACTACTACAGAGACAGAGAGGACCATGTGATAACCTTCTGCCTTGGATGGAGTGAAAGGATTAGTCTAGCCCTGTACACAAAACATTAACAACAGTTTAACACAAATGGTGAGAACTGTGTACTGGCTAAGAACAAAAGCCATGTACCTGTAGTTTCATGTTTCACCAACCACCACCACCCTAGAGGTGTGACTACAAAGGGAGAAACACCTGGTTTACTTTGTTTACTTTCTAAACTGGGTCCATGCTGGTTTCTGCTGGTTAAATCAATGTAGTTATCACACCAACACAATCACCTGTCAAACTGCAAGAATACACATCACATTTCCCAATTGGTTCAGTTTACTCCAGTTTCATAGTCTCATTCCAGAGTAGGAAAATCTCCTAGATGGACAGGGTACAAATATAATAAATAAATAATTCCACCCCCTTCTTCATCCCTTTGTTGACTTCTTAATTTTAATTTTTTAGAAGTGCCATACCACTTTTCTGATCCAGCATTATATTTGACAAATAAAATAGCATAAAACACACCTAAGAGTACTCCTTTAAACCAAGATAGGTGGTCACACATAAAAAGAAGAATGACAACTGAACTTGTAAGAAATAAACCACCCCCTGCTGACTGAACAAAAGAAACAAGTATTAGGGGATGTAAGTCTTAGCCTCACACCCTAACTGGTTGCAAGGTATATTGCGTCTGTGATGTCTTTAAGACCCTACTGCAGGGGCACACAGGTGCTGGGACTTTTCCCTGATGTGCTCCATGGGCCAGTGTATTTAAGTCAGTGCAGGATTGCAGACTTCCAGCTACAATGCTCAACTTCCTCTGCTGAAAGTCTGGACAAAGATTTCTGTCTTACAGAACCTGCTACAATGATTGAATCTATGTACTGATCCTGATGATGGCTTTTGCCTGATATGCCATCTGTGCTTGCTGGACAAAGAAGGGCTATTTGGGGTAAGCCTCCACCAGGAGGACAGAAGCTTTAGAACTCTTTGGCTTTGTCTCTGGCTCCAGCTTGCCTTTACCCTGCTGGACTGGACTGCTACTGAGCTGTATGGACTTGTATATACAGTAGCACAACTGAACTGTCTCAGTGAGGTCAACTGAGTAGCCGAAGAGAATATATCTGTTTTGTGTTACAGTTGTTGCACTGTATATACTTGGACCTTTTTACTTCCTGAGTAAACCTACATTGAGTTTTTCTTCTGCACCAAGATCTGCCTGCCCTTTTTCTTTTTTTTTACAAGGGACCACCTTGCCAGGTGCAACTCTCTTGCTGGCCACTGCATACCACTCTGCTAACCATTTACATCAACAACAAGTGCCCATAAAGGGTGGGGGGGGAGATCAGGTTTCCTCGTATGCATAGTTTTATGTTGTGGAGTTGCTGGTAAATACTTTTTTTTAAATTGTGCTAACTCCAATACAAGCCAGAAGATGAACTGCAAAGTCATTCCCTAACCAGCCTTTTGGAAACGGCTGTGTCCCTTCTCTCTGTCTCATCTATAGCTACAAATAGAGATGGCCACTTTCTACTGCATCAGAACACTGATTCAGGTAGCATACCCAGAAAACTCTACAGGGTTTTAGCAGGATAGTGCCTCCTTGAAGATTGTGGTATTTTGTAACCACAATCGGGGGGACCCCAGGCAGCAGCAACCTTGTATCAGCTAATCTTTCTCACACTAGGTCAGGTGAAAGGAACTGTGCAATGAATTCACTAAATGGTACCTTAATTTTGCAGTTTCACAGCTGGCCTAGATACAGAAGAAGCATTATTCTCCAAAACAAAATTGAACTGTTGTGTTTCTTTGAAGTAAGTGACATTGCTACTTATGACATTTTACTTCCAATCTTTGATCACCTAGGAGTTCTCAACCTTTTAAAGTCTGGGGTTGGGTCATGCTCCCTCAGACAGCTTTGGAGGGCAGATGGCCATTTTGCCCTTCCTCCACCACATAGTACTTCCTGGTGTGGTAGAGGTGGTGGGGGCCCACATGAAATGGTGCCATGGACTGCATCCAGCCAACGGGCTGCAGGTTGAGAATTCCTGACCTAGATTTAAGCTGCAAATGTGAAACCCATTGCTTGTTTTAATCCAATTAATATAAACTATTTTATGCCAAGCCAGTTTATGTCCTGATAATGAATGTAGATTAGTTCCTGACCCACAACTGTGTCCTTTTGGAGACACACTGACCCCATCCTGTTCCAGATTGAGGAACAAGGTTTGTGTGTATTGGGATGTGTGAAAAGAATCCATTCCTGCAAATGGGCAAGGCCAAGTCATAGCAAACCGTACAACAAGACAAACTTTGGTGGGACTCTGAGCTGTTGTAGCAGCAGTTTACAAAGAGAATTGCTTTTTTAAAAAAATATTTCCACTTCCTTTTTAGAGAGTAGCCACAGGGAAGGGAGTGAGTGGGCAATTGTAAAACAACAATTGTACTCATCGATTGTTTATTAGAACAGTAGGGATCAAGCCTATTCTTCTTTCACACTAATTGGAACTTCATCTTTTTCTTTCCACTTCTCAGTCAGCTGTTCTACCATCTACTATCAGGTAAGTTTGCAAAGCAAAGCAAAATAGTTCATTTGTGTTGAAAAAGAAAGATGGATGAAACCTCCCAGTCCTATCTCTCCACTCTCCACTCTTCCTCATCCTTCCTCTCACTCCTCTTTCCTGGATCTGACATTAATGGTATTACAGGCCCCTCTTGTTGCAGTTCAGAAGACTTAGACTGTAAAAGTAAACCTTCATTGATTTACCTTTTAAACACTTCTATTGGTTCTTCAGACTAATTTTCCCCCCTGCATGCATCATTCCATATGGATTGTGATTTAGCCAAAGCTAAGCACTCACACCACCATTGATTTCAAAGTGAGAATACTTTAAGCACATGTTGAAGCATTTTATGGGTTTGCTTATTTCACCTTTATTCTGCATTTCTTCCATGGAACTCTATAGTGTCCAAAAAATCTTCTAGGCAGTGCCATCCAAGTACTGAGGAGATACAAACTTGCATAGTTTTACTATGGTTGGATT
>JAWDJE010000004.1:237769441-237951941 GCA_035047345.1 Bradypodion ventrale
CACCTTTGCCTCCTGGAGAGAACGAATACCCATCATGGATTTTGTTCCCAGCCAACCCAGAGAGAAGCGAGTCCTTCTCTCCGGTAGGTCAGGAGGTGCTCTGGACTTTGTCCGAGCGGGCGTCAAGGCCACATCGGCCACAGGGATGAAAGAAAGGCCGGTGCTTCTCCCTACGCAGGGAAGGTAAGAGTTTCAGAGACCCAGCCGGAGCTGGCAAAAGGTAAGTGCAGTCGGTGGGGGTTATGGAGTGGGGGTGGCAAGGTGGTGGGGCGGGGGGTGTGTGGCATGGTTACCAGGGCTGTGGCTTTCCCCTCCTCCCAAACCTTCACCAACCATACTTACCTTTTCCGGGCTCCAGCTGGGTCTTTCAAAGTCTTTCCCTCCCAGCGGTTTTTTTAAGTCAGCATGCCACATGTTCCCAGCCTCCTCTGTGATCACATCCCTCAGCCTGATTGGCTGAGGGGTTGCGCAGTGCAGAGGACTCTGGGACTCATAGTTTTATTTTTTGGTCATGTTTGTGGGGCTGTTGCCCCACTGCTGACTGCGTGACCATTGCGGTGCTCTGTGGGCCGGGTTAAGGCAAGTGCACGTGGCCTGGTTATGGATGGTTGGGCTAGGTGTGGAAGCCTTTGTTATATTCCAACAGTTAACGTCTCTCCTCATAGGTATAGATGTAGCTGCCTTTCGTTTTCTCCCCCACCCCCTTTTTGAGAGCTGGCTGCTAATTTTTGTAAATACCTCAGTGTTGTTAAATAAACCTTTTAAAAATGCAAGTCCTCGTGTTTCCTAACACAAGTAAAGGGAGTTAATTTCTTTTTAGTTACATACTACCAAGAAGAGACAGATAAACTGGTTATTAACTAACCTTAGGAAGAGGGCAGGCTGAAATTTATCAAGGCAGGCCAGGATTGAGCTCCTGAAGGTCCCAGGGCTTGTCTGGTGTCAAGAAAAATCCAGACCAGACTTCACAGGTAAAACGTCCTGGCCTGGTATGATCTCAGACCAAGATTTTCTTAGGGAAACAATCTGACGATCGTTACAAAGGTCTATTTGAATGATATGCTTGGTGCTGTCTTCAGTTGATTTGTAGCAGGAAAGAGGTATGAATTTGTACCCATAGCATATGTTTTCTACCACTTGGGTTGCAGTTAATTTTTGATTTGTTTCTTTTGCAGTTTTGAGGACAAGTGAAATGATTAAGAAATAAACCTTACTCTGGGTATAATTTGTCACATGGCTTGACTTTGTACAGCTGATTTTAAAAATAACACAAATAGACTGTGCTGGTAGTGTTGGTAGTGGTGATAGGTCATGAGGACTGGAAAATAGGGGATTTCACACTTACTAATTTGCTGTGTTTTTGATCAGATCAGAATTTTCTTTCACTCCATCTTCTACTCAAAATGTAAGGGAATTTCCCTTTAGCACTACAGCACAGGGACTGTGGTGGCTCAAGTGGTTAAGCACTGAATTTGCTGACTTGGAAGGTAGGCGTTCAATTCCCAGGTACTACATGACAGAGTGAGCTCCCATCTTTGTCCCAGCTCCTGCCAACTTAACAGTTTGAAAGCAAGAAATTGCAAGTAGATAAATAGGTCCTTCAGTGGGAAGGCAAACAGTGTTCTGTGCACTCCAGTGTTGAGGCTTGTCTGCCACATGTTCAAGGAAACATATGCAGATGCAGACAGCACTGGCCCTTTGGCTATAAACAGAGATGAGCACTAAACCCTAGATTCAGATACGGCTGGCTTTAGAGCAAGGATAACCTGTACCTTTACCATACAGAACAAGCATATAGAATCAACTGCCACAAGATGTAATGGTAGGCATGGGGCACTGATGGCTTCTAAGGAAATCACATTCCTGCCCCATTTGCCCTCCCTTAGTCACAGGTCTTCAGAAATGCAGCTTTTGAACCATAAGTTCCTAACTCTTGGCTACTGTGAATAACAGGTGTTGATAGAATCTGCACAGTTTGGCCATGAGAATGAGATAAGAACTTCAGGCTGAAAAGCTTTGCTTCTGAACAGCAGTGGCTAGAGAAGAATGGTTATGGCCAAGAATGACAGAGGGATGCTCTCTTCATGCAGGCTTCAGGCAAGCACCTCTTAGGAACAGAAAATTGGACCGGAGTGGCTACTGACATGATACAGCAGAGTCATCTCACATTTCTTGTAATCCAAAAGACACAATTATAATCCTTGGGGAAGAAAAAGAAGAAGGAAAGATCATGTATGAAAAAAATAAACTCATTTGCATAGACTTCTTTTTGGTAGAATAAGATTTCCTTTTCCCTTTGTATTACACACCAATTTTCCATTCTGCTCTGGACAGCCCCTCCTTATTCCAAAACATCTGATGAACTCTATTTTGGTCTTTCTGCCCTCCTGTTGAAGAACATTTGAAAGAGCGGATTCTGTCACTGCTTTCAGATTTAATAGATAGCAAGTTAGGAGGTACACTGTCTTCAGACAAATGTGTAAAAACAAACTAAATTGGATATTTGCGTATTTCTGGAGTGACCATTAAGCAGAGTAAAGAGCCCAGAGTCATTAATGGAGCAGAACAGCAGACCCATGAGTCCTTCATGTTAAATCTGGCATCCATTTGCCATGATTAGAAGAGAAAGAAAAACTCAGGTAGATTCTGAGTTGGTGACAGTGGAGAAGAAGAGCATCCTATTTACTTTTAAACCAACCTTCTTTTGCTTTTATGCTGCAAAATCTTTGATAAAATAATCCGAGTCTATACCAGGAGTTCTCAAACTTTTAAAGCAGGGGGCCAGATCATACTCCCCCAGATAGCTTCAGGGGCCAGATGGCCATTTTGCCCTTCCTCCACCTCATAACACTTCCTGGTGTGGTGGAGGTGGTGGGGGACCACATGAAATGGTGTCATGGGCAGCATCTGGCCTGCGGGCTGTAGGTTGAGAATCCCAGGTCTATACTGTGGCTCTATGACCACTATTTTCAGATATAAGGAGGATAAACAGTTTGGGGAGAGGGAGATTGACCAGGTCTGATAGCCAGGTCTGATACAGGTCTGATAGCCATCCTGTTCCCACACTAAATATCCCATTGGTAATGGGTTTCTGGCACCAAATCCTGATTACAGGGTTTTTCAGATGTTTCCACTCCCTCCTCCTCCCTCTTTCATGTCCAGGTCAAACTTTAAACTACCAAAATGAACCCACCTTTTTGGCTTTGTTGTTGGCCAATCTTAAATCCAAACTTAATTCACACTCCCCATACACTTGGGTTATTATTGCTTAACTAACTTTTGTCAGAAATAGAGCAAAAGCACTTATCAATGGGTCATGCTGTCAGTGGAATTATTCCCTTAAGATCCCAATAATAGCTGGAGGGCGTTATGTCTTTTCTTTTCTTTTCCCCTTGCCAGTTCTATGAACTTTTTATTGCTTTTACAAACAAAATACCCAACAGGAACATAATAAATTGACTGCAGTAAATAAGTTCTCTTTTCCTTAACTTTTACTAAACCTCTAATGGCTTTCTTTTTTCCTCACTAAATAAAATGGTTTTGTAAGATGCTCTTAGCGAAGTATCATCAGGCCATAAATGCTCTTCACAACTCACCTTATTGGCAAGCTTTCCCCATCATAAGTTTAGAGGAAGTAGGAGGATTTCCATTACCCCTTACAGAAAGAATTATCAAAAGGCAGTAGCAAAGAAGGAAGGTGTCTAATTTGTGGGTGTCATTTACTGCCCAGTCTCTCTTTGGTGAGCACCTGATGGAGTCAGAAAGACATTTAGCACATCTGATAAGGACACTGTCTGAGCATTGGTGCTTCCATCTTGGACAGCTCCTTACCTGTGTAGCCTCTTTCCCTGAGCACAATTAGAGCAAGATAAAAGGATAATGTTCAGATGCTGGGGCTAAGGGGGCAATTGTGGAGTCTCAGGTGAGGGAAACCCGGGGACCAATGATGCAGTTTCATTCAGAAACACATTTTTGCATGTGTTGAAACATCTTCAGAGCCACTGCTGTATGTTATACATCTCTTGTTAAAATGTACTGCTGGTGCTATAAAGGTAAAGTTAAAGGTCTCCCTTGCTCGAAAGCCAGTCGTATCTGAGTCTAGGGTTTAGTGCTCATCTCTGTTTCAAAGCCAAAGAGCCAGCGCTGTCTGCTTTTGCAGATGTTTCCGTGGTCATGTGGCAGGCATGACTAGACACCGGAGCACACGGAACGCTATTTACCTTCCCACTGAAGTGGCTCCTATTTATCTACTTGCAATTTCTTGCTTTCGAACTGCTAGGTTGGCAGGAGCTGGGACAGAGATGGGAGCTCATTCCATCCCGCAGTACTCAGGAATCGAACACTGCTGACCTCCCGCCTTCCAGTCAGCGTCTTAGCCACTTCATCCACTGCAGTCGGACATGCACAATTGGAATCCTTGTTTGAATGGCAAAACATATATCTTATTCTCTAATATTAGGATAATCTCATCTACACTGGCATTAAATAATCTTATTCAATGCAATCTCTATTCTTTTTTCAAGTGCAGCACAGATTATTAGGCACAGAAATTACATAAAATTACTACTGCAGCTAGCATGTACAATGCCGTGTAAAGCACTAATTATAATTAAACACATATACCACAGGGTGCATGCCCACTTCATGTGGCATTATCTGTGAAGTTAAGTCCTTTAAGTGGAGGTCTACACTACATAACACAATGACCCTCTGATCAAGTGATTAGAGTAAATTAAACTTAATTTACAAACTTTTTAAAAAATCAGAACTGATGCTTAATGTGAAATAATGTGATAGACATATGAGAGATACCTTACACTGTGTGGCAGATACCATGTTAAATTATCCGTGGTATTGGGAACGTGCAGGCCATTGACTATCCCAATTTAATTTGGCTAGTACAGGACATTTCTAATAATTAATACCGTTATAACACTTAATGATCTGCACTCATGCAGTCTGAAAAACCAGCTAGCAATGCAGTTTTTAGTGGCTGCACAAATAGCTACTTTTAAATTTGTCAAACACTGCTGTTTTAGCAACACAGCCCACAGATGTGTGTGAAGGAGATCCTGCCAATGGGGCTACCACTGACTCAAATGATGGTGATCCAGGTTAGCAGGACATGGTTAAAGTGAGGAATCCCAAGCAAAACACTGGTTTATTTGGAAAATAGAAATGGAAGTAGTCCTTAGAACCAAGATTTAGAGGCAGTCAGCAGTTCAACTAGATGACAGTGCATGGAAATATTTCATTGTGGGTAGCACTAAAAGAAAGAGATTTATTGGTAAGGGACTCTAGCAGCAAAATGAGAAAATTAATGAACTAACTGCTTTTCTCTTATGAATCTGTATCAACTGGATTGGTACCCTTATTTTAATAAATTATTCAGATTTTTAGGCAGAATTCTTTCACAGCCCTACCTGGAAGTGACTGGCCCTTCTCTGGTGTCTTGAACCAACAACTGCTTAACCAAGTCTGCTTAACTTTCTAGGCCTCTTGAGATTTGTTCATTCAGGATGGTAAAGCATCTATTCACAATCTCCTTTTTACCTGGAAGCATCCTGAAGAAAGCTTTATATCAAGCCACTTGCACAGCCTTCCCCTATCCACATACTGCAACTATACCAAGTGATGATCTGAACCATTCTAGACATTCAGCATCTGAAAAAACAATACAAAACTACATGTTCTAAAGAATACGCTTCCAGATTCTACATTGTATTTGCACGGATGATCTTCAACTGTCTATGGAGATAGGAACATTCAATACTTCTTTACTGGTGCTGGATGTGTCAGCAACAGTGGCATGGGTAACCCTCTTGCCCCACAAGCATACTGTGAAAACACAGCCAGGTCACTCCAACTTCCCCGGTGTAATTAAACACCAGGGAAAGGGGGTTTACAGCAGATATGGGAAAATTTAAATCCCACTTGAATCCATCTTGATGGAGGACAGCAGCTTTATCAATACTGGCCTGGGGCTGATGAGGACTTTGCATGCCAAAAGGGCTCAGGACCAGAAAGTGACTCATGGAACTCAATCAGTGGTATGGGGGTCATACTGAGATGTGGAAGGCAGAAAAAAGGCCACTGCATTATATTCTCAGGGCAGTCTTCATGGCTGATCATCATGATGATTGCCTATATTCAGATTCAAATACAACAGAAGAAGAAGAGGAAGAAGAGGAAGAGGAGGAAGATGATGAAGAAGGCCAATTTGCTGTGTTGGACTACAGCTCCAAAAACATGTAGCTGGGGGCTTCTGTGGAGTATAGAATATTCATATGATATCCACAAGCTGATGAACAGTCAAGCATAGCTGTGCCAAGAGTTCATTAACTTAAGAAAACTTGACATACAGCTTGCAAATGTGAATGAAGCTGCAGGAGACCTAACTGGGAGTTTTTGCAGAAATATGGAAAAATATGTAAGAAAATATAAAGAGATACAGTAACTCAGAAGGAATACTGAACTCTGGTCCCACACCTCCATTGTTGGAGGACAAGACATTACATTTTGTGCTGCTTTATCAGTCTTGCAGATTGCCTGCATTATTTACATTGAAACAAAGAATCTAACGAAGGATAATTCCTTTAGAGATGCCAATGAACAGCTTAAATAACTTTTCAAATGAAGATGGAGAAAGGAATTTGTTATTTTATCCCGGAGAACTTTAGGAGGGCACTCCATTGATAAACCAAAGTTGTATGATGTGAAATAAAACTTGTAGAGTGACCCACAGTATGTAATGGATCTACCAGTACATGAGAGATGTTCAGAAATTCTCTTTAACCATTAATCAATTTTGCATCCAGAATTCCAAGAAAGAAAGGAGAAGCCAATAGCCATGCAGGCCAGAGTGTTGTGGGAACTATAGTCCAGAAAAATTACTGGACACTTTACAAACATCTCTCCTCCTTCATAGGGGATTAGCAGCATTGTTAGGTCTACAAAAAATAATAATCAGAAATATCTGTCAGTCTGTGAGTCTGTCATGCGCTTATTGTACCATTATATTAACAAACTGCCTCTCCTGTGCAGACCAGAGGACTGGTATACTAAACCTCAGGCTGACTGCCCTCTATTGCCCCAATGAGGTTTGGTATACTGGCCTTATTTTCTCTACTCCCCCTGGTAGCCTGCTGAAATGTCTTTTATGGAAATAGATCAGGCCAGTGTTCATTCTGATTAAGGATGCTTCAGTTCAGTCAGGTTGAGAATAGTTACACTCTCTAAATTTAGCTTTTTGGCACAAAGATTCAGTTACATTACCCAAGTTTTTGTCCTTTGTCAATCACCTAGAACAAGATTTCTCAACTTTGTCTCCCCAGATGTTTTTGGACTTCAACTCCCAGAAGCCCTAGTCAGTAGGTTAGATGTGCAGATTTGGGCTTCTGGGAGTTGAAGTCCAAGAATACCTGGAGGCCAAAAGTTATAAGACCTATAAGGCTATAAGGTTATAAGGCCCCTTAGCTCCTCCCCTCAACTGGTTGGAGGGGAGTGGGAGTGACCATTGCTCCATGGCAGAAGGACATTTTCCACCTTCGTCCCTGCCACAGAGCTCCTCCCCTCAGCCAGTTGCAGGGGAGTTGAAGCGGCTGTTACCCATGACACGGACCTTAAGTTTTATGTAATTTGCCATCTTTGTCTGTAAACCGCTTTGGGTCACCAATAGGTGAGGAAAGCGGTATAAAAATATACTAAATAAATAAATAAACATTTTATACCTCAACACTGAGATAGTCATTAATATATATATATGGAATATTGGAAACATGTTGGGAAATTATGCATAACTGTCCTAAAATTTCATTATTATTAAAATTTGTGTTGTGGACCTTTCT
Organism: Bradypodion ventrale; assembly: GCA_035047345.1. Classification (NCBI taxonomy): domain Eukaryota; kingdom Metazoa; phylum Chordata; class Lepidosauria; order Squamata; family Chamaeleonidae; genus Bradypodion; species Bradypodion ventrale. The sequence goes on from JAWDJE010000004.1 coordinate 237,777,289, forward strand.
TCTGACTTTAGTCTGCTTCTGATATGTCTTTGCAAAATTTGCTTCAAACAAGTATATTTTTCTTATTCTCTGTTAGTCTTTAAGTGCCTTTTAAAAATATATATAAATAACCATATGTTTCAAAAATATCTTTCATACATGAATTAATAGTAACAATATTAACTGACCTTTAGATTATTATTTTTTTGAAAAATGAAATCATAATTACCAGACCATTTTTGCATTCTTTGAATTTGAATCATAGTACATTAAAATACACCTACTGCACCTACATATATAGTCACAGTGATTAAAACATAAAATTAATAATCAAGGACTAACTCCAACTCTTTGTCCTAATGCAGCGGCGGCAGCTGTTACTCATATTCGAGTATGCATTTCCCCCCTGGAAATCATTTTCAAAACAGGAAAGAATTTGTTTAAGGTGGACCACAGCTTGACATGAAGTGACTCACACATTGTGATCACGGAGCCATCTCCTGCAGCATGTATGAAATGGGACGTGCAGGATTTAACAGTGGGACTGCAATGGACTGCCGCAGCCTTTAGGATATTAAAAAAATGCGCCTTCATAGCCAGTCCATCTGGCATGGCCTCTTCCACCTCCATGACCGTTGGGAATCAGAAGAGTGAAGTGGTTCCTCTTCCGCTCATTTTGCTGTTGAGCCCAATATGATGGGTCCTAGTGGCATTTCCTCCACTGAGGGGACCATCACCCCTAAAGGGGCCAACAGCTACAGGTGGATGAGCTCCTTTAGGTGCTGTTGGCCCCTTTAGGGAGTCAGGTTATTTACCGCCGCCCAACACTCTGTGTTGAGTCGCTAGCTCTTTGGTCTATTTCATTACCATGGTGGGATGTCTGGCCAACTAGATAATTTAATCAATGGAATTTACTCCTAACTTTAGTTTATTTTCATTGTAAACTTGTTCTGTTCATTCAACATGTCTACAGTAGTCAGGATGATTAACTGACTACTTACCCCCCCCCCCAATCAACTAGCAAAGCATAACTTCAGATTTAATTTAAATTTAATTTAATTTTTGCACTTATATACCACCCACTCGGGTACAACCCAACTCAGGGCGGTTTACATGGTGGACAATAAATGCATAATAATAATAATAATAATACAATACACATATCTCCAGAGATACAGTTACAAAATTTCAGACTACAAAATATACCATTCAGTTACAACAAAATATAAATAAAATATGCACTACAATACAATTTCAAAAGCAAAAATAGCAAAACATTAAGTCCCAGAGAAGAAGAGAAAACAACAATGAATACAACCTCCCTGGCAGTGGGCGAGGTCCGAAGACGCCGGGGGAGATGGAGTGCCCCCGGCGTCTGGCGCTGCACAGGCTTCCCGACGGTGGAGCTGGGGCAGTGTTCCAAGTCCTGCCAGCCCCGCAGCCCTTAAGTCCTCCAGGGGGGTGGGCGGGGTCCGAAGATGCCGGGGGAGATGGAATGCCCCCGGCGTCTGGCGCTGCGCAGGCTTCCCAATGGTGGAGCTGGGGTGGCATTGGAAGTCCTGCCAGCCCCGCAGCCCTTAAGTCCTCCAGGGGGTGGGCGGGGTCCGAAGACGCCGGGGGAGATGGAATGCCCCCAGCGTCTGGCGCTGTGCAGGCTTCCCGACGGTGGAGATGTAAGTATAATATTATAATCTTGGGAACACTTTCTGAATATTAAAATTTTGGGAACACTTGAACTACTAGTTGTCCCCAAGATCTTTCCCACCAAAGTAGTCCCTATTTATCTACTTGCAGTTTCTTGCTTTTGAACTGCTATGTTGGCAGAAGATAGGACAGAGATGGGTGCTCATTCTGTCATGCAGTACTTGGGTTTTGAATTGCTGACTTGCCGACCTTCCAGTTAACAAGGTGAGCTTTATAACCACTGAGGTACCTCAGTCCCTAGTTTTCTCAGATAATTTCAGTCAAAAGAGGAGATGGCCTTACCATTTGCCTTCTTATTAAAAAAAAGAGGTGAGCCCAACTTTCAGTCACAAAATTACAATGCATTGTTGCTGAATACACAGCATGTTATTATTCAGCACCAAGTGATGATTTATCATGGTTTTATTAATTTTTCAGTATAGCAAAAAGGCATTTGGACTTCTTTGATGTCCTCTACTTTTCCTTTGTGACTTTTGAAATAGGTCACAACACTTAAAAAACAGCACTGGCCATTGTGATAGACCGTCTTTATATACTGATGGACAGAGGTGAAACAGTGATGTTGATATCATTTGATATCCTAGCCACAAGTTCTCTTTTATTCAGCTATGGATCATGGCAGGAGCCAACAAAATTTTCAAGCTACCCTTTGTTGAGTGACAGACCTCTCAGAAGAATGATGGGCTGCTGACCTTCCCTTCCATAAGCTTTGGCATATGGAATCTCACAATGTTCAAAGCAGCCTTTCACTAAGAAGTTTTAATAGTACATCTGACTATTATAATTCAGTAGGAGGCAGTGTGGGGTGAAAGGCATGGGAAACCAACAATATCAAAGGTGGTGGTTCAGTGGTTAAGAAGCTCACCTTGTTAGCTGGGAGGCCAGCAAGTTGGCAGTTCGAGACCTGGGTACTGCAGGATGGATTGAATGCCCATCTCTGTCCCAGTTCCTGCCAACAGAGCAGATCGAAAGCAAGAAATTGCTAGTAAATAAATTGGGACTACTTTGATGGGATCTTGGGGACATGAAAGGAGCCTCATTCGGGCATCCCCTGAATGAAATTTCTCCTATAAAAATCCTTTCAACCCAGAATAATTTCTGACACAAAATTATTATACAGTACCAACAATATGGCATGCACCTCATTGTATATATGGTACCCTGCAAAACATTATGGTGGAAACAGGACTTGGAATGAAGAAGACAGCTCTCCCTGACTAGGATTTTTGAAAAACAGGATTTATAAGAAACGAAGTGAAATTGTGTTTTAGGATAGTGATTATTCTCCACATGTTCTCAGTGTGAGAAGAGGATGTTCTGAATTCTGTCACTTTATTATTGTGTTTTCAAATAGATTGATAACCATTCATCAGAATATAAGATTGATTATTTAAAGCCATGTTTGAATCACAAAGTCAAGGTGTAATAAATGAAGAAATTGATGAGAATTTAGTTTTGCTTAAGTGTGTTGACAAATCATCAGTATTTGCAAGATTTCTTCATATTCTAGATGGAAAGGGTGGAAATGAATGTGGGCGTAATCAAATTTCCATTGCTTACTTTTCCCCACTGTATCTTGTTTGCCAAATGGTTTGAGAAAAAGAATGACATGGACTTCGATCCTGGAAATTGTCTTGTCACTTGTTTTCGTACAAGTACATTATCTGCATCACTGGATAAAACACATTGAATCTGGTCTAACCATAAAAGGTAGAAGATGGACCCCTCATAGATTCTTGAAATCGAACAGTCTAGTCAAATTATGAACCAAACCACCTATATAAGGAATTCTGTCTGTAAAGCAGGTGGTAAACTAACCTGAATAATCAGAAGACTACACTGAATCACAAAGGTCAGGTACCAGCAATGGTAAGCATCAGCAGGTTTGCAACTATTTCTTCCTTTCTTCCACATGTCTATAGCAAAACTAATCAGCTCATAGCCACTGGGACACTTACCACTCAGTCATAACATGGATGCACGTGTTATGCTCTACCACCCAACAATAACAATGACTGTCCTTTCCAATGTGTTAATTCTCAGCTGATAAATGCAAAGAGTTTGTTTCATGAAAGAATATTTCCTGATGTTATCTTTCCCCTATGGTTAGGCCCCACCTGGAATACTGTGTACAGTTCTGGTCACCATACCTCCAGAAGGATATTATGGAGCCGGAAAAAGTGCAGAGGAGGGTAACCAGAATGATTAGGGGACTGGAACACCTTCCTTACCATCTGAGGCTGCAACGGTTGGGCCTCTTCACTCTTGAACGATGACGTCTAAGAGGTGACCTGATTGAAGTTTATAAAATCATGCACGGTGTGGACAAAGTAGATAAGGAAAAACTGTTTTCCCTATCGCATAACACTAGAACTAGGGGACACTCCATGAAACTTTTGGGTACTAGTTCTCAAACAAATAAGAGAAAGTACTTTTTCACCCAGAGGATTACTGGTCTATGGAACTCCCTGCCAGAAGAAGTGGTGACAGCTGTCAGTCTTGACAGCTTTAAGAAAGGATTAGACAAGTTCATGGAGGACAAGAGTATCAATGGCTATAATTATGGATACTTAAGGACAACCTCCGGGTTGGAGAGATAGGCAGGATATCTCTCAATATCATTTCCAGGGAATCCTAAGCAGGCATCTGCTTGGGAATACCCTGAAGGAAATGGTGAGCCACTGTGTGAGACAGAATGCTGGACTGGATGGGCTGTGGCCTGTTCCAGCAAGGCTGTTCTTATGTTCTTATGTTCTTATGTTCTAACATTTCATCCTGATCTTCTATACCTATAAGGAAGGATGTTAACCATTGAAATGTAACAAAGGCTCCTGCACCCATCCATCCTGTCCTGTACCGAGCTGCCTACACTCGCCTTTACCCAGCCTGCACAGCGCCACAAGGGTCCCGCAGTCACCAGTGGGGCAATTGCCCCACAAACGCAGACAAAACAAACCAACTTCAATTCCCAATGACCTCCACGCCACTGCTCAGCCAATCAGGCTGACAGGCGAGAGCAAAGAGAATGTTGGGAAAGGCGGCATGCCCAATAGAAACTGAGCCACAGGAGAAAAAAAAACACTGCACAAACGCGAATGAAAGAAACAAAACTTCAAATGCCAGCGTCCTCCACACCATGACCACTTCAACCAATCAGGCTGAAGGAGGCAAGTGCGCAGAACACTGAAAAAGCCAGTGCACAAAAAAAAAGGCTCACGCAATGGGAGCGCAAGGCCGCGCAGGTGGATGCAGCGCCTCACGGCCTCACAAACAAAAACCCACAAAAAACCACGATGAGATCACCGCTGGCCTTCTTTTCCGGAGCAACGGGTAGAAGAGGGACTCCTTCTCCTCCCTGCTACCCCACCAAAGACATGGTGAGACCACTGCTGACCTCAAGGTAAGTTGAGCCGTGGTGGGGAAAAAAAGAAACAGGCAGCAATTCGTCTGGGGAAGCACACTCCCTGGCGAATGACTGGATACTGCCTTTTTACTACCCACACCACTATTTTGAGAAGTACCACGAAATAGCAGTGGAGGTAATAGAAAATCAGTAGCCAGCAATCCGCAAGGAAGAGCAAGGAAGGTGGTGATGGGAGGCTGAGTTGGGGCTATATTCAATGCATCACTACGGGAGGGTGTTTCCTGCACCTTTAAAACATGCTTTGGTGTGCCCCCTCCTGAAGAAACAATCCGTCCACCCACCAGTTCCAGCTAACTATAGACCAGTCTCCAACCTCCCCTTTTTGGGGAAGGTATTGGAGAAGGTGGTGGCGCAACAGCTACAGGGGGTCCTGGATGAAGCAGATTATCTGGATCCCTTTCAATCAGGTTTCTGGCCTGGATATGGTACAGAGACGACATTTGCCGCACAGGTAGACGATCTCTGGCGGGAGTGGGATGGTGGCCATCTGTCCGTCCTTGCCCTTCTTGACCTCTCAGTGGCCTTCAGTACTATCGACCACAGTATCCTTCTGGAACGGCTCAAAGGATTGGGGATCCAGGGTACTGTGTTATCCTGGTTTCCCTCATTTCTGGAGGGCCAGACTCAGCCGGTGTGGTTGGAGAGTGAGATGTCCAGCCCTACGCCCCTGCATTATGGGGTGCCTGAAGTACAGGTCTAAAAGTTAACATGTCCCATCATGCAGCACAGTGTTAATCTGCAGCCATGCGGCCGATCATCCATTTTGTACAAGCTATTGTAAACTATTACTGGATGGAAGCAAGGACAAAATGGATGCCAACATGTCCCATCATGCTGCACAGTGTTAATCATCCAAACAGCAGCAAACACCAAACAATTGCCCACCCCACCAAAAAATTGCCCTCCCCCATTCACCTCCCCACCCCAAGCCAATCGGAAAAAGAACACCTCATTTACCTACCTTTCCACTGTGCCAAAGAATGGTCCAAGAACCTGAAGAATACTGCAAAAATCCCAGGAATGCTTCCACAAATTCTGATAAAAAAAATTCAAAAATCCAAAATCATGCTCAAAACCACTCCTAACCACTCTTTGCCTCATGCAAAACCCACAAGAGCAATGCACGCATGCATTCTGCCTTTTATACTGCTCAGGCACAATACAACCTGGGAAAAAACCCAATGCCTCATACAAAGCCCAGCGACTTTGTATGAGGCAACATTTTTCCAGGAATTAGGCGATGTTGTATGAATTCGATGTTGTACAAAGCAGACTTTGAATGAGGTATTACTGTATCTCTATTCTATACATATTTATCCAGAAACAAATACCCTTGCATTTGGACAGGACTTTCAAGTACTGTAATTATGTTTGGGATCACAGCCTGCTTAATCTTAATAAAATACTCAGCTCTGCCTCAAATGAGAGCCCACCACCATCTATGTCATTTGGGATAACTAGCTCTCTGTAGGAAGCAACACATTTACAGCAATTTTGTTATTGTATTCCTCTGTGTCCCTCTCCCATGATCAAGAATTGCTAAAATGGATCAGGAATTCATTGATGGCAAGCCACTGACTGTTCGTCTCTTTGAAATTCATAGGTTTAGCAGCTGCGTGTCAGATCATTTTTCATAACCCTTGTTTCCTTGTCAACATTTCATAGCCAGTAAAGAGCTGCCAGATTAGTACAAATATATAAAACTTTTTTCAGCTTCCACCTTGTTTCAATTTAATACTACTTTTCACAACCACTGTGTTTACTATTGAATAATACCTTCTGTTTGGAGGAACACTTTGTTGTTGTTGCTGTTGCTGTTGTTGTTGCTGCTGCTGCTTCTGCTGTTGTTGTTGTTGTTTGTTGCTGCTGCATTGCACAGTCAGTTCCATACCTGTCAAGTTTTGGACATGAAAATAAGGGAAATTTTGGGCCACACCCCTCTCCCCACCAGGCCATGCCCCCTCCTCTCCAAAATCCAGGCACATCTAAGAGCTTAGAAGAGGCTCTTGTTGTTGGGCACCCCCCAGGGTGGAGGAAGAACCACCCTCTAGGCACTCCCCCACTTCCCTTAGCACCAATGCTGCCCTTGATGGGGGAACAAGGCAATAGGCCAGCCCCTACAGGCCAGCCTTACTGTAATAATTCTATTTTAAATCACTTTCCACATTCTCTGCTTTGACAGCATTTCATATTATGTCGATTTTTCATGGAACTGTTTTTTTACACTTTAATCACTTAATTGTCTATTGTCTTAGCCTTGTGTACCTCAATTTCATTTTAAAAAATTCTGTGTTTAAGGCAGGAACATCGAAATATCCTCTTTATGTTGTATGCAAATATACTTGAAGCCAATTGGCTCATTGTCTCTTCCCTTTAACACCCTCTTTCCCAATGAGCCAATTGGCTTCAAGTATATTTGCATACAACATAAAGAGGATATTTCGATGTTCCTGCCTTAAACACAGAATTTTTTAAAATGAAATTGAGGTACACAAGGCTAAGACTGTCGATAATTAAGTGATATAAGTGTAAAAAACAGTTCCATGAAAGATCACCATAATATGAAATGCATTTACAGCAGAGAATGAGGAAAGAGATTTAAAATAGAATTATTATAGTAAGGCTGGCCTGCTTCCTTGTCCTCTGTGAGGGGAAGAAGTTGTGGTAAGGGGAGTGCTTAGGGGGTGCTTCCTCCTCCACAAGGGGGAGCCCAACACTCCTCTCTGGCTGTGGTATGAGGAACATACCTAATAGATAAAGAAATAATAATAATAATAATAATAATAATAATAATAATAATAATAATAATAATAATAATAATAATAATAATAATAATAATAATAATAATAATAATAATAATAATAATAATAATAATAATAATAATAATAATAATAATAATAATAATAATAATAATAATAATAATAATAATATATGTGAGATGCCCCCTGGATTTTTTTTAAAAATACAGGAGATTATAAAAAAATATGTGATGGCGGGAAGAGGGGCTAAATTATGGGGTTTTCCTGGCCAATATGGGATACTTGACAGCTATGGTCAGTTCCTATCCTTTGCATGCCAGGCACCTCTATCCTCCAACATCCCTCTCAACATGTTGCCCAACTCTGTGCACATTGCATCAACAATACCATCTAGCCATCTCATTTTCTGCCACCCCTTCTTCTTTTGCCCTCAACCTTTCCCAGCATCAAGGCCTTCTCAAGTGAATCCTCTCTTCTCATTTGATGACCTATAATAATAATAATAATAATAATAATAATAATAATAATAATAATAATAATAATAATAATAATAATAATAATAATAATAATAATAATAATAATAATTATTATTATTATTATTATTATTATTATTATTATTATTATTATTATTATTATTATTATTATTATTGGATACAAATCGACCATTTGATTCACAGTCAAGAACTGAAATAAAATTAACAGTTCAAGCCCTAACCAAGGATCTAAAAACTATTAAGGTAACCTCTGAGTATATATGCAGTTCCTAGTAGGGTTGTTGTTTTTGAGAGTTAGGATGTTCAAGTCCGATAAGTCCAAAATTTCCAAATATCTAGGGAGTCCTTTACGTATTGCTCCAAAGGTTCCAATCGCTATGGGTACAACAGCAGATTTCTTCCTCCATAGATGCTTGACTTCAGTTTGCAAATCACAATATTTTGTTATTTTCTTCAGTTGTTTGTTTTCAATTCATGCATCTCCTAGTATAGCAATGACAATAAACCAGACCGTCTTCTTTTCCACAACAGTTATATCAGGTGTGTTGTGAGGCAAATGTTTATCTGTTTGAATTTTAAAGTCCCACAGGATCTTGACTCTCTTATTTTAAAAAACTTTTTCTACTTGATGCTCCGAATGATTTTTACTGCATTCAAATCCAAAATACTGGCAAAGTTTCAAATGGATAATTTTTGCAACCCTGTTATGGTGTTACAGATAATTAGTCTGTGAAATTTTGCTTCATCTGCTGATCAGATGATCTACTGTTTTATCCTTTTCATTACAAAGCCAGCATTTACTATTGTTGGATATGTGCTGTATTTTTGTCTTTATGCAATTTGTTGGCAAAACTTGTTCCTGATCTGCCAAGATAAATCCTTCCATTTCCTTCTTCAAAACTCTTGCTCTTAACCATTCCTAGTCAGTTTTGGATCTGCCTTGCCTTCTATGTTTTTCAAATATTGACAATGCATAGGCTTGTTCTTCCAGTTTGCAGCTCTAATTTCTATCCTTTCCTTTCTCTAATCAGCTTTCTTCTTCACTGTTTTCAAAAGTCCTCCTTTGTTCACTTCTTGAAGAATAGGCTCTTCACTTTTCTTAATGTAGTCATTCAAGCTATGATTTTCTTCCTTTGCTGTCTGTTTTACCTGTCGGAGTTCTCTGCTAACCTCAGCTCTTGGTAAGTACAAATGGTCAGCATCACTTTTTGGGTACAGGGCATGATGCATGGTCATTAGCTTCCTTGTTTTTCGATCAAGGTTGTCTAATTTCATTTGGGTCCAATCAATTATTCCAGCTGAATATCATATAACAAGCACTGGCCAGGTGTTCATTGCCTTTAGGATATTGCCTACACTCAGTTTTGATCTCAAGAATTTCCGGACCTGCTTTATGTGTTTTATATAAGTAGTTCTTTTGACTTGGTTGTGTAGCAGGTCAGAAGTTTACAGAACTCCCAGGTACTTGTATCCCTCTTCTGATGTTATTGCTTTGATATATTCTTCATTATCTAACTGAAATTCATCACCTTTGACAATTGTACCTGCCTTAACAGTAATAGCTGTGCATTTGTCAATTTCAAATTGCATTCCCATGTCTTTACTAAATTTATTTGTCATTTCCAACAATGTAGTTAATCCAGCTCTTGTCTTTCCAAACAATTTTAGATCATCCATATAGAGCAATTGTGAAACCTTCAGTCATTTCTTAGCCAATTCATATCTACAGTTTGTTCTATTTAGAATAGTTGTCAGAAGTGCCATTGATAAGACAAACAGCAAAGGTAATAGTGAGTCACATTAAAAAATTCTATGCTTAATTTCAATTTCACCAAATTCTTCTCCACTGGCCATTAACTTTACTCACCATAGCTTCATTGAAGTCTTCATGAAACATTGAATGTTGTTGCTAATTCCAAAAATGTCAAGGCATTTCTCAATCCAGCTGTGTGGAATTGAATCAAATGCCTTTTAATAGTCAATCCAAGCCATAAACAAATTTGTTCACCTTTTTTTTTTGAATTCTCCAAAACCAATTTGTCAATTAATAGCTGAAATTTGGTTCCTCTGGAGTATTTACAGCACCCTTTCTGCTCTACAGGCAACAAATTGTTGTCTTTCAAATGTCCCTATATCTGGTTTGCAATTGTGCCTGTGATAAATTTGTAAGTTGTTGGTAGACAAGTTATTGGTCTGTAGTTTCCAGACTCATTTCCTTTTTCTTTATCCTTCTGAATTAGGAGTCCTTCCAGTTGTTAACCATTTTCCCCCTGCTGGTGTTTCCAGAACCTGATTAGTCTGGTTTACCAATCTTGCATGTAAGTGTGTTAGCATTTTTAACCAGAATCCATGGAGTTCATCTAAACCAGGAGAACTCCAGTTTTTGATCTTCTTTGCCTGTTCTTGTACATCTTTTGTAATATGAAAATCTTCCATTTTGGATGCTTTTGCTAGATTTTCAACCTGCTTGATCCATATTGCATTTTTGTTATGCTCCTTATTGTTTTCCCACAAGCTTCTCCAAAACTTCTGAGTGCTTTCTCTGTTAGGCATTTCGTTTGTGCTGGCTTCATGACAATTTTCAAGGGTCTTTGTAAAAATAATGTTGGTTAACTAGAATCTGTGAATTTTGCTGAAATTGCAATACTCAGTTATCATATTACTTGATGTTTTCTGCAATGGCCACAACTCTTCGTTTCAACTCTTCAATTATAACTGCAATAGCCTTGTTGCCCAAGCCATACTTTCTTATCAGGCTACTTTTGATCTTCCAATTTTTTTAGATTTCCTTCTCTCAGATTTTTCAGATTACTCAAATCTGTTCAAATGGTTTTAATTTTCAACTCCAAGTGAATTTTCCATTTAGGCTTTCCTTTTTTAAATCCCTTGACTCTTTTGGACTTTCAAACCCAATTTTTCAGTGGTAACATAAACTGCTGCATACATTAGCTGATTTGTTTGAACTAATGTTTCTGTTGGAATATATTGGGCAAGTTTTCCTTATTAACTTGGTTCCGTTGTGGCAGTTCGGACTCTTTCTGCCATTTTCATTTGAGCTTTAAACTTTTCAACTAATTCTTCACTGGCCATTGGTGCTAAAAGATCTTTTCCAGCTGTTGTTTTTGGTTTCAGAGTAGCCCTGTTGGTCTCTTCTCTTTCCTCTACTACTTGCTTCTCTATTTGTGAATTAGCTGCCTTATTAATTATGCCAGGGTCTGGATCTTGCACTGATCTACTTACAATCTCTTGTAATTTGAGTTCAGTGAAGAACTTGTGTTTTAAAATAACATGACTCTGGTCCATTGGTCTTTGCTCACCAATTTCCAAATCTGGGTGATTTTATTTCCAGATTTGGTATTTATGTTTTTGAAATCCACATTTTGATGGCTCAGACTGGTAATAGGAATCCATAATTGAATAATTTACTTCCCTTGTCCAGGTTCTTCTGGGTTTTCTATTGTCTACCTTCTCCTTGCCCTGGTTTCCTAGCAGAGGGAGTTGAGCCCCGTAGTCCATTTTTCACTAAGTGCCCAGGAGCCATAGCATCCATCACAGGTTTTGTTAATCTGGGTGACAACCAAAACAGCATAGGATTAGAATTATTTCTTCTCACCATATTCAATGGGTTGTGGAATAGTTTTAGTCTGGTTCTTGCGAACACACATGTCTTCACACCACGTCAAGGTACTGCTCTTTGGAGGGGATTATTATTATTATTATTATTATTATTATTATTATTATTATTATTATTATTATTATTATTATTATTATTATTATTATTATTATTATTATTATTATTATTATTATTGAGGTGATTGGAATATTTCCTTCAGTACAGGTTGATGGGGTGCATAAAATTTTATCATCTATCATTGTACAAAATATCTGTCAAGCTGTGAAACAATTTCAAGTGTGTGTGTGTGTGTGCGTGTGTGTGTGCGTGTGCGTGTGCGTGTGTGCGTGCATGTGTGCGTGTGTGTGTGCCTGCGTGCACATGCGCATGCATGCGTGTGCCATTACTTTAAAGGCAAAGGAACTGCCTCTGCACAGTTCAATGTCTTTGGATTTATTTATATATTCCCCCTCCCCTCCCCTCAAATTTTGGCTGTGGAAGGTACTTAATGTACCAAAAACAATTTGTACAAGCATTATTTTACCAATTGAAAGTGAGTATGTCTTGCTGGGGTCTTCTTTATCTAACTGTTGCTAATACATTTTCATGCTGAGCTCTTATGGCTTCATTTTACAGTTGAGGAGATCACCCACTCCATGCTGTGTTAGAAATGGGACCCTCGTTACTCGAGTCTACAGAGTGCACTTAACATGTGTACAAGAAACAACAAAAAGTTACTACTTTAAAACCTCTTTATCCCTTTATATTCTTTGTTGGAAACTTAGCTATAATTTGCACGGCTCACTCTCTCCATGATAAAGCATAGGTACTACTAGTCTGTAAAGAATAATAATTTTTTAAAAAAATACTCTGTCAAGGTGAGGAGAGCATCACAATCTTTTAAAATGCTTAATACTTAGCTTTAGGGGAAGCACATTTTATCTCCAGTGCATCAGTCTTAACATTTTTTCATATCTATCTGTCATTTATACTTTCAAATATAACAAGAAAGGAGGAATTAATGAATAACTCCACAGGAGCATTTTAAAGTTGATAGACTTGCTAATCGTCCAGTCTGGCCTCGAGGGAGGAGAAAGACCATCAACTGTGCAGGGTATTTGGGGCGGCTTCAAAAACTGCTGCTGCCACCACCAACCACCACTGGACACCTCTCTCAGCCAGTCTGGCTTTGAGGGAGGAGAAAGACCATCAGCTGTGTGGGTTATTTGGGGTGGCTTCAAGAACTGCCACCACTGCTGCTGCCTGCCACTGGCCTCAAGGGAGGCAAAAGACTGTCAGCTGTGCAGGGCATTTGGGGCGGCTTCAAGAACTGCCACTGCTGCCCGCCTCCAGACCCCTCTCAGCCAGTTTGGCCCCAAAATCGCCACTGCTGCCACCAAAGCCAGCCTTGCCTTCCTGGCTGGAGGCAACCACCTGCAGCTGGGTGGATCAGAGTGACCCCAAAATTGCCGCCACCACTGTTGCAGCCAGCCTTGCCTTCCCGGCTAGAGGCAACCACCAGCAGCTGCACCCGCAGCTGGGTGGCCTGGGGTGGCCCCAAAATCTTTACCACCACTGCCATTGGGGCTGGAGAGACTGCCCCCCATGAAACCCCTGGTAGAAGGATTATTGTGAGAGGATGGTCCTCTCTACAGCCTTGGGCTCGGAATAAGGGGTGTAAGTATGCAGGCAGTCAAGCATGCAGCATTGTGGGCCAGTGGCAGGGGCCCTGGATGCTGCATCTTGGGGCATGCCATGACCCCCAATACAAGATGGGATAGCTGAGGGATGAGGCTGTGGGTGGCGTGGGAGGCAGGGTGGGGAGAGAATTTAATTTAATAGAGTTATATACTGCCCTATCCAAAGGACTCTGGGCGGTGTACACTAAGACCAATATACAGGTAAAACAATTTAAAAACTCCATAAAAAGTAACAATATCACACACACACACACCCCGCCATGACATCTATTATCTAAAAACAAATATAAAATCTAAAAAACCTTAAAAATTACAGGAGTGGGAAAACCTCCGATGAGCCAAAAAGGGGAGCTTGTTGACAATCCCACCCCCCAGACCTATTTTTCCAACCATATCTAAAATTCTTTCTTAAATGGTAGCAACTGGGTCTGAAGGCATAGTTCTACTGGGAGGAGGTGCTGGAGAGGCGAGCCTCCCCAACAGATGGCACCTGAAGGGTGTCCTCTCGGTTTGCTTTTGTGGGACGGGTCAATGCCCTATGGATGTTACGGTCCCTGAGGTATCCTGGTGCATATAGGCAGCCAGTGCAGCTCCTGCAGCAGTGGCAAGGCATGGGCAAAATGACTACACCCCACCATTTTGCCGGGTCAGTGTGAGGTAAGATGTGCTCTGCCTGGAATCAGTGGCAGGGTTCCTGAGTGGTGATGGTCATGGGGCGATATTGCATGGGCCATGGGGCGGCCTGCTCTCGGGGATGGCGGGACCAATGCTTATTATCTGTCCTGCATTCCATCCCCATGGCTATATTTCAGGGTCCTGGACAGCCGATCCATAACGACCCCTGCCTTAGGCTGTTGCTGGTGAATGCCAGGTTGGTCTGCAATAAGGCCCTTCTACTTCCAGATAAAATCTTGGGGGAGCCGGCCAGCCTGGAATGCATCACCGAGACCTGGCTGACTCCTGTGGATGGTGTTCCTCTGGCTGATATGTGTCCAGCTGGTTTCAGTATTTGGCCTAGGAATAAGGTTAGGGTAGGTGGGGGTCGCCATTGTCGCCAGGGAGTTACTGGGAGTCGCCAGAGCCATGGCTCCACAGGCTCCGGGTCATGAAACCCTGCTTCTTTGGCTGGCTCCTCGAGGCCATCACAATGTTGGTGTTGGAGTTCCCCACGCTTATGGTGTTGTGGGATTTCAATTTGCCATCATTGGGGGTGGGCTCTGAGGTGGCTCAGGAGTTCATGGCTATCATAGCAGCCACGGGCCTGACTCAAGTAATTCAGGGCCTGACCAGGAGCAGTGGTCACACACCAGATCTGGTTTTCCTGTCGGAGCAGTGGCTGAGTAATCTGAAATTACAGCAGTTATACATAATTTATTTTTTATTTTTATTTATTTATTTATTTATTCAATTTATATCCCGCCCACTCAACACAAGGCCGACTCTGGGCGGCTAACAACATAAAAAGTAACCCCAGGGCAACCCAAGGAGTTTACAGACAATATTAATAATCCTAAAAACAGTTAAAACAGTAAAAAAGTTAAGACTACCCACCCCCTAAAAAGCAGGGGCTGCAGGATCGAAAAGGCACCATGGGGAAGAGTTCCTCTACACCAACCACCCCATGGTGGTTACCCTTCCACCTGCACCCCACACTTGACCTGCCAGCCAGGTTTTAAGATCCCTTCTGAAAGGCAGCAACTCCGTCCGAAGACGTAATTCTGTTGGCAGGAGGTTCCAGAGGGCCGGTGCAGACATGGAGAAGGCTCTCCTCCTTGTGCCAGAGAGGCGAGCCCCTCTGGCTGATGGAACAATTAGAGAGCCCCTCCGGTCCGCTCTGGTTGGACGGACAGACGTCCTCAGGGCGATGCGGTCTCTTAGGTAACCTGGCCCACTACCATATAGGGCTTTAAAGGTCAAAACCAGCACCTTGAATTGCACCCGGAGACATACTGGCAACCAGTGCAGCTCCCGGAGCAGTGGCGAAGCATGAGCATAACGCCCACACCCCATCACCACCCGGGCAGCCGCATTTTGGACCAGCTGTAGCCTCCGAATGGTCGTCAAGGGCAGCCCCATGTAGAGCGCATTGCAATAATCTAGTCTGGAGGTAACCAGAGCATGGGTGACCATGAGCAAGGAGTCCCGGTCCAGGAGTGGGCGCAACTGGCGAATCACCCGAAGTTGGGCGAAAGCCCTCCTGGTCACAGCCGCCACCTGTTCTTCTAGCAGTAGCCATGAATCCAGGAGGACCCCCAAGTTGCGCACCGGGTCTGTCTGGGGCAAAATAGCCCCATCCAGAACCAACGATGGTAACTCCCGGATTAATGCAGGACCCCTTATCCATAGCCACTCAGTCTTGCTGGGATTCAGTTGTAGCCCGTTAGCCCCCATCCAGACCCCCACAGCTTCCAGGCATCTGGAAAGGACTTTGACGGCATCACTGGGGTCCCCATGGGCCGAGATGTACAACTGAGTGTCATCCGCGTACTGATGGTACCGCACCCCATGGGAGCGAATGATCTCACCCAGCGGTTTCATGTAGATGTTAAATAGGAGAGGAGAGAGCACCGAGCCCTGAGGAACCCACCATTTGAGGGGCCTAGGACTGGACCTCTCACTCTCCAACCACACCGACTGGGACCGACCCCTCAGAAATGAGGAAAACCAGGACCACACAGTACCCTGGATTCCCAAACCTCGGAGCCGTTCCAGAAGGATACCGTGGTCGGATCACTATCTGGTGACTCTGGATTTCCTGGGGGTGTTGACTCATCCTAGGGAGGCTGGACCTATTAAGATGGTCCGCCCTCGGTGACTGAGGGATTCCAGAGGGAACTGTTTTTCCCCCCTATGGACTGGCTGCACAATTTGGCTGAGGCTTTGGTTGCCTTCTGGAACAAGGGGGTGGTAGCCACCTTTGCCATAATCGTGCCTCTACGGCTTCTCGACACACATAAGCCTCACTCCTCTCCATGGTTCACTGAGGAGCTTAGGGAGCTTAAATGTGCTAAGAGACACCATGAGCACTGCTGGGTGAAGACTAAGAGAGACTCCAACCGAACACAGGCTAGAGCCGCGATTAGAGCCTACCCTGTGGCAATAGAGGTGGTGAAATGTCAACATTCCACCGCCCTTATTGCCTCTGCAGATAACCACTCAGCGACCCTGTTCCAGGTAACTAGGTCCCTTCTTGGTAGGGGGGGCACTGCTCTGGGGTTACAGGTGTCAGCTTATGATTTTGCTGATTATCTGATGGGGAAAATTGCTCGGATCAGCTCAAAGTTTAACCCTAGCATGGATATGGGGAGTCTGGAGCTGACTGGATCATGGTCTGGCCATTTTATCTGGGATCGGTTTGATCCAGTTGTCCCTGAGGAAGTGGAACATACGTTGGTGCAACCCCTCCTGAAGAAGCCATCACTTGACCAGACAGTATTAGCTAACTTTTGGCCTGTATCCAACCTTATGGAGAAAGCAGTGTTGCGGCAGTTGCAGGGGGTCCTGGATGAAGCAGATTATCTGGACCCTTTGGAACCTTCTCCAGGTGGACCCCCTGTGGAACCTCCTCCTAACTGAAAAGCGTCTCCAGGCAGAGCTCTTACCCTTTCACAAGACCACTGCTGCTGATGCTGAGGCTCCGTGTTCCTCCCCCTGGCCCGCCCAGTCAGTGGGGGAGTGGGGAACAGCTGCAAGCAACCTGCACCCTCAAAAGCACCACCACCACCACTGCTGAGGCTCCATGTTCCTCCCCCTGGTCGGTGGGGGAGTGGAAACATCTGTGGGTGACCCACGCCCTCAAAAGTGCTGTCACCACCGCTGATGCTGATTATCCATGCAGGGCAGAGAGGTTCCGCAGTGATGGATGTGCCAGGACTCCCACTTTCCCCTTCCTTCAGCCGGTCGGGCCAGAGGGGAGTGACCCCAGCTGCGGTAGGGTGGCAGGTGCCTTCAAAAGCTTGCGCTGCTGCCATGGCTATGTTCATCCGGTGGCCAACCAGAGGGAGACCAGTGGTACCCTGTGCTTCTTCCCCCAGTGTGTTAGGCTGTGGGGGAGTGGGAGCAGTTGAGTGCGGGGCTACGGCTTAAAAGAACTCTTGTTGCAGATACCCCTGTTGTTTGGGATATGAGCTGGACTCCATCCGTAACGTTGAGCTGGGTCTCTATTTGGTAGCGTTGAGTCCCAGGGCTCCATTGTTCTTGCCATCATGTTATTGTATTTTTGAGATACTATTGTTGTAGATATGTCATTATGTAATTATTATTATGTGTGTATTTTGTATTTCTAATTCTGCTTTTGTACTAGATATTGGGATTGTATTAATTATTTGACATGGTGATGCTTACTTTTGAATTTCCGCTGTACTTGATTGTATTGTGTTACTGATATATTGAAAGCGCGGTGCCAAAATGGCTGCCGCGCTCTTTGTGCCCCCCCCACCCGGACTCAGACATCCGGGTGAGTTAGGGGGCGTGGCCACCCCTCTATAAAAGGGGTGGCCACGAGGCAGCAGAGCTGCCATTTTAGAATTGCGACGGAGAGGAGAAGTTTTCTCCGTCGCATTCTCTCTTTAGTCGGCTATAGAGCCTTGCAGAGCTCTGCGCGTTCGATTCCCGGCTGGGAAAAGAGAACTCCGAGTACCCGGTGCCTTTTTTAGGATTGCCTCTTGGCTACCGTGGTACTTACACACAGGAGCTCGATCCCTGGATAGGGATCCTTCAGCGATTCTTATTCTTTTAGGGAGACATGGCTCCCAAGCGAAAGGCCCCGGCACTGAAGCCACGGCCGAGGGGAAGAGCTTTTCCTGGCCCTGCATCGGGTGGGGGCCAGCCTTTGGGTCGGAGGATCAGGGCTGCACCCCCACGGCAGGGCAGTGATAGACCCTTGCCCACTAGTACCAGTGGGGCCGGTCAGGCTACCACTTGGCAGCCGGGTGCCAGCTTCGTATCTGGTCAGGTGCAGGCTGGCCCCTCCGGGGCTTCGGCCCTGAGCGCGCCTTTGCAGGGCCTGGGACAGGCTGGCCCAGGGGGACCTGGTGCGGGTGTCTGCCACACAGCTCCTCCGGCCCCCCATGGGCCTGAGTTCTGGGCATGGTCCTATTCTGGCCCTGGCTCCCCTTTTGGGTTGCCTTTTCCTCAACTGACTAGTGGGCCATCCGGCCCACCCGGCCCGCTTTATACTGGGGGCTCTGGGGCAGTGGATGCTCTGTTAGCACAGATGGCAGTGCTGGAAGCATCCTTGTGCATTGTACAGCCTCCTTTGGAGGGGGCGCTACTCTTTCTTCAACAGGGGCCCCTTCATCGGCCCCGGCTACCTTGCCAGCCACAACGCTTCAGCGGGGGGGCAACCGGGTCGAGCTGCTTGAGACGGTCTGGCCGGCCCCAGCTGGTGTCTCGCAGCTCCCCATTCGACCTGATGTCCAGGCTGGGAGCAGTCAGGGGTGGTCCCAGAGCTCAATTCCGGTCGCGAGCTCCGACGCCCGCCGTGGGCCAGAACCCTCGGTGGGGGCGGCTCACGGGGGTGCACCTAGTGAGTATCAGGTTCAATTTAGTGCACCAACACCACAGCCCACTTACAGTGGTGGGGTTCAGTGGCCCTGGCCGCGTCAAGTTGATGCGAGCAGGCATCAGTTACCATCCTATCCCAGTATCCCATGGTTTCTAAATGGTCCCTCGTTAAGGGCGGGGGTGTCCACCCCTGGGGCAGTGCCGAGCATCACAGGGGCTGTCCAGGTCCTGCTGCGTATGCCCTTTATACAGAATGTGCCGACGATGGCTTTGCCGACGGCTGGTTATTCCTTGTCCCTGGGTGATCATTTGTCACAGGTCACGAGGGATAAGATCTGGTGAGGGGAGTACGTGGATATATTCTCCCTATTGAAC
The DNA here is from genome assembly GCA_035047345.1 of Bradypodion ventrale. Classification (NCBI taxonomy): domain Eukaryota; kingdom Metazoa; phylum Chordata; class Lepidosauria; order Squamata; family Chamaeleonidae; genus Bradypodion; species Bradypodion ventrale. The sequence continues at coordinate 237,796,842 of JAWDJE010000004.1, forward strand.
CGTGAGCCCACTGAGGAAGAGAGAGAGGGACAGGACGACAGAGACAAAGAGCTGTCCCGTTGTCGTAAGCCACCGCGCACCTGGGCTAACTGGTTGCCGGCATACCTTATATATGGTGGTATGCCTCAGGGCCCGGCCTGATTGGGCCATCCCGATGGTTCAATCCCTTGATAATATTTACAGGGCAATGGTTGATTTCATGGGCCCATCGTAGTTGGCTTACGATGAGGAATTTGGATGAGGGTGGCCCTACATCCTGAGATGAGGTGGGATGAGCCCTGTCAGCAATTGTTGCTCTTGTACATGACTCCCACATGACTGGCGCCTGTGATAGGTACCATTGTGGTCATGCTGTGCAGCGGGCTGCTGCAACACAGGCTCCATGCTAACTGGTGGGGCAGGGGGTTCCAGCCCGCCTGCTGTGTTGGACCTGCTCAGCTAGCGACGTGTGTACTAAGCGCCAGTGTCATTACCGACATGAGTGTCCCCTTTTGCGCTGGCCCCTACGCCGCCCCCGCGTGCCCGCGGGTTGGTGGGTTACGGGGCAGAGGTAGGGGTGCACAGGGGGCGATCAGAGCTCCGTCTGACAGAACTAGCCATGTCAAAGCCCCCCTCCCCAATTAGTGTACTCATGCTGGAGCGATGGCTCTCAGCTTATCCAAGAAGGGATGATGCGAGGTACCTGCTGGAGGGTTTCCAATGGGGCTTTCGTATTCCATTCGGGGGTGTTAGGGGCCCCAAAATGCTACTAATTTAGTTCCCTTGAAAGGTAACGAGGAGGTTGCTGCACTGAGCACAGCTAAGGAAGTTGAGGCTATGAGAGTAGCGGGCCCCTTCTTGGAACCACCTTTCCTAATTTGAAGGTCTCCCCTCTGGGGCAAGTACCGAAGTAGAACCTGGGTGAATGTTGTCTAATCCTCCATTTAGCTTACCCTGCGGGTAAGGAATGATGCCATTCCTGATGACCTTTTTCAGTCAGGTAAACGTTGTTTGTTCAGCCCCTACGAGTGGTACGCTCATGTGGTCCCAGTGCTTTCCTGGCACAGTGTGATAAGCACTCGGGTTTCTGATTACTGCCAGTGCACCCAAGGGATTTTGAGCTATTGGGTTTTAGGTTCCAAGGGGAATTTTACTTAGATAAGGCCATGCCTTTTGACTGCTCTATTTCATGTTCGGCATTCGAACGATTTGGTACTTTCATTCAGTGGGCCTTTGCTTGCAGGTTGGGGTCCCGGTCTCTAGCCCATTACCTCGATGACTTTTTGGTTCGGGGGTGAACTGGGCTCGGACACGTGCACGCTTCTCCTCACTACATTTCAGACACTCATGTGGGAACTGGGTGTCCCCTTAGCACCTGAAAGACCGAGGGCCCAGCTACTAAGCTCACATTTATAAGCATTGGAATTTACTCTGTCGCACAGGCATCCGGGTTACCCATGGATAAGGTGGCTCGGATCTCTGCAGCAATTTTGGCATTGATTGCTAAACATAAAGTGTCCCCTCGTGAGCTCCAGCTACTTCATGGCCACCTTAACTTTGCCTGTGGGGTGGTTACACCCGGCAGAGCATTGGCCAGGCGCCTGTGTGACGCCATGGCTGGCCTGTTAAACGTCACCAAAGGGTCCGGCTGATTGGGAGCATACGGGCGGACCTTGCGGTCTGGCTCAAATTCCTCCAGGGTTTTAACGGGGTCTCTTCCTGGAGATCAGACCTTATGGTCTGCCTTAGATTTCAAATACGGTCGGATGCCTCCGGCTCCCTGGGTTATGGGGGTTTACTCTGAGGGTAGGTGGACTTATGGCTGAGGCCATCACGCATGGCTTGGCATGGATCGTCTCAGCGATCTTACCTTCCTTGATTTTCTTCCCAATTTGGGGAGCACTGATGCTATGGGGCGACGAGTGGGCCAACTCAGTGGTCCATTTTTGGTGTGACAATGCGGCAGTGGTGCACATTGTCAACACCCAGATGTGCAAATCCCCCAGGGTCATGGCATTGGTTTGTCAATTCCTTTTGAGAAGCCTACGCCTAAATGTGCTGTTCAGGGCCAGACATGTTCCAGGTATTAATAACGATATTGCTGATGCTTTATCCCGCCTGCAGATCCCCCGGTTCCGTGCCTTGCTCCGGAAGCAGAGGGATTCCACTCGCCACTCCCGGCCGATATTTGGACGTTTGGCGAGGAGAGGTGTACCAGGCATGTCATTGGCACCTCGCACGCGTAAGGCGTATCAACATGCTTTCATGCGATTTAGAACTTTTTGCGAGTAACTACAGTTACCTCAAGTCTGGTCGATATCAGTGGACCAGGTTTTACAATGCATGTTTATCTTCGCAGTCAGGGTTTGGCCCCCCATATATTAGCCTTCAGGCTTTCGGCACTGGCATTTATGGCCGACGTGGGGGGGTTTCAATGACTGTGAAAGTTACTTCCGCATGCGTCATGTTTTGGAGGGGTGGACATGTGAACGTGTCCGCCGCCCAGACACACGTCACCCAGTTCACCAGAGTTTCTGACCCACCTTGCACGAGGCTGGCATGACTTAATTTCGGATAGGTGTGAAGTGGCTCTGGGTCACGTAGCTACCACGGTAGCCTTTTTTGGAGCGCTCCGCATCAGTGAGTGGGTGCCAGAGGTGGTACCATTGTGTAAGGCGGATGTGTCTCGTAGGGGCACTGGAACTCGACAATGTCTATGTCACACATGAGTGGGCTCAATTGGGGATGCGGTCCTCAAAGGTTGTTCAGCACGGCGTAGGCAGTGGAGTTAGACTGCTACGAAGTTTCATTGGAGACATCTGTCCGGTTGGTGCCCTATATGAATTTTTGGCAGTGCCTGCTGCGCGCCCCAGCCTGTTTTTCTGCCACCAGGATGGTCTACCCTTACCAAAATAAAGTTACTGAGGGTGACCGGTGCCACGCTTCGCGGTGTGGGGCCCGTTTTTGGCACTCATTTATTTAGGATAGGCGTCGCGTTGATCGCGGCTATGTTTGGGGTACTCGGAAGTGGATATGTGTGTACGCGTAATTTCTTATATGTACGTCCCCTCACTATATGAGGACCTAGTTATGCCCTTCACCTCTTCTCCTCTTTTACAGATCCTGTGTGTATCTGCACACCGGTGGCAGTGGGGCTGGTGGGCCGCGGCTATGTACACTGGGCAGCAGTATATGCTGCGGCGACAGAGAGTGGACCCCGACTTCGGCTGTGTGCATCCGCACGTATGCGATGGTATGATATGTGCGGCACAAGGGGGCGGGAACTGTGGCCATTCCTGATGTCCGTCAGGGATGCTGGACTGCCCGATGTTCTTATGGGGCACCTCGGCGGCAATGATTTCATACGGATCACTGCTATTCCTAAACTGTCGAGAGGCAGTGACCTGGCATTTTATCTCATGTATGGCTTACACACGGTCGCTATGGTCTAACATCGTGCCGAGACACCAATTTAGGGGAGACGTGGATCTCTGTGGTTCGGACTGTTCTGGCAGTCAGTGGACAGGGCTGTTGCTCGATCCCTTGCTGAGCATGGCTGGGAGACAGCCATTGGAAACCTGCGGATAGGCTTACAAAAATTTTGCTGGTAGGCAGGAGATGGGGTCCACCTGTCGGCTGGAGGTATGTACCTCTTTCTGGGCATGGTGCAAGCAGGCCTGGCGACCGAGCTGACGGTCCGGGGGGCGGTGAGTCATCATGGACGCCTCCCTGTGTGGCGGGTAGCACTAGTAAGGTAAATATTTATGACCCAGAGGTATCCGGCAGGTTCGCAATTGACTGGCCAACACTTAGACAGGTACAGGGGTAATAGCTTTGGCCGGTCAACGACGAACCAGGCAAGGGGTGATGGCAGGAGCTTAACAGCCTGCATCACCTTGAGATTTAACGGATACACGTCATAGGGTGGGGTCAGTAGATAGTTTATTGACTCCGGTCAACAATTTGTTTGTGTCAACAAACAAATTGATACAAATAGTTACATGGAGCCAATTGCCATTGGCATTTTGGGTGGAACCTTACCAGTGTTACTGCGGCCTGCTTGCCTTAAAGAATTACAATTGGATGATTACACCAATTGAAAGCTATAATTCGGACTAGGGCATTATTCAATAAAAGTGGCCCTATGCCTTTATCCATATACCGGTGTCTGAGTCTTTCTTTGGGGGGTGCGCCTGCAATGATATGATGATGTTTATTTTTGAATTCTTGCTGTACCGAGTGTATTGTATTATGGATATGTTGTTTAGCTGCCCTGAGTCGGTGCAAGCTGAGAAGGGAGGGATATAAATAAAAATTGAAATTGAATCATTAAGACCTGGCTTGCACAGCGGGTGTGGGGGGCGGCTGGGGAAATAGCCACTTTGGGTTGGCGTGTTTAGGATTACTTGGGCTGTCAGTTTCTGGAAGCTGTTGTGATATTGGAGGGTACTTTTTAAAAATGATTTTTAAAAATCCTATATAAGTTTAGTTTTTAATGTTTTTAAAATGATTTTTGTGAAGTTTTTATTGTCCTGTGTGTGAGCCACCTGGAGTTGCTTCGGCGAGGGGGCAGCAGCAGAAGTGCTATTAAATAAATAAATAATGTTGTGGAATCCAAAGCTGCCATTTTAAAACACTGTGGCCTAAATTCCATTGTTAATAACAACAAAAATAGACCAGTTGAATCAATAGGATTGTGGCATCAAATCCCATTGATTCAATAGATGCAATCCAGTTAGTTCTGTGCTGTCAAGTCAGAACCAATTCATAGTGACCCTAATAGGTCTTTCAAACTAAGTGGGATATTAAAGGACTGGTTTTACCAATTCTGCAGCCCCAGTTGGTTCCTATAGCCAAGTGGGAATGCGAATTCTGGTATCCAGTCCAGTGAGTGAGAAACTCAGTCATTCTATCCATTCATACTCTTTACAGATATAATCTACATTGGACTAATAATTGGATTTATTCCAATTACTCTTGAGAAAGTCTAATGAAAATTAATATTTCTTGCTCTCAGGTAAGGCCATGTACAAGCTAGAGTTGCAACCTTAGAATCCATCTAGACTTGTTCAGTAGACTCATTCTAGCTTAACACGTTTGTAGTCTGCAAGTTGGGTTCTCCTTTTCCTATGGAAAGGCAGAGCAATTTCCCTTTTTTCTTTGATTCCTCATGTTCTCTGTAACAAGATCAGACTCAGAGATTTGCTGTTAGCAGAATCAGCTGTGTAATAATTACTTTGAAATTATGTTCTGGACAGCTGAAAAGGACAGATCAGCCTCACAGCTTCTTGTTTCCACCCTGTCAGTTTTTTGCCCAGCTATGGATTTGTTGTCCTCAGCTCCAGATGATCCCACTGACACCTCTGTCAGAAAATGAATTTTTTATTCCCCACTTGATTGAGTCCATTCATAGGGTGTAGCTCTGTTGAAAAATGCCACTCTCAAGCCCACTCACTCATAGGGATGTAGAGGGCTTATATATATAGACTTCTGCCCTTCCTGTCTACTCTACACTTATCAAAACATATGTCTGAAGAGTTCATAATGCCTTCATAAAGACCATCACACCACTCTGAGTAAAAATTACTTTTAAATTTATTTTCAGTTACTCTGATTTAAGGTTGAAATCACATTTGCCTCCCAAATTATCCTTAATTTCACCCCTGATGTTCAATAGTCTGTATGGGTGAATGAATATGCATGCAATATTTGACAACTCTATTGGACATTGATTTTTTTTTAAAAATTGATGTTTGAAAACTGATATTAAAGATCTCCCGGTATTTGACAATTGACATGTAACAGCACTTGGAAAAAACCAGCAATTGGTGTTTACATACAGTATTCTACTTTTCCTCTAGAAAGTATAAGGCACTACACATGGTCCTTTTCTTTTAATTCTTACCATAGTCCAGTGAAGTACCATAGGGAGGGAGATAGTAACTGGCTTAGGGATGCCCCATGTGCTTCCTGAGTAAATTGAGATTTGAACCTAGATATCCTAACTGGTCACAATAATAATCATACCACACAGGTTCTTTTATAGATTTGATTCTCTAAGTGTTGGGGTATCTCAATGCATTCCTAACAATGTATCATCAAAAAATATTCTCCATATTGCCACAAAACTTTGTAAAGGGTCACAGTAGCATCTTGAGTATGTGCAAAGAGAGCGGGGTTTGCTTAATGCTGCCAAATAGGCAACCTGTCCAGTTGCTGAAAATAGAATTAAATCTGTAACCAACTGCAGTTTAATTTCAAAAGTATTACAGTCCATTGGATGGAAACTAAAGTTTATAATTACAGTTACTAGCTTTAGCTTCTGAATCAACCAATTACAGCAGTTTCATCAGCATCACTAAAGAGAACAACATTTTATTGCACAGCAGGGCATAGGCCAGTGATGGCAAAAATTTAGAGACTGAGTGCCTAAACTCAACAGGCTGCTGTCCATGCTGCAGAGGGGAAGAGTGAACTCTGTGCTGGGGAGAGTGAGGAAGCACTTCCATTGGCTGCTGAGCAGAGGGGCAGGGTGAACTCTGTGCTGCGGGGAGGGAAGAAGCTCTTACATTGAGCTGCTGGGCAGAGGGGTGGGGCGAACTGTGCTGGGGTGACAGTGCACATGCCTACATGAGTGCCCCCTCTGGCATCCATACCATAGGTTCACCACCACTGGCATAGGCTTTGATCAGCTTCTCCTACATGCATGATACAAAAACTTATACTGTTCTGCCTCTAGATTTATTTTTTATACATAAAAGAGTCTTCTCACAGTGTTTTGTTTTATATCTTGTGAGACATGTTCAATATGTGCACACCATCTTTTTACTTAATTCTGCTGCATTTCTAATCACTAGGAGGTGTCTGTATTGTTCTCAGAATAGGATAGCAGGATGGGCAAGTGGTCATTTATGAAAGGATGATGTATTTCATATTGTCTCCTAGCTCCCACGATGACAGTTATTGCCTGAAAATCCAGATGTAGAAACTTTTGAGCAATGGATCAACTTTCTTAGGTGCCTAATCTTCCAGAACAGCTGTTGATTCTTCAGAGGAAGAAAATGTCTGGGGGATGACTTTTCACATGTAGGTTATTTCTCTGCAGAATCAAGCTTCTGACAGTCCACTGGTTGGTTTTGCATTTTGTTACTCATTTGTTTTATTAAAAATTCACTTAATTGCAAAAAAACTTGCATTTTGTGCAAAATCATTTTTAAAGCGGAATACACACTTTTTCACATCACTTTTTCCTAAGGCTGCTGTAGAAGGAGGAAATACTTATCTTATTACTTGAGGTGCAAGAGAAAAAGAAATGTCAGCAGTTTATAGTCTTCATTGCAGAACATTTTGGTGTGTTAGCACTCACTTTTTCATTGAAGATGAGAAAAACTGAGAGCATTAGTTATCTACTTACATTTATGTCATCATTAATGTTGTTGAACTTCACATGACAGCTTATGAGTGTTTGGAAGGACAATGTTTTACATCAACTGTGGTTCACTTGAAGAAACAAATCCCATAAGTGAGAAGGAAATTGTAGGAAAACAAGTCAGTAAAGAAAGTTAAATATACCAGTTTAACAATTTTGGAGACATGATATGAAAATCAGCGGGGAAGGGGTGAAAAATTTCCAAACCAGAGCGATCATGCTCCAAAAAGGCTCCCACCACCCTGGGAAGTGGCAGAGTCTGTCCAAAAAGCCAAAAAGCATGTGATTCCCACCACCGCCAAAGCCAATGATGATGACAGAAATGTAAGTATTGGGTGCAGCAAGGCCTCCAGCCGCTGGCAAGAAGTATCGGGTGCAGGTCCGGCCCCTGATGGGAAAACATTTGGAACCCCTGCTTTATACATCTCCCCTATTTTATCTTTGCTTTTATTGACTTATTGATCAGGATTCATCATTTTAGTACATTCTGGTAGTCAATGATCTGACTTGGCACAAGACTAAAATAATCTGAGGTCATTTTAAAAACTAAAACAATATCTTTCTTCTCAAAGAAAGTGTCACCTTTGGGGAAATGCTTTCAACTTTAATTTATTTAATGTGTATTTTCCTCATTCCAGATAGCAATTCTCCTCCCCACCCTCAAAGCTCATTATAACTTTTAAAACATCAAATATAATTATATTTCTAATGATGTGGTAAGAAGAAACAGAAATAAATATTATGATAACTGGTTATAGGCTTCTCCCCCAAATGGTGCCATCTTTAAAATTAGTAAAATAAGATTCAAATAATGAAAGTGCAGCGCCAAAATGGCCGCCGCGCTCTTTGCGCCCCCCCCCCGGACTCAGACATCCGGGTGAGTTAGGGGGCGTGGCCACCCCTCTATAAAAGGGGTGGCCACGAGGCAGCCGAGCTGCCATTTTAAAATAGCGATGGAGAGGAGAAGTTTTCTCCGTCGCTGTTCCTTTGATTCTTTGGCTCTTTAGCCCTTACTCTTTCCCGGCTGGGAAGGAAGGATCTTGCACAGAGCCTCTGGCTTGCTGGCTGCTCTGTGTTTTTGGAGTTAGGTTGATCCCTGGAAAGGGATCCTGCTCTTTCTTCAGATATGCCTCCCAAACGGAAGGCCCCGGCGACGAAACTGCGGCCAAAGGGGAGGACTTTTGCGGGCCCTGCGCAGGGCAGGGGGCAGCCCTCAGGTCGGAGGACCAGGGCTGCGCCCCCGTGGCAGGGCACTACCCCAGCTTTACCCACCGATACCGGTGGGGCGATGCAGGCTTGTGCTTGGCCCTCGGCTGGCCAGCCTCCGGCCGGCCCTTCAGGGGCTTCAGCCCTCGGCCCGCAGTTGCTGGCCATGTGTCAGGACAGTGGGGGAGGGCCTGGTGTGAGTGCACAGCACGTTCCCCCTCCAGCCCCTCATGGACTGGAGTTTTGGCCATGGCCCTATTCGGGCCCAGGCTCTCACTTTGGGGTTCCTAGTCAAGCGCCTAGTGGGCCGTCCGGCCCACCTGGCCCACTTTATACTGGGGGATCTGTGGCAGTAGATGCATTGCTAACGCGTTTAGCTGTGCTGGAGGCATCCTTGGGGATTGCACACAACCCCATGGGGGGGTCCTTCCCTCTCTGCTGGGGGCCCTTCGTGTCCACCGGCTACCTTGACGGCTGCCACACTGCAACAGGCGGCCAGCCGGGTTGAGCTGCTTGAGACGCTCCGGCCTGCGCCTGCCGGTGTCTCGCAGCTCCCTGTTTGTCCAGAGCTACAGCCGGGGAGTGGTCAGGTGTGGCCCCAGAGCTCGATTCCAGTCGCGAGCTCCGACGCCCGCCATGGGCCGGAACCCCCAGTGGGGGCGGCTCACGGGGGTGCACCTAGTGAATATCAGGTTCAAGTTAATGCACCCACATCATAGTCCACTTCCAGTGGTGGAGTTCAGTGGCCATGGCCTCGTCAAGAAGAGGCGAGTGGGCATCAGTTGCCAGCCTATCCCAGTGCCCCTTGGTTTCTTACTGGCACGACAGGGGGGTGGGGGTTTCCGCCCCCGGGGCAGTGCCGGGCATCGCAGGGGCTGTCCAGGTTCCGCTGCGTATGCCCCGTCTGCCTAATGTGCTGGTGACGGCCTTGCCGACGGCTGGTTATTCATTGCCCCTTGGTGATCATTTGTCCCAGGTCACGAGGGAAAAGATTTGGCGGGGGGAGTACGTGGATATATTCTCCCTATTGAACCGTGAGCCCACTAAGGAGGAGAGAGAGGGACAGGACGACAGAGACAAAGAACTGTCCCGCTGTCGTAAGCCACCACGCACCTGGGCCAACTGGATGCCCGCATATCTTATTTATATGGCAGTGTACCTTAGGGCCCGGCCTGACCTGGCCATTCCTATGGTCCAATATTTGGACAATATTTACAGGGCGATGGTGGATTTTCCTGGCCCATCGTGGTTGGCTTACGATGAGGAATTTAGAACGAGGGTGCCCTTGCACCCGGAGATGAGATGGGACGAGCCCTGTCATAAAATGGGGCTTTTGTACATGAGCCCCACGCGTCCGGCGCCTGGGGATAGGTACCATTGTGGCCATGCCGTGCAGTGAGCTGCTCCAACACAGGCTCCCCACCAGCCGGCGGGGCAGGGGGTTCCAGCCCGCTTGCTGTGTTGGAGCTTCTTGGCTAATGGCGTGTGCAATAAGCGGCAGTGCCGATACAAACACGAGTGTCCCTCTTGCGCTGGCCCCCACGCCGCCGCCGCGTGCCCGCGTGCCGGTGGGTCATGGGGCAGAGGTAGAGGTGGACAGGGAGCGGGCAGAGCTTCTGCTGAGGGAGCTAGCCAGACAAAAGGCCCCCTCCCCAGTTAATGTGTATATGTTGGAGCGATGGCTCTCAACTTATCCAAGGAGAGAGGATGCGAGGTACCTCCTGGAGGGTTTTCAGTGGGGCTTCCGTATCCCATTCAAAGGAGTGCGGGGACCCCAAGATGCACCCAATTTACTGTCCCTGAAGGGTAGGGAGGAGGTGGCTGCCCTGAGTATTGCCAAAGAGGTAGAGGCCAAGAGGGTAGCTGGCCCCTTTTCTGTACCACCCTTTCCCAACCTGAAGGTCTCCCCTCTGGGGTTGGTACCCAAAAAGGCCCCGGGGGAATTTCGTTTAACTCACCATTTATCGTACCCGGCGGGTTATTCTGTCAATGATGCTATTCCTGATGACCTTTGTTTGGTCAGGTATACGTCTTTTGACCAAGCCCTGCGAGTGGTGCGCTCTTGTGGTCCTGGTGCCCTCCTGGCAAAATGTGACATTAAATCGGCATTCCTATTGTTGCCAGTGCACCCGGGGGACTTTGAGCTATTGGGTTTTAGATTCCAAGGGAAGTTTTACGTAGATAAGGCCATGCCTTTTGGCTGCTCTATATCCTGTTCAGCATTTGAACGCTTTAGCACTTTCCTTCAGTGGGCCTTTGTTCACAGGTCCGGGTCTCGGTCTGTAGCCCATTACCTCGATGACTTTTTGTTCGGGGGTGAACGGGGCTTGGACACGTGCACGCGGCTCCTCACCACATTTCAGATGCTAATGCAGGAACTGGGTGTCCCTTTAGTGCCCGAAAAGACCGAGGGCCCATCAACTATGCTCACATTTCTGGGTATTGAAATTGACACGGTCGCACAGGCATCCCGGTTACCCATCGATAAGGTCACCCGGATCTCCGCGATGGTTTTGGCCTTGCTGGCCAAACGTAAAGTGTCACTTCGTGAGCTTCAGGTTCTACATGGCCATCTTAACTTTGCCTGCAGGGTGGTCACGGCTGGCAGAGCATTTGCTCGGCGCCTATGTGACGCCATGTCTGGCTTGTCAAGGCGCCATCATAGGGTCCAACTGACCAGGGGCATGAGGGCTGACCTTTTGGTTTGGCTCTCATTCCTGAGGGACTTCAACGGGGTCTCCTTCTGGAGATCCGACCTTTTAGCTTCCCCTAGGTTTCAAGTCCAGTCGGATGCCTCCGGCTCCCTGGGATATGGGATTTACTTTGAGGAGAGGTGGGCTTATGGCCAATGGCCTCCAGCTTGGCGGGGCACGGATCACCTCCGCGATCTTACATTCCTTGAGTTCTTTCCAATCCTGGGAGCTTTGATGCTATGGGGCGAGGAGTGGGCCAACTCAGTGGTCCACTTTTGGTGTGACAATGCTGCGGTAGTGCACATTGTTAATGCTCAGACGTCAAAATCACCCAGGGTGATGGCTTTAGTCCGCCAGTTTGTGTTACGTAGCCTACGCCTGAATGTGCTTTTTAGGGCCAGACATGTACCAGGCATTAATAATGATATTGTTGATGCTTTATCCCGCCTGCAGATCCCCCGGTTCCGCGCCTTGGCTCCAGACGCAGAGGAATTCCCCTCGCCACTCCCGGCCGAGATTTGGACATTTGGCAAGGAGAGGTGAACCGGGCGATCGGCATGTCTTTGGCGCCCCGCACGCGTAAGGCGTATCATCATGCTTTCGTTCAATTTATAAATTTTTGCGTGCAACTTCAGTTGCCCAAAGTGTGGCCCATCCCAGTGGAACAAGTTTTACAATTTATGGTTTATCTGCACAGTCTGGGCCTCGCTCCCCGCACTATAGCATCCAGGCTGTCAGCGCTGGCATTTATGGCCAAGGTGAGGGGTTTTGCTGACAGCATGAACGATTTCCGCATACGACATGTTTTGGAGGGGTGGACACGGGAGCGTGGCCGCCTCCCGGACACTCGCCACCCAATTTCCCCAGGGGTGCTTACCCACCTTGCACGAGGCTGGCATAACCTGTGTTTTGACAGGTATGAGGCGGCTCTTTTTCATGCGGCTACCACGGTGGCCTTCTTTGGAGCGCTCCGCATCAGTGAGTTGGTACTAATGTCTAAGGCGGATGCGACTCGTAGGGCACTGGAACTCGACGATGTCTATGTTTCTAATGAGTGAGCTCAGTTGAGGATACGGTCCTCAAAAGTTGATCAGCACGGCGTAGGCAGTGGAGTTAGACTGCTACGATGTTCCATTGCAGACATCTGTCCGGTTGGTGCCCTACAGGAGTTCTTGGCAGTGTGTGGCACGCACCCTGGCCAGTTTTTCTGCCACCAAGATGGGTCTCCCCTTACTAAATTTCAATTTTGGAAGGTGACCAGTATGGCACTATCCAGTGTTGGCCTCCCTGGGGCTCGTTACGACACCCATTCATTTAGGATAGGTGCTGCTTCAACTGCGGCTGCATTTGGGTACTCTGAGGCTGATATACGCCGTATGGGAAGATGGGGATCTATGCGTTTTGCATTATATGTTCGCCCTCTTCAGGTATGAGTACCAGTTAAGTCACTGTTCTCTCTTTTTTCTCTTACAGACCCTGTGTGTCCCCGCACACCGGTGGCAGTATGGCTGGTGGGCCACAGTTACGTGCACTGGGCAGCGCAGTATGCTGCGGCGACAGAGTGGGGACCCCAGCTTGGACTGCGTGCATCCGCATGCATACGTTGGTACGGTAAGCGTGGAATGAGATGGCGGGAACTGTTGCCATTCCTTTTTTCCATCAGGGATGCTGAACCGCCTGATGTCCTTGTACTGCACCTCGGGGGCAATGACCTCGCCCAGGTCACTGGCCTTTCTTTAAAATTCACGATTTGCAGTGACCTAGCTTATTTGCATTATGTGTGGCCGTCCACAAGGCTGCTATGGTCGGACATCATACCACATCACGCTTACAGGGGAGGTATTGACCTCCATGCCCTTGACCGCGCTCGCCGCTCGGTGAACAGGGCGGTTGCCTGGTTCTTGGCAGACAAGGGTTTGGGGATGGTCATCCGACACCCCACCATTAGTTTACAAAATTATGATCTTTATGCAGGGGATGGGGTCCACCTGTCGGCTAGAGGTATGAACCTCTTTTTGGAAGATTTGTAAGCAGGCCTGTTGACCGAGCTGACGGTCTGGGGGGGAGGCGGTGAGTCTTCATTGAAGCCTCCCCGTGTGGCGGGTAGCACTGGTAAGGTAAAGATTTATGACCCATAGGTATCCGGCAGGTTCGCAATTGACTGGCCAACACTTAGACAGGTACAGGTGTAATAACGTTGACCGGTCAACGACGAACCAGGCAAGGGGTGATGGCAGGAGCTTTTCAGCATGCATCACCCCGTGATTTGACGGATACACGTCAGAGGGTGGGGTCAGTAGATAGTTTATTGACTACGGTCAACAATTTGTTTGTGTCAACAAACAAATTGATACAAACGGATACATTGTAGCCAATTGCCATTGGCAATTTTGGGAGGAACCTTACCAGTGTTACTGCAGCCTGCTTGCCTTAAGAATTATAATTGGATGAGTACCAATTGAAAGTTATAATTCGGACTAGGGCATTATTCAATAAAAGTGGAACAATGCTTTTATCCATATACCGGTGTCTGAGTCTTTCTTTGGGGGGTGCGCCTAGAATGAAAGCGTGGTGCCAAAATGGCCGCCGCACTATTTGCGGGGCCCCACCCACCCGGACTCAGACATCCGGGTGAGTTAGGGGGCGTGGCCACCCCTCTATAAAAGGGGTGGCCACGAGGCAGCCGAGCTGCCATTTTAAAATAGCAACGGAGAGGAGAAGTTTTCCCTCCACCCCCTCCCTAGTGAACAGTGTGATATTTTGGTCGCTTCGGGGCCGGGTGGGAATTTTTGGCCTGAACCTGCAATTGGCCCTTGGGTTCTGGCTTTTTTGCCCATCCCACACTGTTGCTTAGGTTTGACATAGGGGTTTTGCTCTTGACTTTGGTCACTTAGGCAGGTAGCACTGGTAAGGTAAAGATTTATGACCCATAGGTATCCGGCAGGTTCGCAATTGACTGGCCAACACTTAGACAGGTACAGGTGTAATAACGTTGACCGGTCAACGACGAACCAGGCAAGGGGTGATGGCAGGAGCTTTTCAGCATGCATCACCCCGTGATTTGACGGATACACGTCAGAGGGTGGGGTCAGTAGATAGTTTATTGACTACAGTCAACAATTTGTTTGTGTCAACAAACAAATTGATACAAATGGATACATTGTAGCCAATTGCCATTGGCAATTTTGGGAGGAACCTTACCAGTGTTACTGCGGCCTGCTTGCCTTAAGAATTATAATTGGATGAGTACCAATTGAAAGTTATAATTCAGACTAGGGCATTATTCAATAAAAGTGGCCCAATGCCTTTATCCATATACCGGTGTCTGAGTCTTTCTTTGGGGGGTGCGCCTGCAAAGTATTATGTGTGGTAGAAAAGTGGAGAAATATATCAACACAAAGCAATAGGAGAGGAGTTGATTATATTGAATCGTAAAAGGTGGTAAAATGCTTCTAACAAATCATTGCATTTTACCTTCACTTTTGTTATGAAAAAAGATTCTGGCTGCCAAAGACTTCATATACTGCTTTGCTGCAGTGTTACAGTCTTAATTAGAAAAATTGGAATGGCTGCAAATCATTCATTCTGCCTCAGTAACTAAGAGAGAACTTTACAGCAAAGCTGTACAGGTAGAAAAGTCTCTAGTTCAGGGGTGCCCAAACCTTTTGGGCCGTGGACTGGTCACGTGGTTCAGAGAGTTGGTCACTACGGCCTGGGGCCCAGATGTGGCCCCTGACACCAATTCATCCAGTCCACGAAGCCCTCGTTGCTCCTGGAAGCCAAAGTAAAATGCATTTTACTTCCACTTCCAGGAGCAACGAGTGCTTCGTGGGTTGGATGAATTCATGTTGGGGGCCGCATCCAGCTCCCGGGCCTTAGCCTGGGCACCTCTGCTCTAGTTCAACTGTTACCCACGTAGCACTAACACCTCGACAAGGCAATCACAGAGCAGGACAAGACATTTCACAAAATAGTAACTCTTTCCTTCAGAATATGGGTCCCAAATAAAACATGTCTTATACCTTTGTTTTTCCTTTGAGAACTGTAAGCAAAGCAATCATACTTATATACTGCCCCATAGTGCTTAGTGCACTCTCTGATTGGTTCACAAGTTAATTAGGCTGGGTATTTATTTTACTGACCTTGGAAGGATCAATGGATGAGTGAACCTTGATCCCTGGTCATGATTGAACTCACACCCTTTTGGTTGAGTACAGCAGTTTAACCATTGCACCACAAGGGGAATAAAAGAAACACAAGCACCACATTAAAGTTTTGTTACTAGTTTTATGCTTTATACTAACCTTTATGTAACTGTACTGACAAATTTCCTTCAAATTCTTATTCATCTGAAACAAATGTGATGCTGAAGTCCAAAACATTTCTCTTCCTTCAGTAAGAACATTATTGGCTAAGGATTTCATGATTACGCTCTTGTTGCGTGCTTCTTCACACGTATTAGCACTTTGTCTTACAAATGGCCATTTTTGTAATAAAATATGTAAAAAGCCTGAGTCCATGGTGTGAAATTTAGTAAGTTTTGCAACAACAGTGGCTTTTTGGCAACTTTTGTTAATATTAAAATCAAGCTCAAAACTAATAGATGTTCAATTTGATTTTTCATGGACAGAGATTGAATATAAGCATAGGGGGAATATTTCTTATGACAGGCAAGCAAATAGTGGAAAATGTCTATTTCTCAAAATTATATTTTATTTCTCTGTGAAGTTGAATAAGATTGTGTCTAGCATTCCATGCTCTCCATAGTTGAGGCATGCCAGCCATGTGTCCATGGTAACATCTGCAGATGCAGACCGCACTGGCTCTTTGGATATAAACAGAGATGAGCACTAAACCCTAGAGTCAGATATGACTGGCTTTCAAGCAAGGGGGACCTTTACCTACCTTTACTTTATGGTAAGGATGAACCCCTTGTTTTCAGGCAGTAAAATATCAGTTATTAGAATTGATTAAAGACTGCAAGTACAATAAAACCTCGACATATTAATGCCTTGACTTACGAAAAACTCACAATACGAAAAGAAATCTCGGGGGAAAATTGATTTGAAATATGAGATACAAAAAAAGTATACAGTGACCTCTAGTGGTCAGTTCCGATAATGCAATGTGTTTTTCATTGTGTTTTGAGATACAATTTTTTCGAGATACGCAATACCTCGAGATACGAATTGATTTCATATCTCAAGGTACCACTATAAGACTGAAATCCTATACTTACTTCTCTGTGGATGAGACGTGCTGAACACAGTGGGACTTATTTTTGACTGAACATGTCTTGGACTGTGATTAAAAAGGCTGCAAAATGTATGACCTATGTATGTACGTTGCATGTATGACAAATCAAAAGATTCATTATAGATCTTTAGTTTAAGTTAAAAGGTTCTTCTTGCAGAACAATATCTATGCAATGGATTTTAACTACACCGTTCAAAATGAATGAAGAAATATAGCTATTAATGCACATACAATGTTTGATGTTCAGAACTATATTTGGCTTGGCTTGTTCAGTTGCACAGTTGATTCTGACTCTTTACCACCCCATGGATCACTGAATGCCAAATTCCTCTGTCATCCACCATTCCCTGGTATCTGCCCTGAGACTTCTCCAGCACTATAGTTCAAAGGCATCTATTCTTCTTTGCTCAGCCTTCCTTATGGTCCAGGTCCCACAGCCATACATTACTACTGGGAAGACCATTGGTTTAACTATGCAGACTTTTGTTAGCAAGGTGATGCCTCTAAATGCATAAAGACATAGCAAGATACTGTAAGGCATTCTACTTTTGAGAAAATGGGGGTGGAACGATTGATATTGGAGATAAGCAAATCTGTCTGTTTTCTTATGATAAAGTTGCATTTTAAGTATTCTACTGGAGGAGATGGATACTATCTTAACCTATAAATCCAAGGGTTAACCGTTGGAACTGGCTATAGGAACGGCCGAAGTAGGTCCGCAGGTCAACGAAGGTTTCAGAAAACCGGCACAAACGGCAAGAAATGGAAAGAACTTCAATACCCCAAAAGCATTGCGTTTTGCCGTGGTTCGCCGAGCGGCAGCCAATTACGATGAGAAACACAACGCTCTCAGTCGTTCGCAGCCGCGCCACAGCCAATCCAAACATGCGTTTAAAAACCTTGCCGAGGCACGAACGCTGAAACCAGAGGGAAAAATACATATCCCAGCGTCCTATCCACATTAATACCATTTAAGGAGTTACACTACAAATCACACCATGCTACGTATTCACAGTAATATAGCCAATCATCTGCTTTGGAGCGAACGCATCAAACATGACGAAAAAAAGCAACACCCAATGGTACAAAAGGAGCTGCATTGCCTTGCAAACCCCTCATAGTTACGTACTTTTGCGATTGCGTATTGGTACGGAGCTAAAACAATTGCGAGCTTTGAGCAGAGACCGTTGACTACGAAAAACCTAATTCTTCCTTTCTAATTAATTTATTATTTTAAATTTACCTTCCACTTTTCAGTTTCTCTTTTGATTTAAATTAATTATAGTTTTTTATTTTATTTTATTTAGCGGAGCATAAACCACAATTACAGTTATCATCCATTCATTTACAATTTATAGGTTACGATTTTAAGGTTAAGATTTAATTTGTTTACGTAAAATATACTTTCATTTCATTTCATTTACTTTTCATTTGCGAATATACTCTCCAAAAACATATATATATTTTAAAAATAACATCCCGAACCAATTCTCAACACACATAAGCCGAACGCAACGGATCCATTCCTACTGAACTACAAATCATTACGCAAACCGTAATGCATATCAATATCTCTCCCTATGTATTCTGTTTTACAGATGCGACAGACACATCGATGGAGCAAAAAAAACCAAATACAAATATTTTAAACTTAGAAACAGTTAAATTTTTAAATTTTTTAAACAAAATTGATTAACATACTTTAGTATGCAAGTTACAGTAATGTTACGCCAGTTTATAAAAAGTTACAATGTTTAAAATTATTTTTGAAAAAAAGCAGAAAAACCATTAAAAAAACAATGTTCAATTGCATGCAAAAAAAACCATATAAATAAAAAATATTTCAAAACTAAATTGATTCATATTTTTTAAAAAAACAAAAAAAGCCCGGCAATGCCGGGCAACCCTTGCTAGTCATATCTAAGAAAAGGACTGACTGTTGGTCTATATTACAAGTGAAATCTAAATGAATGTTTTGTGCATTAATCCAAGAAACAAAATCCTGTACAAGTGAGCAATCATCCAAAATAAAAAATAAATCATCTATGTATCTCTTATATGTAATATTGTTTGGAAAAAAATGGATTGACTACAGAATTTAGAATGATAGTTTTAGAGGCATTACAATGCGAATGAACTCTAACATATTATCTACTTTTAGTGAGATATTGCATTATAAACTCTTGTAAGTCTTTTGTCTTTCCAAAACTGTTATTTATGAATGTTATGACTTATGCTATGTCTTTATGCATTTCAGTAATACTTCTCCTGACGAAGATAAACTTATTGAAATATCCATTACCGGATGGATCTCGAGAAGTTTTCCATTTGCTTTAGAAATTAATTGAATGAAAAATATTGACCTTGAATGTAAAAGTTGATGTGAACATTGTGTTTTTGAAAGAACTTCTTATTTTGGATTGTAACCAATTTTTGGACTAATATACTGTTTTTGGTGATGACAACCTATTTAATTTTGTCTGCAGTTTTGGAACTATATTAAATAACACAAGATTATCATTCTTGACTATTTTTTACTACTGATATCTATTTTTTGAGTGGTTTTGTTTTCTTGTGGCTTTTCAACACCACTCAGCCATACCTTTGCTTCCAAATGATCTTTTTATTTCATGGCTGCAGTCACCATCTGTAGTAATCTTAGATCCCAAAAAGGTAAAGTCTGTCACTTATTCCATGTCTTTGCCTTCGATTTGCCAAGGAGTGATGGGGCTGGGTGCCATGTTCTTGGTTTTTTATGTTGAGTTTCAAGCCAGCTTTTGCACTCTGCTCTTTCACACTCATCAAGAGGCTCTTTAGATCTTCTTCACTTTATGCCATTGATATTGGTTGTTGATATTTCTTCTAGCAATCTTAATTCCAATTTGTGCTTCATCCAGCCCTACATTACATATGATGTATTCTGCATATAAATAAAATAAGCAGCTTTGTCATGCTCCTTTTTTCTATTCTAAATCAATCATTAGTTGCATATCCATATTCAGCTTAGAAGTAGGTAAATATTTCATTGATGCCATTAGTATTTACCATTGCTTGTTACATGCAGGAAATAAGTGTTTACTGATAGCTGTGAAATTTGAAAGACAGATTAATATCTATTTTGCTTTGCAGGCTACTAATGCTGCCATAATTTCTAGTCGTACAAACAAATCCATCTGGTATCCAAAAGAGCACAATTCAGGTGTTTGATACATAAGGAAATTACTTAAAAATGATTGTTTGGAAATAGCCTATGGGTCATCTCATTAGAAGTCAGCTCACTACCCATATCACAAAGATGTGTGTGTGTGTGTGTGTGAAAGTGCACACACATTTTAGCAGGGAGAGGATAACTCACTTTTGCCTCCCTTTTGAAATGGATTAAAAGTGTGAGAGGTATCTCAGTTTTGTCACTTTGAAGGCAAGGCAGAAAACAAAGGGTCACAGAAAGCAAGGTAAACTGCAGAACAAACACAACAATCTTTAGCAGATTCCCTTCTACCGGTTCAGCTTCCTATTCATATACTCATACACATGCACATCACTACAAAGGTAACTGTGGGATCATTCAGTGCCTTCGATTTCATTAAATAGCACTTGAAGGAATGTGTTGCATAACTTTGAGGGCCATTTGGTGTTGTACATGCTGGTAAACTCTGATTAATTCATCATGAATGCTAAATGGATCCCATTGGTCTAGGGCGCCTTTCTTTTGTTCAGTCTGAAATGCAACAGCTGCAGCTTTCCATAATATGGCACCCCCTTCTTTGAATACAACAGTGAACAAGTTGGATTTCTATTTGTCACAGGAATCTCAAGGAAGCTAATTGCAAAGAAATTGTGCCTGCATTCATACATATTGGATTACCATTTCTGAACATATTTCAGACTTTGGGAATTTAGCATTAAAGCCCTACATGTTTTGAAACTGAGTTTTCTTAAGCTCCCCCCCCCTGCCCCGCATGAACCTTCCTGAATGTCATGATCATCACCTAGAATCTTCCAACTGTGATCCCCTCCAAAACACAAATACATGTACAGTGTTCCATTACACTAAATCAGTCAAAAAATTACCCAATGAATGCTGAGAAATACCCACAGAGGCCACCTGTAAGTAGCAACTCACATTGGAAGGTATTTTTTTTTAAAAAAAAAAAAACATGACCATTATCCTTCCAATAAGAAAAATTTGTAAAATCTCAAACTACTCTTCAGAAGTGGTTTTAAACAATTTAAAAAGAGAGAGAGGAACAGTAATAATTTTTAAAAAACTTTACAGTTGATGAGGATGCGATCCATCCATCCAATCAGTTTTTAGAGCAATGTATTTTCTTTGACACCATTCTAGCCATAAGAAACAACATGCTCAAGATGGAATAGCTGCAGCAAAAATAAGATGTTGATGTGTTTTAAACAAACCAAAGCTATATTGGGAAAGTAAACAGAACAAGGCAACATGTATGATTGCATCCACACTGATGGGGGATTTGTGTGCATGCGCTCATGTGCGTGTGTGTGCCTGCTACAAATTGCTATCCTCACCAACCACTTGATATAGAAAGAAGAAAATGATGCTAGTAATGTATAACCCTGAGACTAGAAGAACTGTAGCTATTTACATCAGTTGTCAGCAACCTGCTGCCTGTTTGTTGTGCTGCAGCATGGTTATAGATAACCTCTCTGAAACATTAGCTGAGACAAAGCAAGTAATTCTTTGTTGACACATTGTCAGATTCTAATTTGTTCTCAAACTGTGAGGTAAATCCTCCATCTCCACTGGAAAAAATGGGATCGCTCTATCTTGCATCCAGCTCCCTGCCCTTTTCACTTTCTAGTTTCAGTTGGAAATGTAGCTGGAATGGAGTTTCCTGCCCAGTTACGGATAAAACATTCCAACAAAATTTAACCTGAACTGTATCTCCTTTGCACCACTACACACATCAAGCACACAAAAAAACATGAAAAGAGCCAACTTGGATATTTAATAGAGTTGGCATTAGAGGTCAATGGGGATCAGGATGAATGGGTGGGGGCTATTTTTCCCACAGAGAAAATGGGCTTGTGGTCACAGAGATATATAGATGAAGCTTCAAACCGTACAATGAAAAAGCCTTAAAAACATAATCAAATGGATGATCCATCCAGAAACACAGGGTACCAATAAGGAGGAAAGAAAAGCGAACAGCAGGATACCATCCACAGCTTTTCCCCGTGGTCTGTAGGTTATGCCGAAGAAGTGTTGATGTTAAAATGATACAGTAAAATGTGATGTGTTGGAAATTTTACCACACAGCTGAGATTGACCTGATTACATTTCATGAAGTGTAGGAGCTCATTCTTCTTTTTGACTGCTGCTCAGATAGAAGACTGACAGCTGGACTCTATCACATGGATTAATGGGTTAAAACCTGACTTTTTTTAGTATTTTAGACTTTATTTTCTTTATCAGCTTGACTTTCATGCTCAGAGTGCTCTTGCCACAATATTCTTTTTAAAAGTACACTTGTCAGGGTCCATTTGCTACCAGCTACCTTGATGGTGACATCAGCAATGGCTGCGGTTTACCTTTTGACCTTACAGAGGCAGCAGATGGGCCCAGTAATAAATCCCGATTATTAGTGAAGGAGCCAATCGCTTGGAAAGACAGAAATAAAAGTGAGGCAGTTTTACACTGCAATTCTTGTTATCTCCTTTGATATGGAGTTGTGGGGCATGGGGGGGATGACAAGCCACTTCACCCTGTCTGTGATCCTGCCTCAGCTTTCTTAGCGTTCCACCTTCCTCTTTGTTTCTTTGTCTCTATAAGTATTTATTTATTCTTGCGAGCGGGAGTGATAGTTTACCAGGAGCAAAGATGACAAAACATAGGGAAATAAATGATTTCATGGTGGGCTTGGGAAATAAAAGTCAAGTGAGGGAATCTACCTTAACTGCAAGAATGCTTAAAAGTCAATATTAGACCTATACAGGCAGGGATCACTAACATTTCAAAGGAAAGGGCTCCCACCACCCTAATCTGGAATATCCTAGTTCTTCTTCCAAAAACCACAGACTCCCAAATCTATTAATATTACGGAAGATAATAGTAAAACCTTTTGTAATTCAGTG
Organism: Bradypodion ventrale; assembly: GCA_035047345.1. Lineage (NCBI taxonomy): Eukaryota > Metazoa > Chordata > Lepidosauria > Squamata > Chamaeleonidae > Bradypodion > Bradypodion ventrale. The sequence goes on from JAWDJE010000004.1 coordinate 237,819,510, forward strand.
GTTTCCAACCTTTTTTTGGCCATGCCTCACTAAACATCTCTAAAATTCTGATTCCGCCCTCCCCTATGATATATAATTCTTATTATTCAAAAGGTGAACTCCTAGTCAAGTGGAGGAAGCCTTAAAAGACATTAACTTGGTCAAATTCATTCTCGACTGCCCCCCTTAAAATCAAATTGCCCCTTTGTTGGGTACCACATATTTATATGATCAAGAGCTCTAATATGAGGCTTCTGCTCATGCTTACCAGAAAGCAAGTAGAAGACATCTAAGGTTTTCCTATTCAACATATAGGCAGAGAGGATTTGAACATAGTCCTGGTGTGTGCATCCTCATCTCTCTTTTACATGTTACTGTACCACACCCAGGTGTGATTCATGACCATAGCTGTTCACAAACTTGAACTAAGTATGTGCTGCAACCTGAACAGCTGGCACTCTGCTTAAAGTGTCCACACATATGGAATCCTCAGAACTAATTAATTACTTAACTAATTACAGAATTCATTAATTAAGGTGGCTCACTCCCAATCACTTACCAAAGTTGTCTCCTTCAGATCTCTGGAATGACAATGAATATTCAGCTAGTTTCTCAAAGTATGAAGATTGTCCAGGATTGTCCAGTGCTAAATAAAGATTCCCCAAGACAGTGAGAGATGGAGTGGGTAGTGTAAAATTTTAAGGGGTCTTTGCTGTAAAATAATTTATTTGTTTTCCTACCATATTCTCCTCAAATGGTAGACATGGATTCTCATTCACATTATTGACATCATTTTGAATGTTCTATAGCAAAGACTATATGCAGTTAGGGATGGTTTACAAATTCATATGAAATGTATTCTTCCTCATGTTTCAGACTAATGTATGCCTACCACATTCCATGTTTTTCTAAAAGGGTGGCACAATTTACAAATTAAAATCAAATTATGCTTTGAAATATATATATTGAGAAAAAGTATGCCAGTTTAATGAGAGAAAACCAAACATAAAAACATATGAAAATACATATTTGAATGCACATTTTTGAGACTTTACAAATTAAATTAATATAGAAACAGAACAGGACAGAACAGCAGGTAAAAATATGCAGAAGTCATTCATACTGGAGACAGATTCATTCATTTCTGCATAACATTAGAGGCCAAACATCTTCCTTCTGTAAATTATATTATTTCAGCTGTATGAAGTATGCATCAGAGAGGTAAAAATATTTCACTAGCTTAGAAAATGAATGGCAATGTCTGTTTACAAGCAGGGCAGATTTTGTATAAATTACGCAGGTGTTTTAGTGCAAACAGGTGGTTTTGTCCCCGTTGGAGAAACTAAAAAAGAAATAAGCCAGGGGCTAATGTGCTAATTATCAGTGACTGAGCATGCCTCCCGAAAGGATGTATTCTATAACCCCTGGAAAAATTCTGACATGTTATAAAGTCGCTGAATTAGCTGAAATCAGTAAACAGCTAACTGGTGCCAGCGCAACAGCATCCTAGTGCAATGCATGCTAAGTGGCTCATTTTTCTAATGCCAAAAATAAGTCTAATACTCTGTTGAACAGATCATTCACTGTGGTATTTACATACATAACTCTATGCAGGAAGGTGAAAAGCATGGACATGACAAAGACATTGCCTCCTCTCCAACTAATTATTTCACCATGTCTATAATTAACATGGAAATAAAGTTGGACGATGGGTTTGGAACCACATTGGATGTGGTTTAACATTTCAGTGTGGATACCTTTCCCATTAGTAGAAATAATATTCTTTTAAAAACCACCAAGTCTACTTTGCTTAGATTTGGATTTGGCATTCAGTATCCCACATGTTCAACATTGTGTCCAACACACTGTTTACCTTCCCACTGGGACAGAGACAGGTGCTCACTCCATTGTGCAGTACTTGGGAATCAAACTCTGACCTTCCAGTCTTCGAGTTCAGCATCCTAACCACCTGAGCCACTGCAGTTCCTGCTGTTTAAAACTCTGTTGAAAATTATTGTAACTGCAGTCTTCCTATCAAAAAATGAAAGTTTTTCATAGTCATTGTTTCCATGAAGGAAACTGCATGTACTCTGGGCCAGAATCCTATGGTATAATTCTAGTGCAAGGTCCTGAACCTTTTTAAGCCAGGGTCCAGACTGTTGGCAGCCTGGATAGGCAGGGTGGGGGTGTAGTGTTTGGGACATGCTAAGAAAAGTGGATGAGACAAGGATTGGGGTGGAGGCAGAAGCAGCAGCTGGAGCGATGATGTGGGCTGGATAATTTGGTGCCATGCAGCTCCCTCAAGCTGGTAAGCAGGGAAGCAGCATATGGGGGGAGTGATGGGTGGCTCAGGGTGAGTGACAGCACCTATCCAGCCCGAGGGGGCATGATCCGGCCCCCGGCTTTAAAAAGTTGAGGGCCCTTACTCTAAAGCACGTTATAAACATTAACTAAATCTTGTTCCGCAGGTAAAGCTTTGAAAAGTAGGAAGAAAATAGAAAGAAAAAGAAAAGAGGGTGAAAATATAGTTCTTCAGGTAAAGCCATAGCTGTAGAAATAAGTCCTAAGGTCTTTGGAGCAGACCAGTGAGCAACAAAAACAGCAAAATATCCTTAGCATTTAGTAGAAATATATATGGAATGAACAACATTTTTAACTATCTCTAGAGGTCAAGTTAAGTAGGTTCAATGCATAATAGGTACATTAGGCTATACAGCATGGGGAATGGCATAATATACCTATCTTCCATTTGTTGTTAAAGATGAGCATCTTATCAGAAAGTAAAGGGAGCAACGCTAATCCAGCACCACCGATATGGTGCAAAGACCAGGGATTTAAAGAGACATCTCTGATGCAAAGTATTCTGCCAGGATGGGGAAACATTTCTTAGAGTTTTGCTTTCTCCCAGATTTGTTTAAAAAAAGAAAAAAAATATCTGTTTTCCCCACCATGTCTATTTGTTTGTAACTTGGTTTTCAGAGTTTTTGTTTAAAAATGAACAGCACCATAAATTAGTAGAAAGTCTTTTTGAATGGCAAGTAGGAAAAATATATATTAGGTGCTTATGTCACTACTAATCTGGCCTCTTCATCTCTGCCAGCAGCTGCTCAGAAGTGGGTCACACCTGCACTGATTGGATTTTGCACTCTGGTTGTGTTCTGTTATCAGTTTGTGCTCTGCTGCATATTATGGCCTGCCTGCAACTAGCTTTTCATATTGCCCAACCTTTTTGCTTGACTCTGCTCTATACAAACAAGCAAACAAGCAAGCAAGCAAGCAATCTCTAAACTTTTTCTTTCTCTTCTCAAGATGTCTACTCCTACTTGCTTATAAGACCAATTCAAACATTTGAAAAAGGGGGTTCTGACCAATGGAACCAAATAAATATATTATGAAATAATATATTTATTATTTCCAGAAGTATAGCTAGGGCTTGTCCAGACAGGGTGTGTGTGTTTGTGTGTGTGTGTGAGAGAGGGGGGGGGGAGAGAGAGAATAGGACCTGTCTTTTTTTTTTTTGTGCTGATCTAGTTTATCTCTATATTGAGTATTCTTTCTGTCCACACTAAATATTTGCCTATTTGATTGTTGAGAATCCCTTTCCTGCCACCTTCCACACCTGCCACCTCCTTTTTCATCTGGGTTTGGGACTGGCATTGGTGGTTTTAATTTCTGCAATAAACCACCTGAAATCCAGAGTGGAATCACTGCTCTGCATCCCAAACTCACAACAATACCTGCTACTGTCTCTCCCTGTTCCAGCTGTGGCACTCCAGAAGCCTTGATTAGCAGGCATGCTGACTTGGGTTTCTGGTAATTGAAGTCCAAGAACACCTGGAGTGCCAAGGTTCACCACCACTGACCTAGACTGTAGAGATAGTTGTGGATTCCTGAAGGTTTCCTGAGCACAAATGTGGCATATTTTAACCTTAACATGTTTATGAAACTTCTGAATACATAAATGAAAGTCATCAAGCAAACAGTAAATTCAAGGAAAAGAGAAAGACCATATTGTCAGCTTGATTTGCAGGAGAACCTTTAATTTTCAGTTAAGCAATACCGTGTACTAGAAACAGAAAAACTCAATTTGGGAGACTTTGACAAATATTAATATATTGTAGTTGCAATGAGATTCATTTGTGCTCTGGAATCTAAGAGGTCAGTACATCTGTAAAGACTTATAGTACTTAAGAGATGATTGTAGAAGACATATGGTTTAATCATGATGTATTTAAGCCTTTTTTATCTGCTTACAAATTCAATGTTTTTTTACTCTAATTTAAGAAATCGTGCACCATTGATTGCAGCAATGCATGAGTATTAATGCAACACATACAATTTATTATGAAAATATAAACTGAAAAAAAGGTCAAAATAGCAGAAGCAATATACGCCAATTAAAAAAGAAATATAATGATCTAACAATATAAGTGTCAACCCGTCAATTCTTTTTTTGTCTCTGCATATTGTTCTTGAATATCTTATCTATGGGTGGATTTCCTATAGAATCTCATTTATAGCAGAGTAAATCCTCAGTGGAAGATAATGAAAATTGGAGAAGGGCCCTGTGATTGATATCTCAGCATTAATATGTGTATGTGAGTTAAATCTATCTCCTAACAGCAATTTATTTCTCTAAAACTATGTCACTAATTTATTTCACTGGAATGGACAGAACTGTTGTTTTATTTTTAGAATGGCAAACCATGGCTTTCTCAAGTTGTGTGAAACTGGCTGAAAAGCTCCTTACCCATTTGGAAGATTTTGTCCTTTCTCTTGGCCAGTTTATCATTCAACACTGCAAAAGTAGGTTAGGTTCTTTATCATATCCCAATGCTCACAACAAATCCTACAAGTTAACAGGGGGAAATAACATGTGACATGGTTATGCTCAACATCAAATAATGCATTATAATTTCCCCTGGCCTCTTTTCTGTTCTCTTGGTATCACAGCATCAATGCACACAATCATCTGAGTAGGCCCAAAGTTTTCTTTCTAATAGAAAAACTTTTCCTCATGGAGGAAAAGTTTCCACAAGCAAAAGTCCCCATTCTAAGGAACATGAGTAAGAGGCTGTTGTTATTTCATGCAATGGAGAACAGATAACCGAACAAGAAAGTGCTTTGGTCTGGTTCATCACTACTCATTTTAGGTTTATGTCTCTGTCACAGCATGTAGAATAGTCAAAGATCTTCACATTGTATCCTAGGAGTGGCTATCAATCTTGCGAGACTGCAGTTCTTATGATCCTTGATCACTTAGTGTGATGGCTAGGGCTGCTGGGAGTTGCAAACCATCAATAACTAGAAGGTCACGAGGTCTTCCTCTCTTTTTACAACCATGTATTCAGGTATTGAGAAGGTTTATTTCCAGTTTTTGGCAAGGACTTCTGGGAAGTATAGTCCAAATATGGAACCATTCCCCAAGAGCTTTGTTTGTATGAGTGTTTTACTATGTATACAATATTATATTTTATTGCACAAACAATATTATGCTCCAGGATATTTTCCAAATGGATGCAAGGCTCAGATGAAATAAACTGACAGTTGGTTTAGATAGAACTCACTATGACATACTGATATCTTTATTTAAATCATGTCCTATCATGCTTACATTTTCTTAAGTGGTTTCAATATTGACCGATTGCTTTGAAACGTGTTTTTACTGTAATCTTGTGTTTTAATTAGATTGCATGGAGGTTTCAGAGAGTTATTTCTTTCATTAATAACAAATGCTGTCATGGTCATAGGACAGGTTCTTTTTTGCCCTTTAATCTACCATTTTTTTTAAAAAAAAGGTCATCATTTTATGTACATTCAATCAGCTGCCAGGAGCTGTTTACTTTCTGTGACTGCTGGATGTTTATGTATGTCCACCTCATCAATTAGGAGCAAATAGGCCAGAAAAGATGTATTCTTAGCATCTGAGTAAATAATGGAGATTGATAAATGAAATTTACTAAATCAAGATGAAATACATTTTTAAAGCTGCCTTAGTCATGCATTCAGTCAGAAAGAAGAAATAAAATTGATCACCTGGTCACAATTCAAGGTCAAAGGTCTGTAACAGAGGCTGCTGATGCTAAATGGCATTTTAAAATGATAGGATGAGACAAATATTCCTCTCAAAGATTTGTAGGGCCTTTCACATATGGGGGGCTGTTAAATTGGACATTTCTCAGAGGCCCACTTGAATATTTAGGGCTCCCCCCCCCCCGCACCAAGAAATTCTAATAAATGCTTTATTCTTCTCCCACACTGAAGTAAAATAAATCAGTTTGGCAAACCATTTATTAATATGCACTCTGAATGAATAAATAAGATATGTGAAGTCAAATAACAGGATATAACAATGGAGTTCAACCGTGTACATAATTATTAAAATGTTATATAAACAAAAGAAACAAATAACCTTTTCTTCTCTCTGCTTCAATCTGCTTTAAGATAAAACACGGACAGACAGATCCCCTTAGTGATTTGTCCTCCAATGGTTGAGATGTGGACATAAAGGGAATATAGATGTTGTCACTCTAATAATGTTGATTTTTCAAAGCATATTTTTGGCTTCCAGAAAATTTGGATGATAAATACTATCATCCTAAATCAGAATGGCTGCTGGTCACCATAGAAGTTCCAGGACAGCTCATCTGGAATGTACCAGACTAGGGGTGTTGTTGGGCTACATCTAATGGTCAATTGTAACTAGAGTAGATACAATTAACCAATGGGGCATATACCATTTATACTAGAGTATAAGCCAAGATTTTTAGCCCCAAAATGATCCCCAAAAAGAGGACATGGCTTATACTTGGGTCATCGATCCAATCAAAATTTATCTTCCAGATGTTTTGAACATCAGCTCCCAGAATCTTGCCCAAGCTGCCCAAGGGTTTTAGAAACTGAAATCCAAAACATTCAGAAACCCATAAGTTAATAACTATTGCTCTAGAGAGCATCAGGGTGGCCTGTAAGTCCCTATTGAATCTTTCTTTAAATTTGCCACTTATTTTACCCAGGGTGTCACCAGTATTCTTGCGCTCATGTAATCACGTACTTGTCACAAAACACTCTTCAAGTGTAAAACATAAAAGTTTCCCTCACTTGAAAGCCAGTTGTTTCTGACTATAGGGTTCAGTGCTCATCTGTTTCAAAGCTGAAGAGCCAGCATGGTCTTAAATAGGCCATATTTCTCTAAAAATAAATAAATAAATTATAATGCATATGGATGGGTAGGGGCTTATGGGCCACCCTAGACAACACGCAAGGGATACAAAATCCCTCTAGGCACAGTGGTTAAGTGGAATGTCTAAAACCCAAACTGCTCATGTTGTGAGTTCAATCCTGACTAGCTGATGTAGATAAAATGAGTACCCAGTGTGTTGGACACAAAAGTGCTAATTACATTGTGAACTGCCCAGTGAGTGTTCAAAGTGCTATGGGGTGGTATATAAGTATAATTTTTATTGCTACTGTTATTTCCTCAGTTGCCTACTTGCCATTCCTAACAGCAAAAAGGCATTACTTAAGGCATTCTATAAAATGAAGAATTTAGGTTGCAAAACTGAATGGGAAAACCAAAGACTTCAGTTGTTTGAGACATTAAAAGATTTGTTTCCTCCCATTGGGAAAGAAAAGGGGAACTCTTCCATGATTTTCCACACAGCTCTCACAACCTGGACAACTATTTTAAGTTTTCTACAAAATCCCAGCAGGATTGGAGACACATGGAAGCCTTAGAGGACATACACAGTGGGCACACATATAACCTACTCCTAAACATCACTGTACAGTCAAGAGAGCATCTAGCATACTTCTGGCTTGTGAGGGAAGTTAAGAGGTAGCAGTCATGTTTTGCCTTGATCAACACAGTGAATTTAGCTCTTCCCATGTTCCCTAAATGTTGAAATAATCCTATTCAGTCATAGGGGACAGGAAGGACGTATTTTTGTTTACTTTCCCCTAGGCTTTCCTTAAAATCTTGGTCTTATCTGAATGAGATAGTCATAACTGTAATAAAGTAATATATGTTTAGGTTTTTGTTGTTGTTGTTCAGTTGCACAGTCGATTCTGACCTTTCGTAACCCCATGGACCACTGCACGCTAGGCTCCCTTGTCCTCCACCATCCTCCTTAGCCCACCCAGCTTTGTGCCCATTGTGTCAACAATGCCATCTAGCCATCTCATTCTCTGCCGCCCCCTTCTTCTTTTGCCCTCAACCTTTCCCAGTATCAAGGCTTTCTCAAATGAATCCTCTCTTCTCATTTGATTTCCAAAGTACAGTGGAACCTCATACAACAATCGCCTCATATAGCAACAAAATCACATAACAATTAGGTTTTGGGGGAAATGGCGTCCCGCATAACAATTTTCCTATGGAAAAAAACGTACAACAATTTTTCAATGGGAAAAACCACTTAGCAAAAAAAACCGTTGTACGATGCATCCCATAGGGAAGATCGCTATACGATGCATGTATCGTATACCAATTGTTTTGTACAACAACAAGCCCCATGGAACAGATTAAAATTGTTGTATGAGGTACCACTGTACTTTAATTTCATCTTCAGTATTTATTTATTTATTTATTCATTCATTCAATTTATAGGCCGTCTTCCTCACCTCAGCAACCCAAGGCGGCTTACATCAAATAAAACAATTTATACAATTAAAAAACCACTGATAAAACTGATAAAAAATTAAAATCTGTAAAAAAAAATTACCCCTTAATTAAAACCCTACAGGGCTAAATGAGCCAGCAAGGCTGAGATGTGCTGCCAGATGCATCCCATGCCTGCTCACAGAGCCAGGTTTTCAGAGCCTTCCTGAAGGGATACAGTTCTTCCTGGAGATGCAGCTCTGGTGGTAGGAGGTTCCAAACACTGAGGTCCGACACTGAGAAGGCTCTGCTCCTGGTCCCATTAAGATGTGTGTCTCTGGCTGATGGGACCACCAGCGAGCCCCTATGGTCCAACCTCGTAGGATGGGTCGAACACCTTGGGATGATTCGGTCTCTTAGATATCCTAGTATTTGACCTTCCCAGGAGCAGTCAGGGTTGATTTCATTTAAGATCAACCTATCATGTTATGTTATGCTATGCTATGCTAGGATATGCTATGCTAGGATATGTTGTTATGTTGCTTAGCAAAGTAAATTGCACTGTAGTAAGCCCATCTCATGTCTGGCCAGGTTATCCTGCTATGGTAATAGAGTAGACCATATTGCCAGCAACTCAATGCCATGTCAGGCAGCGGTTAACTAACCTGACAACCCTGAGGACTAACAGCTTGGTGCCAAAGCCAGCAGGGAAGGGTAATGGTTAAATCCCACTTGAATCCATCTTGATGGAGTGAAGCAGCTTCATCAGTTCTGGCCTTGGGCCAATGAGGACTTTGTATGCCAAAAGGGCTCAGGGCCAGAAAGTGTATTCTTGGAACTGGATCAGTGGTACAGGTGTCATGCTCTGATGCAGAAGGCAGATGAAAGGCCACTACATTATATTCTCAGGACAGTCTTCATGGCTGATCGCCATGAGGATCACCAATATTCAATTTGGATATGCCAGAACAACAAGAAGAAGGCCCTTTGGGTGACTGGAAATTTATTGAGCCAAGTCCTCTGATAGTTCCATTGATTCAAATAGGTCCACTGTATGACTCACTATGCTAAACTAAGTCATAGTTAGAGTAGGCCCATTTGAATCAATGGCACATGTGAAAGACTTGACTCAGCAAATCTCCATTGAATTAATGCGCCTACTCTAGTATGATTTAATACACCTAACAACAGGACATCTGCAAATATATTTTATTTTTCCTTTATTAAAGATATGCTGAGTACAATAAAGAAGAGAATTTCATTTTAAATAACATCATGCCTAACCTAGCAGGGTAATTTTTAATCTGGAGAAACTGTGTCAAGCACAAAGAATAGTGATGTGCTTTTCTCCCTCAGCCACCTCATCCTTCATGAGTTTTGATTACAGTATTTTCCTCCAGTAGAGCAGGCTGAGGGTGAAAAGGTTGATGGAAGTGGGTCTGACAACAGTTTTGTGGTGGTGATTGATCCCTTCACTCCATTGAAGGCACATAACCAAAATGCTACTTCATTTTATTAGCTGCCTTCTCACAGGTAAAGCATCTTAACAACATTGTTGGCAGTCGTTACTTTTTCAGTTACAAGATCCTTACATACATCCCCCCACTCCCAATCTTTATGGTGTAGTAAAGCACTTCTCTTGCACATCACGGATTCATTAGCCTGACTGAATCAAACTCTTGGACTCACTCCAGTTGCTAAGGCATTCCATATTAGGCAAACCTCATCTCCAGGTTGCCCTAATATTTATTAAATATTTTAACCAGAAAGACACATTAAAGGGCCCTACAGACTAGAAATGCAATTGAAAAACCCCTAGAAAGGAAATATCTTATTAATTCATTAAGTCAAACTGCTTGTATCTACACTTGTATGACTAGAATTATGGTTCATTAACTTCATTTCTTTATATGAGTTAATTAGCTCAGAGGAGGCCAGAAATTAATTACCAGCGTATATAGTTTGTGCAGAATAGCATTCTGTTTATTTAGTTTCTCCTATTAACTTTTAATCTCTTCAAACAATAAAAGAGGTAATTAGTATTTTATAAACAAAAATGAATGCAAGAAAGGCAAATAATTTGCCAAAGAAGGAAACTCCTGTGTGGAACCTGGTAGTTCAGTAGTTCAAGTTACAGACTTCTTCACAGTTCACTATGGACAAAGAGAAGATCAGAGAAGTGGATTGTCTCCACTCTACTTCATTAAAGAAGAGCTAGCCAGTAGAATCTTACATGGGAAGAAAGGGCTCTTAAAAGTTTCCAGCTGTTTGAAAATAATTGCCCATGTATTCACTGAAGCCTCTTTGAGAAGCTACAAGATATCTCCATATGCATATGAAAAGTTCACTTACAGCCACTTTACAAAGTTAAACACAGTTTATGATATAAGCAATAGTGATTTTAAGAGTATATTCTAAATGATTATGAACTCTATACAACATGCTGCTTGCCATTTCACATAATATTGGAATTTACTAATGCATGGGAAACTGTTTATTGTCATTTAAACTGTGAAAATGTATTCATTTGTAGTATTCCTACACCACTTGATATCACAAAAGTGGTTCCAATTTTGAAGGTGGTTCATATTTTAAAAGGTGAAGGGGAAAGTATGAAAACAATTTATTCTACCTTCAAAAATAGTTAAGTAATTTAAAACATTCCAATCATCAATGCAGCAATCAGTAATATGCAAAAAAGGTCTGTATTTAAACATGCCCTCAATCCAGCTGCAATTATGTTTTCTTATTGTGTGCAGCTGGTGGCCCAAGACAAGCTCCAAAGATACACATGTGAGAAGATGAGCAGGTGAAGCTGGATATAATATCTGGTTATTCAGATCAGCTACGTATGTGCACTTATTCTTGGTTCATTGTGATTGATAAAAGCGCATAGATGTTATGTCAGATGGGTAAAATAGGATTAACATCTATACACTTTTATCAATTGATATGAGTACAATAGAATTGAGCTTGCTGGGTAGCTCATTGGCTTAGGTATCTTGTTGTGGAACCAGAAGTTGGAAATTCAGTTCCCCACTGTGCCTCTTGGGCAACCTGAACACCCCCAGAAGAAGGGAACGGTAAAGCAACTCTGTATATTCTTTACCTAGAAAATCTTGGGAAATGGACAACGTAAGTCACATTGACTTGACAGCATATGATTATTATTAAAATAGAATTAAAATAGGTTGAGAGGAGTTGAAATGCACACATCCTGATATTTTAGAGACAGTAGGCAGAATCCTACTGGTGTCTATGTAAGGCTCCTATAACTTGCTGTTTCTAATTGTCATGAATTGATAAAATGTTGTGGGGGGCATCTTTTTTATCATAAACCTAGTCATACATCACTTTTCAAACTGTGATGTCCCCTGGTTCCACTTTAATTAGTTGCAGTTAGTTATGGCAAGTTAGCAAACCAAACACCAACAGAATTCCAACCAATGCTAGATGTTTGCTAAATGTTTGTAAACACTTTTTACATAAGCCTGGCCTTTTTGAAAACCTTTCCTGGTGGCACTCTTGATTTGGTGTCTCAGACAACGGTAAGGGGACACACACATTGAGGCAGGGGCAAGTGGCTGTGTTACATTTTATGCCTTTCCCTTTTGAATACTCCCCCTGTCCGTAATATCCAATATTCTTATTCAGTCACAGTTCAGAATAACATATCAGAAAAGGCTAGATATTTGGTAATGCTTAATGAAAATAGGACTGGAAGAGCATTACAAAATCCACATGGCTTAATTATATTTTTAACATATTGGATCAGGAAGAAATGTAGATTATCTTACTGCTTTAGTGAAATTTTTCAAAAATAAAGGAATTAGTGAGCTGCTCAAGGCACATAGTTAATCCTGAAGCTGATTATATCAATAATTCACAGTCATATTTGAAACACTGGATTCAGAGAATATTAATATCTTCATTATAATAGTTTAAATTATCACAATTGATTTTTAACCTGTACAAAGATAAGCACTTTTCTTTCCCTATCCTGTTAGTCATATGCTTGATTCTGCTTTTGTTTTAAAATCCTCTTGATGTGGAACAGCTGCCATCTTCAACCTGATTAACATATAGGCATGGGTTCTTTATTGCCAGCAATAGCTTTACAGCACAAATTACAGGGACTCAAAGAGCACAGCGAAATGATCCAACTGCTTGCTCAGTAACCATGACATATGATTTCAAACAATTCCCAGCTTGTGAATGGATAGTGTTTGAATCTGATCTTGCCCTGTTGTTTCGGAACATGCTCCCATAGTTCTTCTGTTGTTGTTAAACTAGGGTAGCTACAGGAAGCCATGAAATGAACCCCTTTTTGACATTCAAGGGAGAAGCTGAAGGCACTGGAAGAGACAGAACCCAAAGCAGTGGAAAAATTACCTCAATGAGTTTTTAGAGGGCATTGCTTCTGTGGTTTTGGCTTTAATATTCCTGATGAAAAACCACCATCTGGAAAGCTAGAGTAGTCCTTCTTTCAAATCTGGATACTTCCAAGGCAAGCTGTGTGCTTGCAGCTATCCAAGGTCCTGCAGCTCTAGCACGGTGGGACCTACTGTCTGCCTCACCAAGCTGTTGTCTTCAGATATAATTGAAATCATTTTTTTAAAAAAAAAAATCTTTAGTTTATGAATTTGGGATATTGTTATTCTGTATTCATGATATATTATGTTCAATGCCCAGAATGACATTTAAGTCGGATGGGTGATATAAAATGGAATGAATGAGTGCCAGAAATTGACCTGATATTCCCAAACAATATCACACCCATGATGCCAGCAAGAAAAAGGATGGCAAGCTTAACATAGTAAAGGCCAGACTAAAAGTTGACAACACCAATTGCAGGCCAGATTTGACCCATGGGCTGTAGGTTACCGACCCCTGCACTAGACAGTCTGAAAAGCAGAAAAGTGAATGCTCAATAAAGTCAAGCCTGAATTCTCACCGGAGTAAAAATGAATAAATTGGGTCATTCCTATCATGCACATATAACACAAATACAGAACTGACCTGAAAATGCAATATTGCTGAGAATAGTGAATGGGGTCAGCAGGAAAGAAGAAGTTCTAATATGACCATGGGGTGACTCAATAAAGGAAACCACAGCTGCTGGTTTGTAAGACCTGAGCAAAATGTACTGGAAAAGACACTATTGCTGGTTGGGGGTGGGTGGGTAGGTTGGGGTAGGAAGAGAGAACAACCTAAAATGAGGTATTAATGTCAGGACATTCTGGGAAATTAATTAACTCATATAGTCACCACACATCAGAAGTGACTTGATGACACATAACCATCTTTGGAGTTTTTTCTTATTTATCAAAATATTGTATCACAACAAGACAGGTAGAATAAGCCGCAAGGCTCTACTAACATCAGGTATCTGTCCCCAGCCACAAAGCATAGTAGCTTCACACCAGAGCAGAGTTTCTCCAGCAAAAATCCTTTCAACCAAGAATAATTTCTGACATAAAATTATTATTATAGCTTAAACTAGTGAGCTTCTGAGCATTTGTTCTCTATAGTTTTTAAAATATATTTTTATATTGTAAGATTCCATGGTGGGAAATATCAGTATGCTTATGGAGAAGTGGAAAAATTATTTCTTTCACCCTAGGTAAGTCGTCTAGTTGGTAGAGCATCTGTAGTTGCAAGCCGTATTGCTCCTGCTAAAATATAACTTAGCTGATTAGTGTCAGCAGGACTATAGCCAAAAGAAAACCATTGAGCAAGACTGTTTTGCAGAGACTATTTTGATGTTTTAGTTTGGTGTGCTCATTTGTGTCCTTTTTAAAAAAGTCACTATTATTGTACTTGTGTTACGTCTTACTAGTCTCTTAGACATGGTAGAATGATAGAGTATTAACAGTACATGATATGAATTACTGTATTTGCTGGTGTATATGACCCACCTTTCCCCATTAAAATACACTGGGACAACAGGGTGCGTGTTGTACTGCATATAGTGGCAATAACAGGGTGTGTCTTATACTCTGATGCGTCTTATACGCCAGCAAATATGGTATATATTTAGTAAATAAATATAATAAATCAGCACAATGGAAGTAGCAACATGCTCTGGAGAAGCCAAAGCTTTGAAGAAATGCAGAAACTTTGGAGAGGGGCACTAACATCCTAGTGAGACCTTTGAGTCCTACGTCAATTGAGCATACACAAGGATTAGGGCTGAAATTGGTAATAGGTTTGTGGCAGAGGTTGAATTGAATGGAATATCTTGCAAAAGGGCAAGCAATCCTCTGTTGCCTAGTGTTTTTGCTAATAAAATAATCTTTCCACTGCCCTCTGCAAAATCATCTCTAATACATTTACACTATACTGAGAGGACATGGCCCAAAAGAGTGGGCCATAATCATTTTGATAAACAAAGGAATGGCTACAAAATGGAAAAGAGGTTCCCTTTCTCCTCTCTGTTCCAATCCCATAATAATGCAATTTCTTTGTTCTGTTATTCAGCTGCTGCTGAATGGCATAGAAACTCAAAAAGCAGTAATTGGTTAGTGTCCCTTGTAGACCGGCACCTATAACTGGACAAAATGATCATTCATCCCCAACTTCCTTTGCGCTGTTGACCAAGGTTATTCTCTTTATCAGCCACAGATTTTATTGAGTGATGCCAAGTGAGATGAATAGAAGCAAATAATGACAGTGCCGTAGTGATGAAAAGGGAGCCAGGGGTCGTCTAGGTTTTATACCGAACAAATTGAGTCACATCCACTTCTCATCCATTATTTAGGGGTGATTGGTCAGGCTTGGCTTCTATAGATTTGATAATCATTCAGATGTCCATATTAAATATGTAATGTAAATTTCTCATGTGAGTGTCAGGAGCTTGTCACTGCATAACAACAATGCATAAAAATGAGCTATAATGCATGGGTTCTCAAAAATATTTGACATCAATAAATATGTAAAAAGCAGATAATAAAACCTGTTTCTGTCTCCCTGGCAGCTAGCCTTCATGTCAGGCTGGACAGTCCTGTCTAATACTGTGATTTTATGCAGCTGTATACTATGAATATTGGCCTGCACACTAGAGATTAAAGCACAGCAGATGTTTCTCTGCAGGCTAACAAATATATCACCCCTGATAACGAATGACAAATGTTGTTCCATATTGTGTCAGACAAAACCAGGCCTCTTGTAAAACAAGTGTTACAGCTGGAATAGGATATTTTAACACAGTTACCTTAGGAGTAGACAGACAGCTGCCTGCTCCAAAGGTAGCTAAATCCCAATCTGCAGTCACGGAGGTAGTTTCAAAGACCTGTGAAGCAAATGAAGCTCTGTAAAATGTAAAATAAGAAATAAGCAAACCTTTACAAAAGACCTTGGAAGACTCTTCAAGGATTTCTTGACTTGTTCTTTACAAAAGCATAGGCAGCATTTATTTACCCATTATCTTCTATATATGTTGCAGCATCATGTAATTTGGTAGAAATGCTCTAGGACTTCTCAACCATCATGACATGAGCTGTAAGGGACTCAAGTAAGGCATTTCATGTGCTCCTCAAACTCTTTGGTTTTCTACTTTTTTAACCAAATGACACTCAACATTCTTTTAATTTTGAGGCCACAGATAATGTTTAAGTTCACAATAGGCAATTTTTCCCTTGGGGAAGAATGGTAAAAAGGGTTAAATCTCCCACAGTTTTCCATGGTCCTTTGGATCTTTCAGGAGGTCCACAGGGTGGTGTAACATCCTTCCTTGGTCCATGTACAACCACTTGGACAAGAATATTCCATACCTTTTTAAACATCTTGCTCCTTTTTAAAGTAAAAGCTTTACTTATCAAATTGGCCCAAACACAAGGTCTTAAACAGTATGGCATGGCTACCCTCAGATATCTCTACATTGAAAGTTGTGGTTGAACACACATCCACATACAAATGTCAACAGCCCTTCAGGCTATATATTTCATCTGTAAACTTCACAATAAAAGGGCAACAAACAACTCATCAGTGAAAGCATTTGGCTAGACCTCTGTGAAGTACCTAACTAATTGTTGGTGAAATGTAAGAAGCAATTTGCTGACACAAGCATTTGGCATTGTCCAAATGAAGTCAATGCAGTGAAGTCCCCAAAGTAAACTTTCTGGAAAACTCTTTAAAAATATAGGACCCATGCATTCTGTGTGTGGACCTTTAGCAATTACTATGCACATACCAATGTAAGGGTTTAGAAAATCACAGTTTTAATATATTAAATTTTTTAAAAAGAAATAGATAAATGTAACTATTGTGTCTGGCTCATTATCTTTAATTAATATGATTCCTTATAAAATTTGACTCCAGCTTGGGAGATCCCAACCAAATATGAATCACCATGTTTCTTTTGTGTAATGTCAGAATTTAAACTTGCATTGCTCCAACTGTAGCGATAATGGCTGAGTTCAAATGCTACACCACCAATATCTACTAATGCTTACACTGTTCACAGAAAAGTGGTTATCTTAATGCTTCCTGCCTTGAACCCATACAGCAAGATGACTTTCAAATCTAATTAAAGAAACCTGAATGCAAAACCTGAGTGTTGTGGGTATAAAATTCAGCCTCCTGTGGTACAGGAGATTACAGTCTTCCTTACATGTTTATCTAATTATCAAAATTTATACACTGAATTTCTGTAAAATGAATTTCATTCAGGTAAATGAAAAGACAAAAAGTATATTCA
The DNA here is from genome assembly GCA_035047345.1 of Bradypodion ventrale. Taxonomy (NCBI): domain Eukaryota; kingdom Metazoa; phylum Chordata; class Lepidosauria; order Squamata; family Chamaeleonidae; genus Bradypodion; species Bradypodion ventrale. The sequence continues at coordinate 237,836,783 of JAWDJE010000004.1, forward strand.
ACAACACACACACCGCCAAATCAACAGTATCAGGGGAAACATTCCTTAAACTAAAGGTCTTAATGTATATTTCCAATCTGAGTAAGTTAAAAGTATTTAGAAAACCTAATGCTGGAACTGTGAATGCATATTATTACATTGTGATACAGGCCATTAGAAGCTTTTTGTATAGTTCACTGAGTACAGTATGAAAGTAAGCATGTTTATATTGCTTACAGAGACGCTTAGGGGAATAAAGGCAATGCAGCCACATGGCACGTTTCAATCACTTCCTGGCTCGTTAACAAACTTTCCCCCTGCCTTTCCTAACAGACACTTTGCTTTCCAGCTACGGTGTTTTCCCCAAGCAATTTTCCACAATGAGACGGTAACAGTTGTTTGTCTGATAAACCACGTACTATTTAGAACACAGATGTTTGATTATTATTTATTTCTCTCCAAAGCTCACTCATTCAGTCCCAAATGATCTCCTCCCCACTTTTGCTTAAATTTAATTTGGAATGCATGTTGTTGGTAAGTGGCAGATAGTTTAATTATTAATAGGATCCTGCAATGCAATGCAATGCAGTTTTTAAGGTCACCTGGGGCCAAGCAGCCACTGCGTCTTTTGTTCCTTTTGCTGCTGGGGCTCTTCAAACAATGCCTAGGTAATTACAAAAATCATGACAAATCTGCATGTGTTATGCTCTGTCCTCAATAGTTGTGCTTGTCTATAGTTTTCGCAAGTACAGTAAAACCCCGACTTACGAACGACTTGAGTTATGAAAAACTTGAGTTACAAAATTGTTTTTTCGTAAACTGGGGTCTCGATTTACCAGGGGGGGGGGAAACAACTTATGAAATGTTTTTTTCCTAACCCGGGGTACTGATTTACAAAAAAAAAAAAAAAAAAACCGGGTTACAATTTTTTAAAATGGCATGGCTGCCATTTTGGTATGTAAAAAATCACATTTTCAGTGCCAAAATGCCGCCACTGCCATTTTCTATGGGGATGCCTCAAGTTACGAAAAATTCGAGTTACGAATGAGGCCAGGGAATGGTGCTTTTTTGTAAGTCAGGGTTTTACTGTACAGTAGACCCCCATACAACAATCTCCCCATATAGCAACGAAATCACATAACAATTAGGGGTGTTTTTTTGAGGGGGATGTGTCCTGCATTACAATTTTCCCTATGGAAAAAAATTGTACGACAATTTTCAATGGGAAAAAAAAACTTAGCAAAAAATATCGTTGAACGATTCATCCCATAGGGAAAATCACTATACGATGCATGTATCATATAGCAATTGTTTCATACAACAACGAGTCCCATGGAATGGATTAAAATCATTGTATGAGGTACCACTGTACTCAACTTATAACAATACTGTAATTTATCCAGAGGGACTCTAGGAATAACAACAGGAAGCTCCTGGGAAATGATGGATGTGTCTGTGTTTGCATGATGGACAAATGGGGAAGCATGCGACTGCATGTATGCAAAGGAGTGTTCACAATTTCTGCTGAATATCTGCATGATAGGGGCATAGACAGTAATCAAGATCTTCCCTCCTACTCAAAAGTATGCAAGAAAAGTAATAAAAAAGCTCTCTTATCACCTTTCAACATTAATGGCAAATAGACTGGAAGGCAGAGTAAGGCTCTGCCCACTGTCATGCCTCTAAAGCAGGGGCCCTCGACCACCAGGCAATGGACTGGTACCAGGCCACAGGCTGACCTGAACAGGGCCGTGGGAGTGGGTGGCACTGGGAGATCCAATGGCAGCCTTCTGCCCTCGATGTGCTCCGCCAGGTCTGCCCAGTGAACAGAGCGAGCGTACAGGCTTCAGGCACAGCAGATAGGCAGGTGGCTTGCCCCCTTCCTCCTTGTATTTGAGCTAAAGTGGGGCTCCCCCCCACCTTTGCACAGTGAAGTATCACACTGCCCATATTTAAGCTGTGGCTGGCAGACAGGAGAGATTAAAAATCCCAGCATCCCCACTTACTGGTCTGTGGAAAAATTGCTTAGCATGAAACCAGTCTGTGGTGCAAAAAAGGTTGGGGGCCCCTGCTCTACAGTACACATTGTTCATTTGGGTCTACCCATTGTTATCATCATCACAAAATGACTGTTATGGTGGAGAGCATATAAACAAATAGCTACCATAGATGGTGTTGACAGCTGTGATATTTGCTGTGGTAAACACACCATACATTTCACAGAAAGGCAAATCTGTGAGTTTAAAAGACAACTGGAGACTGCAGCAAAGAAATCAGGAGAATAATGAGACTAAGGAGGGCAGCAATGAAGGAAATAGTAAAGATCATCAGGGGCAAGAATGTATCAATGGAGACCAAGGCCAAGATCATCCACATCATTGAAGATCATCCACATCATTGAACTTCCAATTATTATGTATGGGTGGGAAAGCTGGACAGTGAAGAAAGCTGACAGGATTTTTTAATTATTAATTTGAAATATGGTGCTGCAGGAGAGTTTTAAAGATACCTTGTGAGTGCTATCTGTAAAAAACAGCCGGATGTGTAAAACAAAAATAATTTTATTAAGAAATGCAAAAACAAAGGAATAAAAAGTTTGAGTGGCCAAATCAAAATACAAGAACAGTTGCAGCTTTTAGTTTTCTCTGTATACAATCATAAGTCATTTTAAGTTAAATATTTTGTGTTCCAGATATATTGATAGAGCAATACATGTTTTGTCAAAGTACTAACATGTCCACCCTGTTATTCACAATTTCTTCACAAAACTGACAACATTCCTTCCTTCTTAACTCCCAAACTCTTTCTGAGAGTACTCACTAACTCTTGACGCTTAATACTCCTTCTTTGTAATACACATACCCTTATATTCAAAACCTATGCATTTGTAAAGAACAAGTCAGAATCTTTTCAGCTAGACATCACACTGACCAACCAGTTCACAATTCCATTCAAAAACATTATTTTATCCTTCTCAACTGTCACAGTTCTCACTTCTGGAACACAAGCCCCAAATAACTGTCAACCAATCCCAATCATTTATGATGCAAATAAATACAAACCTGTGCATAATAGATATAGGCATGGATGACATGTATCCAGTGCAAAATTGCCACAGTTGCAGTTTTCCTGCTTTGGCAGAGAGTGAGACACAGCCACCCATAGAGTCCTTTCCAGCTCTACAAGTCTATGATTTTGTAACTGAACACAAATTCAATGAGTCTCCTTTACAGCTCATCCTCTATATCTGAGGATTCAGTATAGCAATAGCAATTACACTTATATAGTCTTTGTCCCAGCTCCAGCCAACCTAGCAGCTTGAAAGCAAGAAATTGCAAGTACATCAATAGCGAACACTTTGGTGGGAAGGTAAACAGTGTTCTGTGCACTCCAGTGTCTAGTAATGCATGCCACCTAACCCCTGAAACGTCTGCAGAAGCAGACAGCGCTGGCTCTTCAGCTTTGAAACAAAGATGAGCACTGAACCCTAGAGTCGGATACAACTGGCTTTCGAGCAAGGGAAATCTTTACCTTTACCTTTATTTTACTGCCCCATAGAACTTAGTGCACTCTCCATGTGATTCATAAGGTAATTAGTATCACCACCACCCCCAACATGCCGGGTACTTATTCTATTGACCTCAGAAGGATGAAAGTCAACCTTGAGTCCCACCAAGATTGAACTCACAATGTCAGCAGTTTGGGCTGCAGTACCACAGTTTAATCACTGTGCAATCTGTGTCCATGGTTTCAGTTATCTGTGGACCTGAAAATATTCAAAAGAAAATCTCGAGGGGGGGGGGGATGGGGATTATGTGGTCATTACCAGACCTGGCCACTAGAGGCCACTGACTGCAGTTTAATTTTTACATGGAACAGAAACAGACATTTGGGTAGCAATAATATAGAACAGCGGAGGTACAGTAGAACCCCGCATAACGAAAAAACTCCATTCCACAGAGCTCTTCGCTATGTGGTTTTTTTCGTTATGCATTTCCCTATGGGAGATACCTAACATAACAACAAAAAAAGTTCATTAACCGGGGTTCCCATTGAATGGGAATACCCTGGTTACCCAAAACCCCACATAATTAACAATGTTTTTCATTATGCGGGGTATCGCCCTTGCATAACAAATGCTTCATTATGCGAATTTTTCGCTATGCGATGCGTTCATTATGCAAGGTACCACTGTATTTCAAAACCCTACCCCAATTCTATGACTCAGATATATTTGTTAAATATAAGGTTTGCTGTTATTTGTGGTTTCAGTTATCCACAGAAAGTCTTGGAACATATCCCTTGTGGACATGAGGGTGGGTGGAGACCTGTACGTCAGACTGACAATTGCATTTAAACTGTAATAATCTTATTTAAATATACTGCAGTTCCACTAAGTCAGAGAGCAACACAAGAAAAAGAAACAAGTAAAAGCAAAGTGAATGGTACAGTTGTTGTGCCACCTCATACAAAGATTATTTCCACATATTACAGCCCTCATAATTATCTCCTGATTTAATAGGGGGGGGGGGACTGCAGTGGCTCAAGTAAACAGCATTCCATGCGCTCCAGTGTCTAGTCATGCCTGCCATATGACCACTGAAACATCTGCAGAATCAGACAACACTGGCTCTTCGGCTTTGAAGCAGAGATGAGCACCGGACCCTAGAGTCGGATACGACTGGCTTTCAAACAAGGGTGACCTTTACCTTACTATGTGGGAATATAGGTTACTGCAAGTTAATAATTCCTATAAGTTCTAATAAACTTTCCTACTGAATGATATTTCTCATCACATATAGCACTACTATGACATTCAGTCTAAAAAAGCTAACCACCAATGTACTTGAAAAAAACTGTACCAGATGTACAGAAAAAAACATGAAGACAGTAAATATTTTGCTGCCTTGTAATCAGAAGTATTATGAACCCTACACAATTATAAGCCCTAATCATTCCCAAACTTGTGTCTCCTAAAATTCCTTTATATTTGTCATACTTATTCCTTGGAATAATAGGCCAATAACATTTGGGGACCAAACACATCTTGGCTCAAACCATTTTTCAGAGGGGAGACATGATTTTATTTGTTCTATCTTCCAAAATGTGGCTTTGTCTAATCTGTGGGAGAGAGCATTCAGAGGGTCTCTGCATGATCAAGAATCTTGATTCTCTAGCATTCTAAATTTCATACAAAGTTTCCTTGGATGGAGGAAGTTCTCTGCTCCAGACAATAGTAATTTTCATATAGAGGATTTGGAAAGAAGAATGGTGGAGCAGGATAATGGAGCAGGTACTTCTATGCTTAGAGTGGGAAGATGAGATGCAGTGTCTCCATCATGGGTACTTTCCCACAATACTCCCCAGGAGAAGGAAAGATAAGGATAAGGATCTGATTTCCACCACCACTTACTTTCATACTCCATCCACTCCATACCTGTCAACCGCGGCTCCGGCCAATCCGGGACCTACGAAGAATGATTCTGTGCAGGTCAGCTTTTATGCATGCATAGAAGGGTTTTACGCTTGCGTAGCCCCCTTCTACGCATGTGTAGCCTTCTACGCAAGTGGCGTAGCCTTCTATACATGTCTAGAAGGGTTCTATGCAAGTATAAAACCTTTCTACGCATCTGTAGAAGCCGACCTGTGCAGAAGGCCTGCGCAGTACCTCCTTTCCCCTGCTGCCAAATTCCGGGGGTTTGGCAACGCGGGGTGGGAAATGGCGCAAAACGGCACCGAAAACCGTGAAATCTCGGCCAATCCGGGAAGGTTGACATGGATGATCGACTCCTCAATCAGTTGTGTAAATAATGTTTGGAATCAAGGATCTTTTGCATGAAATCATTATGCAGAAGGGAGGTCATTGGTCTCCCCTCTGCATAATGTTTTGGTCCAAAGAATCTACGACTGACTGAGTAGTGGATGGTGTGTGAAAGTAAGTGGTGGTAGAAACCAGTGTAAATATCTAAAAGCTCTGCTATGCTCTGAGGGGCAGAACTAGCATGTTCTTTCTTACAGTTCTTCACATGTCAACCATGAATCTAGACATTCTCCCTCCCATATGTGTTTTCTTAGGATTGCGGTGCCTGCTTTAGAACTGTTTGGCCAGTCCTGAATGATACAGATCATCTTAAACCAGTATGCATAGACTTGCACACATACACACTCACACAGAGCCAATATATATGACAAAAATTACCAATAGGAAGAACTAAGCACAAATGTTCAAGCATCAGTACCTTGTGGTGCAATAAAGCCTGTTGTAAGGAAAAGATCTCCTGCCTACCTAGCAGTTCAAAAGCAAGAAATTGCAAGTAGATAAATAGGGACTACATTGGTGGGAAGGTAAACAGTATTCTGTGTTGAGGCATGCCTGCCACATGTCTGCAGAAACGTCTGCAGATGCAACAGTGCTGGCTCTTTGGCTCTAAACAGAGATGAGCACTGAACCCTAGAGTCAGATCCAACTGGCTTTCGAGCAAGAGCGACCTAAGCAAAGGTTAAGGTAATAACGACAAAAAGTTGATGCGAGCACTTAGTATCAAAGGCAAAGAGTTTGTACTCTTTGAAGGAAGGAATGATTGAAACCTTTAATGTTTGTCAGCAACTCAAATGGTACATGACAGGGGACTCAAATTAATGCACAGATCTGATGTATTCCAGCTGGAAAGCAATGTGCTCTTTTGTTCTACTGTCAAAATGTAGCTAAATGCAAATTTAAACAAAATTAAATTCATGCAAAAGCAAGACAGGTTCCCTGGCACAAATGTTTGCAATGTGCCAAGATGTGCACATTTAGCCTTGTGGGATATGCTGTGGCCCATTTTGCTTTTTCCACCCCCAAATTGTTAAAGATGGACATTCCCTTAATTTGCCTAGACCCCTCCCTCCTGTTTTTCTTCTCCGTTCTCCTTTTTGGTCAGAGATTCTTGGCACTGCTTGCACAAACAAACTTTGCTAACAGCTTTTAACTTGGAAGGCCCGCTTTTTAAATATTTGCCGCTACATAATTGAAACAGCTGTTTTAATGAGATACCTACTGTCATCATTTTACCCTGGCTGAGCTGGGTGACAACAAAGCAGTAATAACGAATTCAATAATAATTAACTCGGGTCATCTGCTCATCTGTCATGGCTCATCAGCTTTAGGGAGAAAAATCCCACTGAACTTCTCTCTTTTGTGAGCTTTCCAAAAACTCTGCAATAAAATGCTTAGAGAGGACTCTAGGTAGCCCTTCAAAAGTTCTAAGCAAACTGGTAAGTAGGTTAATTAAATTTTATGCATGTTTAAATGCTAATGATTACATTCCTAACATTACAGTGTAATCTGTTATGGAATGATGTCATGCAAGCAGTGGTTTTTAGTGCCTAACACATTTCCATCCTGATGTGGAGAAGCTCTGGATCATTTATCGGAGGGCAGGAGTTGACAGTGGGTTTTTTAAGAGCCAGATTTTACAGTCAGATTCTCTCCTTCTGCACTGAATGCTAAGTAGAGAAGTTACTGAAAAAGAGGGACTCAGAGCTCCAGGTTTGACAGCACAGAATGACCTGATAAACCCCCAAATCTGTTTTGTTCTGCATTCAGGAACAGGAATCTAGTAAAAACCATCTCATAGTGCTACATTTGCAAATTTCTCACTCTGTTAAAATGATCTAACTTGAGTTTACTTGGCGCCGAGCAAGAAGATCTTAAGGGGAGAAAGCCAAACTTGAATTTTGTTGGATGGAGGTGGTGGTGGTGATGTGGAACCCTATAGTGGCTATTGCACCCAGCATCACTCTGAGATGACATGCTGGAGAAAAATCAGGAGAAGAGTTGCCTTTGGTGAGGTCTTCCTCTCATATCGTGAGAATAATCCCTCATGATTTTTCATCACCCACAAACAGGGGAAGGGCTTTAGGATCATTTTAAAGATCTTGTTCTGGTCCATTCTTGTCTTTTATTCCAATAGAACAATTGTAAGGTGAAGGTTTCATGGCATAGAATCAAGGACTCACCAGATCTCAGCTGTTGTTATATGACGTCCGGTTGTGGCTGATGCATGCAACTCTGCGAATGCATAAATCCCCTTAAGGCTGGTTATTTCCTTTTAAAATTATATTTCTGAGCCTTCTGAAAGAATTCATGTTATTGGTCAAAATTCTGTCACTACTTTCTGGACACATAAGGGTAACAGCACAGGGGTTGCTCAATTCTGGCAGGTCCGCATCACACAGTTGGCTTTCAAAACCACTTTGAGACTAGTTTAGCAAAAGGGAGCTGGACAATGCAAGGGAATACTTATACATTGCTCTTAATGTGATCATATAAGTGAGTAGGACTCCCTTTGTTATTTTGAATACCTCTTTTTGTTATTTTAAAAATCTATATACTGCTATCCTGTTGCCCATGGTACACAACTAAGTAATGACTACTCACTATCTCATCCTCTGCACACACAAAAAAAATTATATGTGTTTTGGCACTGCAATAATTTTTACAGCAAATGAAAGCAAAAATAACAATACTTTTTCTGAAGAGGTCCAACATTCATATCCCATGAGTTTTATTTTTAAAAACATATATTTAATTTAAAATGAATTTTACACAAAATCCAGAGTTTCCCACTCAAAACATGAGGTTTCATAAAGAGTACAATATCTTCTGTATTCGCAAATATATATATCAGAATTTTGTGGTTTTTGTGTGTGAGTACAGAATATATGGATAAGGAGGTTTGCAGTAAAAACACTTTTGTGATTCACGCCCCCCCCCCCTCCTCAAAAAAGTGACACAATTAAAAAATGCACAAAAATCATAATCTTACATCCTGGGGAGAAAACTCATTTTAAAAAATTGAATTTTTAAGTGTTAAATGATGTTTTACATATTTATATATAACACATTTAAATTTAAGTCAGTTTGTTTTAATTAATTGTTTATTCTAAATTTTGTATGCTATCTTTAGTTTGCCAGGAGAGAAAATGTGGAAAAACAATTCAATTCAATTCATTCTTGCTTGTCTGATGAAATAAGCTAAGATGTACATCCTTGTGCAGAGCACAGTATCCTGCCATGATCTCTTTGTCATCCAAACACAAATTAGCAAGCCAGGAATTGAACTATATAATATTTTTGTTATTATGAAAGTAATTATAAAATTTAAAGTTATACCTCAACTGAAGTTAAGCTACTCCTTCACCAAAATTTAATCATATTGTTTTTATATCTTACTAACTAAAAATGAAGTGATTACAAGCAAGGATTTATTTATAATTAGCAATTGTGCTAGTAATTTATTTATAATTACTTCCGGTAGCACTCTCACCATCTAATGTTAAAAGCCAATTAAGCAGGAAAATTGGGGTATTGCGAATTTAAGGGTAAAAGCATTAATTTAACTTTCAAGAAAATCCTGAAATGGGTCATCATAAATCAGAATCCACTTGATAGCATACAATTCTTATTATAAAGACAAAGTGATCCCCGTCCCCTGAAATTCTTTGGTACACTATGACTGGCCAGATTATCCTTCTATGTTAATAGAGTAGACCACACTGCTAGCAACTCAATGCCGAGTATCAGGTGGTGGTTAACTAACATGACAACTCTGAGGACTAACGGCTTGGGAGCTGAAGTCCACAGGGAAGGGTGATGGAACCAAGCGGATTAAATCCCACTTGAATTCATCTTGATGGAGGGCAGCAGCTTCATCAATACTGACCTGGGGCTAATGAGGACTCTGCATGCCAAAAGGGCTCAGGACCAGAAAGTGACTCGTGGAACTACATCCGTGGTATGGGTGTCATGCTGTGATGTGGAAGTCAGATGAAAGGTCACTGCATTATATTCTCAGGACAGTCTTCATGGCTGATTGCCATGAGGGATGCCAATATTCGTATTTGGACATGGAAGAAGAAGAAAAAGAAGAAGAAGGTGATGGCAGTGGCGGCATTACAGTTGCCAACATCTTTATAATATGACGTCTTTTCCTGTTTGAAATCCAGCCTGAACTAGTGCCATTTTTTAAATGGAATAAAATGTCTTTATTATGAAATCATCATGATCTTGAGGTCAAAGCTGAATGGATGCAATATAATAAAGGCAATTAATACCTGGGCTGTGCCTGCTATATGATATTCAGCTGGAATAATTGATTGGACCCAAATGGATTTGTACAACATAGATCGAAAAACAAGGAAGCTAATGACTATGCATCATGCCCTGCATCCAAAAAATGACATTAGAATACTACGCAGAGAGTAAAAGCCACTTTTCTCTAAATGTTTCATCAATGCATATATGAAAACATCACATAACAGAATATTCCTGTAATCGTATATGTAATTGCATAACGGTTGTTTTTGATGTGTATATATCACACAGTATATACAATAGCAAAACAATGACAATTAACAGATCATAACCAGTGGCCAAAGGCCTATTTGTATAAAATGGAGGAAGCCAACACAGTGTCCCATTGAAAGGGGTTCCAAAGACTAAGAGCAGCCACTGAGAAAGACCTCTCAGTTGTTCTCACCAACTGTGTCTCAATGGGACTGAAAGAAGGAGCATTTTAAAGATTCACAGAGAGAGAAGAACCTGAGCTGTATTTCCTGGCCAAAGGTGGCAGTTTTTAAGCCTGCTCTTACTAAGGATCATGCTACATCATAAGGTCATTGTTGAGTCCGGAACAAGAAGTACTCTAACCAGCAGGATCGGGTTAAACTCAGTTATTCTTTATTCAGCTCATACTTCTGACAGGGGACTATGTACAGGGGTGGCCTCTATATATACAGTTATTTGACCATTACAGAACTAGATACATTTAGGCAGGCTTCCAGAGGACAAACAAAGTTCAACATTTACCACGCTAACATGTATTTGAATTTCACGCCTTTTGCAATGGTGCGCTTCTGTGCTTTATTTTCAGCGCAGTTTTACTTTTGAAAAGGAATTAAGCTTTGGACACAATAGTCAGAAAAGCAAATAAGATACCTGTGACACTTTAAAGAACAACAGGTTTAATTGATATGAATTTTTTTGTAGCCAATTTGAAGCAGTATGAAAACTGCATCTGAAGAAGTAAGCTTGAGTCCATGAAAGCTTATGTAAAAAAAAAAACCTTATTAGTGCTTAATAGCTGACTAAATGGCTCAGTGTGTTGGGTACCTGGCTATGGAACCAGAAGTTAGACATTTTATACCCCACTATGCTTTGTAAGAGAAAAGCCAGCCTGTGTAGCCTTGAGCAAGCTGCACAGTTCCAAAGCAATTACAGAAGAAAATGATAATAGATCACTTATGAATGCTGTGTACTTAGGAAAACTTGGAAAGTGTTATTGTAAGTTGGAATTGACTTGATGGCATGGAATTATTATTATTAGTGGTTAACATGCTGCAAAAATATGCTCCCAAAATGGTTAATCACAAAATAGTCATGATTCATAGTATTCCCAGTAGGATGTTCTTTTCATGGTTAAAAAAATAATGCTGCTGGGCTGCTCTATTGTTCAGATGGTGAGGATTTATTGGATTCCATGTCTGCCACATTACCACGGAAATGTCTGTAGAAGCATACAGCACTGGCTCTTCGGCTTTGAAACAGATGAGCACTTTTGTGTATGGGACCAAAGACACCAGGACAGCCGAAGAGCTGGCTTAACACAACTTTATTACATGCTGGTCAGAGGGAACATGAGGTAATGGCGGACGAACAGCTCAATATATACAGTGGCTATACATTTGAATGTGGCTCCTTGACAGTCTATTGGCTACTGTCCGCGTGACGTCATTGCAGGTCACGCCCTTCTTGTCCAGGTGAAGGTGATGGCGGGAATCTTCCCGCGCTGTTGTTTTTAGGTGAGTCTGGACCAATGAGCTTGGACGCTCGCTATTGCCATCTGGTGGTCACTAGCTCGCGTCCTATTAGGGTTACAGTGATGCAGCTGATGGTTATCATGTTACAAGTAGAAGGATACATTGGTTACACATGAATAGGTACATTGTATAAAGGCACAGTGTTTGAGAACACAACATCCCTCCCCCCTAGGATGAGACGAAGTCTCTCAGCCAAGATGGCTTATTGCAATTGCGTTTGGGCTGCGATGTGGCCTGGTCCGCCCTGGGGGCGCTACCGCTTCCGTGTTCCCCGGTCCCTTGTCCTGTAATGGGAGAGGGAGACTTGTTAGAGGCTTGCTGCGGTTTTGCAGCTTTAGGGGAACGGACAAACTCCATTGTGGGCAGACCGGGGGCACTAGGGGCTAACGTAAAACCCCTCTTCTCGCTTGGATGGGTGGGGGACCACTCCGAAAAAAAACCCCGGCTCTGAAACTCAAAATCAAACTCTGCTGGGTGATCCCGCGGGGTATCTATGAGGACAAATTCCTTTTCCTCCCCCCTCGGTGGGGACGCATGACCCCCCTCTCCTCCCCCTTGGGCTAAACGGGTGGGGGAGAACCCTAACGCTGAATCCCTGTCTGTGCTTTCTGAGCCCTGCCTCTCTGGGACCCGGCTCCGGAGCTGGTCCGCATGTCACCGCCACAGTAGACCCATGCTGGTCTCCACGCGGTATGATACGGGACCGGTCTGCTCCACGACAACCCCCGGCACCCAGGCTGGCCCTGCGCTGGTGTAGTTCCTGCAATGCACGGGGGCGCCTACGCTGAAACTCTTTGTGGCCTCTAGCCCGATGTTCCTCCCCTTATCTTCTACCCTCGTGGGGTCTAGCCTGGTGAGAATGGTGGCCAGTTTCCTGCGCATTAAGAGCTCCACGGGGGAGTATCCTGACGCCAACGGGGTCACCCTGTACCCTAGCAGAAACTGACACACTTGCAGGTTGAGATCCCCGGGGCCCATGCGCCGCAGCGCGTCCTTCGTGGTGCATACGAGGCGCTCCACTTGGCCATTGGTGGCCGGATGGAAAGGGGCGGAGGTGATGTGCCGGATGGCGTTAATCTCTGTGAATGCCCTGAACTCAGCGGATGTGAAGCAACTAGCGTTATCGCTAATTAGAGTGTCGGGTATGCCGAACGTAGAAAAAATTCTCCGCAACTGCTTTATTGTCACGGCCGAGGAGGTGCTCGTGACTGGGACGACCTCCAACCACTTGGAGAAAGCGTCCACAACAAGGAGAAACAGAGTTCCTCGGAACGGGCCCGCGAAATCTATGTGTATCCGGGACCACGGCCCCTTAGCCGCGTCCCACTCCCTGTGGGGAAGACGGGCCTCCTCTGGTCTGGAGCATTGGCAACTCTCACAAGTGCCGACCATATGCTCAATGTCGGCGTCTAACTGGGGCCACCAAAAGTAGCTCCGGGCCAGCGCTTTGGAGCGCACAATTCCGGGGTGGCTGACGTGCAGCAGTTTAAGCACCCGCGGCCGGAGGGATGTGGGGATCACCACCCGCTGCCCCCACAAGAGACACCCCCTCTCTAGGGACAGCTCCAACTTTTTCCTGAAAAATGGGGCGAATTCTTCCGCTGGGGCAGACGCTGGCCACCCTTTCTGTACCCAGGAGCTAACCGCCGCCAACGTCCTATCTCTGCTTGTCGCTTTAGCGATATCGGTGAGTACTATGGGGGGCGAATCTAAGACTTCAATCATGAGCACCTGGCGGTCCGGCTCCTCCTCGCTCACGTGGCTGTGTGTCTGGGGGAGGGGGGACCTCGACAGGGCGTCCGCATGGCTGATCTCTCTCCCGGGCCGGTACACCAACGCGTGCTGGTAGGCGTTGAGAAAAATGGCCCACCTGAGCATCCTCGGGGACAGGATCTGTGGTGTGGGCTTATCTGCGGTGAAAATGCCTAGTAGGGGCTTGTGGTCGGTCACGATGGTGAAGGGGCGGCCATATAGAAAATCGTGAAATTTTTTGGTCCCTGCAATTATCGCCAGCGCTTCCCTGTCTGTCTGGGCGTAATTCCTCTCCGCTTGGGACAGGGACCTGGAGTAAAACGCTATTGGGGCCTCCCTCCCGTTTTCCAACACGTGGCATAACACTGCCCCCACCCCCACCGGGATGCATCACAGATCAGTACCACCGGCCGTTTGGGGTCAAAATGGGTCAGAATGGCGTCAGACGCCAGGAGTTGTTTCAGTTCCGTGAATGCCCTCTCCTGGTCATCGCCCCACTTCCATGCCGCATCTTTCTTGAGCAACTTGTGAAGCGGCTCAGCCACCGCAGCCTTCCGAGGAAGGAAGGAGTGGTAGAAATTTAAGAGCCCTAGGAACGACTGCAACTCGGGCTTGGAGGTGGGGCGAGGGGCTTTCTTGATGGCGGCCACCTTGGATTTGGATGGTTTGATCCCCTCGGGTGTTACTTGGAACCCTAAGAACTCAACCTCCTTCGCGAAGAAGACGCATTTGTCTTTTCGCAACCTCAACCCCGCCTGTTCGAATGCCTCCAGGACCTTGTTTAGCCTTTCAGCCAACTCAACCTCACTCCCCCCGTTATCAAAACATCATCAAAATATGGCAAAACGCCGTCCAGCCCTTTGAGGAGGCATTCCACGAGCGACTGGAAAATTCCAGGCGCCGAGTTTACGCCGAATTGGAGGCGCGTCACCTGGAACGCCCCCTTATGCGTGACTATGGTCTGTGCAGCAGCTGCGGCAGGGGTTACCATGAGTTGCTGATAGGCCTGTGCCAGGTCGAGCTTAGCGAAACACTTTCCCCCATGTAACCTGGCTAGCAAATGGCTGACCACTGGCACCGGATACGCATTAGGGCGGATTGCCTTATTAATGGTGCACTTATAATCGGCGCAAATGCGAACCTCCCCATTGGCCTTCAATGCCGTGACAATTGGAGTTCCCCACTCCGCAGAATCAACAGGAACAAGAATCCCCTGGCCCACTAATTTGTCCAGTTCCGCCTCTATTTTGTCCTTTAGTGCAAAAGGCACTCTGCGCGGTTTGAGTCTTATTGGGCGGACCTCCGGGTCCAGGTCAAAAGTTACTGGGGGTCCATTGAATGTCCCAAGTCCCTTTTTGAAGACTTCAGGGTGCACGTCGCACACCCTCTGTATTGGGTCAGTCCCAACGGCGTGCACCCCCCCAATGAATAGACCCAGGGGCTGAAACCATTGAGTCCCGAGGAGGCTGCAATTACCCCCCTTGAGAACGACTAGGGGGAGTTCCGCGGCGTGCCGCTTATACTGGACCTGGAATTTCCCAACCCCCCACACTGGGATACTGTTCCCTTGCACGTCCCGAAGCGTGGACCTCAACGCTTTGAGCTTGGGCCGTACGCGGGGGGCAATTCTCAAAAACTCCCTCTGGGAAATGAGGGAATATGAGGAGCCAGAGTCAATCTCCATCCTAACAGGGGCCCCTTGCACCAGTACCTCAACAAAGTAACGGGGGTGTCCCATGGACACGCTGAAAACTGGGGCGGCGGCGGCGCTGTCATCGGAGATGCGGCCCACACCGTCCTGCTTCCTCGTGGGCCGAGCACCATCCTTTGGTCTCGACGAGCGATCTGGCCTCGCTGAGCGGTCGGGCGAGCTCCTCCGGTCCTTGCGTCGTTGTCTGCAGACTTTGGCGATGTGCCCGCGTCGCCCGCAGTTGTGGCACTCGGCTTTTCTGAACGGACACCTGGCACGGTCGTGGGCCGCCCCGCAGCCGTCGCAACGCCGGCCCTCCTTCTGGACCCTCTGGACGTCCTCGTCGTCGCTGCTTTCGGCGGACGATTTCGAAATTCGCCAGGCTGCGTGCACCGAACTCTCTGTTTTGTCGGCCTTCGGCCGCCAGTCCTGGAGCTCTTGCACTCCGGCCTTCGTGGCCTCCGCGGCCTGTGCCGTTTTCAGGACCTCCTGCAACGTGGGGGGCGGCTCCTGATTCATCAGCGTGCGCTGAATCTCGGCGTCCTTCAGGCCGTATAGCACGCAGTCCCTGAGGGTGACTTCCAAGTTCTCCCATTTGCATGGGCCGGCAGCCAGACGCAGGGCCACTACGAAGGCGGCGACCGACTCTCCAGGCGCTTGGACTCGCCTCCAAAACGCGCTCCGAGCGGGAAACATCGCCACCGAGGGCCGGAAATGGTCTCGCAACACCTTCAGGAGCTCTTTGGCCTTGAATTCAGCCGCCTTTTTGGGTGCGATGAGGTCAATCAATACCCTCTTGCCATCGTGCCCGAGCATTCTGGTGAGGATGGCTCTTTTCTTCGCCTCGTCCGTAACCTCGAACTCCACCAGCGCGCCTTGGAAGTCCATTTCGAAGAGTTCCCAATCTTGTGGTTTCTTGATGTCGAAACCAGCGTATGTCTTGGTCCCGTGGGCAGCCATGATCCCACCTTCGTCGCCAGTTTTGTGTATGGGACCAAAGACACCAGGACAGCCGAAGAGCTGGCTTAACACAACTTTATTACATGCTGGTCAGAGGGAACATGAGGTAATGGCAGACGAACAGCTCAATATATACAGTGGCTATACATTTGAATGTGGCTCCTTGACAGTCTATTGGCTACTGTCCGCGTGACGTCATTGCAGGTCACGCCCTTCTTGTCCAGGTGAAGGTGATGGCAGGAATCTTCCCGCGCTGTTGTTTTTAGGTGAGTCTGGACCAATGAGCTTGGACGCTCGCTATTGCCATCTGGTGGTCACTAGCTCGCGTCCTATTAGGGTTACAGTGATGCAGCTGATGGTTATCATGTTACAAGTAGAAGGATACATTGGTTACACATGAATAGGTACATTGTATAAGGGTACCGTGTTTGAGAACACAACAAGCACTGAACCCTAGAGTCGGATACGGCTGGCTTTCGAGCAAGGGAAACCTTTACCTTTACCTTACCTTGTGTGAACAGCATTGAAGAAGAAGCCATATATGGAGCAAAGTATTGTGTTTGTGGTTTTCATCAACAGGATAATGGCCCTTCTGTAATTCATCCCGATAGTACCTCAGTAAGTGAGGAGAAGCTGGCCACCATAATGTAACCTAAGAAAAAAACCAGAACCTGGGAATTTTCTTATTCAAAGCTGGGAGTTTCAAAAGATTCCAGTCAACAGGAAATCTGTAATGTGTAGTTTGACCCTGGTCCATGTTCCATCATTGGAGGCATTCAAAAGAAAATTAGGCATCCAGCTGTCACATCTTTTTTGAGTTGGATCCCAGCATTGAGGCCTTATGGGCTCCTTCCAACTCAATTATTCTATGATTCTATTATTCTAAGGTCAGGTATAGCTTGCCACTGAACAGCACCATACAGATATTGATATGGGAGGAGATATTAAGAGAGCAGAATATTCTAATAGCTGGATATATATTGTGGTACAAATATAAATACTTAATAATCTTTGCCATTCCAAGGCAAAGTAAAAATGTTCACAATACAGGGGATGTGGCTGCATGTTCTTACTTTGTCAGTAGTCTTCTATTTTTCATTAATCTTACACAATCATTTGTCAAAAGGAAAAATGGATTGGAATGGAAAGACATAGCAAAGATTAAAGCTTGAATCCTATTAGGACTCATTTGGGTGTTAGCCACAATGAACTGAATGAGGCTGCAATTCTAACCACAATTGTGTCAAAATAAACAGTGAGCATTCTTATTTTTATTCTTATTCGAATAAGAATAAGAATAAGAATAAGAATAAGAATAAGAATAAGAATAAGAATAAGAATAAGAATAAGAATAAGAATAAGAATAAGAATAAGAATAAGAATAAGAATAAGAATAAAAGAATAATGTCAGAAATTATTCTGGGTTGAAGGTGATTTTTGCTGGAGAAACTCTGATATGTGGACACCTGAAAGAGACTTCTTTCATGTCCCAAAGATCGTTTTCCACCAAAGTTATCCCTACTTATCTATTTGCAATTTCTTGCTTTCGAACTGTTAGGTAGGCAGGATCTGGGACAGAGATGGGCACTCAATCTGTCATGCGGTACCCGGGTCTCAAACTGCTGACTTGCTTGCCTTCCAGATAGCAAGGCAAGCTTCTTAACCACTGAGCCACCACAGCTTTCTTAGTGATCATGCTTAAAGCTAAAGGGCAACCTGTTTCATTTTTTAAACAATATATTCATGAAATTCAACAAAGAAGTATGTTTTTCCCTTGCCACAAAGGACTAAACAAGGTGCATTTTAAAGAAAGAAATATGTTTCACAGACTTTTTGAAACATTTGGAATTCCCTCTCACAAGGTAACAGGGATAGCAGTGAGTGTGTGATCAGGGCAGAACCCTTCCTTCTGTTGAGATAAGATTTCCACTTTACAGCTGCATTAGCATTTTGGTTGTTGAGGGAGTTCTGAACCCAACAGTGAGAAGAGACACCTTGAAATACGACATTGCAGGCGCACCCACCCAAATAAAGACTCAGACACCGGTATTGGATTAAAGGCATTGGGCCACTTTTATTGAATAATGCCCTAATCCGAATTATCACTTTTAATTGGTGTATCATCCAATTGTAATTCTTTAAGGCAAGCAGGCCGCAGTAGCACTGGTAAGGTTCCACCCAAAATGCCAATGGTAATTGGCTACATGTATCAATTTGTATCAATTTGTTTGTTGACACAAACAAATTGTTGACCAAAGTCAATATACTATCTACTGACCCCACCCTATGACGTGTATCCGTCCAAATATCAAGGTGATGCAGGCTGTGAAGCTCCTAACATCACCTCTTTCATGGTTCGCCCTTCACCGGCCAATCCTGTTTCCCCTGTACCTATCTACGTGTTGGCCAGTCAATTGCAAACCTGCCAGATACCTATGGGTCATAAATCTTTACCTTACCAGTGCTACCCGCCACATGGGGAGGCATCCATGATGACTCACCGCCCCCCCCCCCCCCAGACCGTCAGCTCAGTCGCCAGGCCCGCTTGCACGTCCTCCAGAAAGAAGTTCATACCTCTGGCCGACAGGTGGACCCAATCTCCTGCATACAGGCTAAAATCCTGCAACCCTTTCCCCGGGTGACGAATGGCTGTCCCCAAGCCATTCTCAACAAGAAACCGGGCAACAGCCCTGTTCACTGACCGCCGGGCACGGTCCAAACCACGGAGATCCATGCCTCCTCTATAACAATGTCTCGGCACGATGTCAGACCATAGCAACCGTGTGTACGGCCATAAATGATGTAGAAACGCCAGGTCACTGCACACCGACATTTTAAAGGAAAGACCAATGATCTGTGCTAGATCATTGCTGCCGAGGTGCAGAATCAGAACATCAGGCGGTCCAGCATCCCTGATGGACATCAGGAATGGCAACAGTTCCCACCATCTCATGCCGCGCACACCATACCACCGCATACGTGCGGATGCACACAGCCCGAGATGGGGTCCCCACTCCGATGATGCAGCATACTGTGCCGCCCAGTGCACATAACTGTGGCCCACCAGCCACACTGCCACTGGTGTGCGTAGACACACAGGGTTTGTAAAAGAAGGAGAAGGAATTAAGGACATAACTGGTACTCATACAGTGAGGGGACGTACATATAAGGAAAAACGCGTGGACCCCCACCTGCCCATCTGACATATATCAGCCTCAGAGTACCCAAACGCAGCCGCAGTTGATGCGGCGCCTATCCTGAATGAATGGGTGCAAAAACGAGCCCCAGGGAGTCCGACACTGTGAAGTGCCATACCGGTCACCCTCCAGAACTGAAATTTGATAAGGGGAGACCCATCCTGGTGGCAGAACAACGTGCCAGGGCATGTACAACGCACTGCCAAAAATGCATGTAGGGCACCAACCGGACAGATGTCAGCAAATGTACATCGTAGCAGTCTAACACCACTACCTACTCCATGCTGATCGGCCTTTGAGGAACGAATCCTCAACTGAGCCCACTCCTGGTTGATAGACACATCGTCGAGTTCCAGTGCCCTACGAGACACGTCCCCCTTTGACAATGGGACCAGCTCGCTGATTCTCAGAGCTCCAAAGAAAGCTACAGTGGTAGCTGCATGAAAAAGAGACTCCTCATACCTATCATAACACAGTCTATGCCAACCTCGTGCAAGGTGGGTCAGAACACCTGGTGAAACAGGGTGACGTGTGTCCAGGCGGCTGCCACGTTCACGTGTCCACCCTTCCAGTACGTGGCATATGCGGAAGTCATTCCCACAGTCAGTAAAGCCCCGTGCCTTGGCCATAAATGCAAAGGCGGAAAGCCTGGTGGTGATGGTGCGTGGGGCCAACCCCTGATCATGAGGGTGCACTATATACTGTAAAATCTGGTCGACCGGTATCGGCCACATTTCAGGCAACTGCCTTTGCCTACAAAAGGTCCTAAACTGAAGGAGTGCATGCTGATACGCCTTATGCGTGCGAGATGCCAAAGACATGCCGATCGCCCAGTTCACCTCTCCTCGCCAAATGTCCATATCTCGGCCGGGAGTGGAGAGGGAAGTTCCTCTGTGTCTGGGGCCAAGGCACGGAACCGGGAGATCTGCAGGAGGGATAAAGTGTCAGCAATATCGTTATTAATGCCTGGCACATGTCTGGCCCTAAAGAGCACATTAAGGCGCAAGGACCTAAGAACAAATTGGCGAACTAAGGCCATGACTCTGGGGGATTTTGACGTTTGGGCGTTGACAATGTGCACCACGGCAGCATTGTCGCACCAAAAGTGAACCACCGAATTAGCCCACCTGTCCCCCCAAAATTGGAAAAAACTCCAGGAACGTAAGATCGCGTAAGCAATCTGTGCCCTGCCATGTCTGAGGACATTGACCATAGGCCCACTGTCCTTCAAAATAAATCCCATAGCCCAGGGAGCTGGAGGTATCCAACTGTACTTGGAACTGGGGGCTGACCATAAGCTCAGATCTCCAAAAGGAGACGCCATTAAAGTCCTGTAGGAATGTGAGCCAAACCGAAAGGTCTGCTCGTAAACCCCTAGTCAGCCGTACCCTGTGGTGTCATTTAGAAAGGCCCACCATAGCATCACACAGACACCTGGCAAAGGCTCTGCCTGGTGTCACTATCCTTCAGGCGAAGTTGAGGTGGCCGTGAAGCACCTGCAACTCCCGGAGAGACACCTTATGCTTGGCAAGCATTGCCAAAATTGCATCAGAGATCCGAGTCACCTTTTCCATAGGCAACCTGGATGTCTGAGCGATGGTGTCGATTTCAATACCTAAAAAGGTAAGGGTGGTGGCTGGGCCCTCTGTCTTTTCAGGTGCTAGGGGGACACCTAGTTCCCCCATAAGCACCTGAAACGTGGTGAGCAGGCGTGCACACGTGCCCATGTCATGTCCACCCTGAACAAAAAATCGTCAAGGTAGTGGGCTACAGACCGGGACCCCGACCTACAAACAAAAGCCCAGTGGAGGAAGGTGCTAAATCGTTCAAAGGCCGAACAGGAAATTGAACAGCCAAAAGGCATGGCCTTGTCCACATAAAACTTGCCCCGAAAACAAAAACCTAACAGCTCAAAGTCATCCGGGTGCACTGGCAACAATCGGAATGCCGATTTGATATCACACTTTGCCAATAGCGCCCCGGGACCACACAAGCGTACCATCTGTAAGGCCTGGTCAAAGGATGTATACCTGACAGAGCAAAGGTCATCCGGTATAGCGTCATTGACCAAGGAACCAGCAGGGTAAGAAAGGTGGTGAATTAGACGGAATTCACCTAGGGACTTCTTGGGGACTAAACCTAGAGGGGATATCTTCAAGTTAGGATATGGGGGGGTCATCAAATGGCCCCACCACCCTCTGTGCCCTAACCTCCTTTGCTATCTGCTCTGCAGCAATGTCCTCATTACCCCTGAGAGACAGTAGGTTTGGGGTGTCCTGAGGCCCACAAACACCTTTAAAGGGTATGCAAAAGCCAAACTGAAAGCCCTCAAGCAGGTATATCGCATCATCCTGTCTAGGATAAGCGCGCAGCCATCATTCGAGCACCGAGAAATTAATTGGGGAGGGGACCTTTTGAATGGGTATCACCGTCAGAGGGAGCTCTGTCCGCCCCCTGAAAACCCTGTCCTCTGCCTCATGACCCACCAGCCCGCGGGCACGCAGAGGCAGCATGAGGGCCAGAACAAGAAGGGCACTCGTGCCTGAATCTACACTGGCGCTTGGTGCACGCTTCGTTGGCGGAGAAACTCCAACACAGCAGGCGGGCTGGAACCCCCTGCCCCACTGGCTGGCGGGGAGTCTGTGTAGTAGCAGCCCACTGTACGGCATGGTCACAGTGGTACCGGTCACCAGGCGCTGACCGCGTGGGGGTCATATACAGCAGCCAAAACTGCTGGCAGGGCTCGTCCCACCTCATCTCAGGGTGAAGGGCCGCCCTCATCCTAAATTCTTCATCATAGGCCAACCATGACGGGCCAGGGAAATCAACCACGGCCCGGTAAATATTGTCCAGGTACTGATTTGGCCATTGGGATGGCCAAATCAGGACGGGCCCGTAGATATACTGCCATGTAAATCAGATAGGCCGGTAACCAATTGGCCCAAGTGCGAGGTGGCTTACGATGATGGGACAACTCCTTGTCCCTGTCATCCTGCCCCTCCCTCTCCTCCTTAGTGGGTTCACGGTTCAGGAGGGTGAAAATGTCAACGTATTCCCCACTCCATATCTTCTCCCTAGTAGCCTGGGATAAATGGTCACCCAGGGGTAGGGAGTAACTGGCCGTCGGCAGGGCCACCGTTGGCACGGATTGAAGTGGGGGTACAGTAATGGGCCCTGTCGGACCCCCGAGAAGTTAGGCGTAATCATAGGGGCAGTGACCCCTGCAGTAACCGGGGGATAATTGGGCACCCAGGAAGTAACAGGATAGTGTGGATTAAACTGCCCTCCCGCAGTAACTTGTTGCGGCCATGGCCACTGGACCCCTCCAGTTTTATGAGCTAGTGTCACCGGTGTACTGACTTGACCAGGATACTCAGTCGATGCACCCCCATGGTCCGCCCCCACTGGGGGTTCCGGCCCGCGGTGGGCGTCGGAGCTCGCGGTGGCTATTGAGCTCTGTGTCCCGGTGCATCCCTGCCAAGCAGGACTGGTCCCCGGTGGAATGCCTTGCTGTAATGGCCTGATGGGGAGCTGCGAGGCGCCAGCCTGCGCTGGCCTGATGGCCTCCAGCAGCTCAACCCTGTTGGCGGCCTGCTGCGCGGCCGTGGTCGGCATGTGGGCCAGAACTGAAGAGCTGGCAAGCCCGCCATCCGAAGGTGGTGGAGCAATTCCCATCCATGCCTTGAGTGCCGATATGCGGGCAAGGAGAGCATCCACAGTGTCTGACCCACCAGGATAAGGTGGACTGGATGGGCCGGACGGCCCGCCGGGTAATTGATGAGCAGGCAGAGGGATAAAACTGTCTGGCAATCCCTGACCAGAATAGGGCCATGCCCAATAATCCGGCCCATGGGGGGCCGGTAGAATGGTGGGGTGCAATCCCATGCCACGCCCGAGTGGGCCGCTATGCCCCAAGCTGGGCAAAGGTGCAACAGGGGTAGAAACCCCAGGGGAGCAGGCCTGCGCAGCCCCCGCCCGAGTCCTCTGACCGAGGCCTGGTCACCCTCATTGGTGGCAGTGGGTATTATGACCCTGCCACCCCCCTGTGGGGCAGCCGCCCGAGCTCTCCGGCCCGGTGGTTGCCCCAAGGAGGTCGAGGGGGTGGGCCGAGCCCTCCCCCTAGGTCGCGGCCTAGGGGCCACCTGGTACTTGCACTTGGGTGTCATAGCCCCCAAGCAGGAGGATATCTCTCCTCTGATCAGAAGTAAAAAGGAAGAAAGCAAAAGAGCCGAAGGGAGCAGCGTCGGAGCGAACTTCTCTGCTCCTTCGCTTCTCTTAAAATGGCAGCAAGGCTGCCTCGTGGCCACCCCTTTTACAGATGGGTGGCCACGCCCCCTGACTAAACCGGATGTCTGCGTCCAGGTGGGGCCCCCCCCCGCAAAGAGCATGGTGGCCATTTTGGCGCCACGCTTGCACTCTTCTCACTCAGCTCATTTTAGTAGATTTCACTCACTATTCTGCTGTTAGATCTGTATCTGTGATTATGGAAGGGTGATTGTTACATGAGCTTTGAGTGGGTACAGAATACAATTAGGCCACAGTGAAGGTCCTCCCATAACAGTCATTTGCACCTCCTATCTATTTACAATATTTTTTTAATGGAGAACAGGAAATGGACACGAGAATCTACAAATTCAGAAAGTCAGAATGTCTCTTAAGGCAGGGGTCCAAAAAAATTTTTTGCACCATGGACCAGTTTCATACTAAACAATTTTTTCCATGGGCTAGTAAGTGGGGGTGGCAGGATTGGATGGTTCAAGCACATAATAAAATATGATAAAGTGCACAGGCAGGGGGAGGAGCCCCACTGTAGCTCAAAAACAAGGAGGAGGGCCCCAGCCACCTGCCAGCTACTTGGGCAGTGAGGTATCACAACGCATGCAGGCAGGGGCCATAGTCCCGTCATAGTTAAGCAACATGGAGGAAGGCCTGGCTACCTGCCTGTCAGCTGCATCTGAATCCTGTGCTCTCATTCCAGTTACTGGGCAGACCCAGCGGAGCATATTGAGGGCAGAAGGCTGCCATTGGGGCTTCCAGCACCACCCACCCCTGCTACCCAGTTCGGGACAACCCGTGGCCTGGTACCAGTCCACGGCCCAGTGGTTGGGGGGCCCTGCTTAAAGGACCCAGGACTGGTTGTTCCTGAATGTAAGTATTTAGGTACAGAGTTCACTGAGGGACATCAATGTATATTTGCATTCAATTGGAGCCAGAAAAGAATAGTATCTTCCTTCTTTCTTACAGGAATAAGTATAATAACAAGCACTTTGAAACTCATTCAGGGTTTGTTTGTTTTTAAATAGAAATTGAACAGATTTTTAAAAAAAATCTAGTAAAGGGTTTGGAAAGAAACTCAGGTTCAGTTACCTCCCTACTTAGAGTCAAGAGTGCTTTTGATTTACTGCAGTATAGAAGTATAACCCTTAATCTATTGTTATGCCTCCTGATTTCAGAAATTAATCATTGATCTCTAATGTGTTATATACATTTATTTCATCTACAAACAAAGACTTGTCAGCATATGATCCTCTGTTCCCATCATATGCAATTCTG
The DNA here is from genome assembly GCA_035047345.1 of Bradypodion ventrale. Lineage (NCBI taxonomy): Eukaryota > Metazoa > Chordata > Lepidosauria > Squamata > Chamaeleonidae > Bradypodion > Bradypodion ventrale. The sequence goes on from JAWDJE010000004.1 coordinate 237,861,776, forward strand.
GAAATGTACCATCTAATGATACAACAGCCCCCCTCCAAATACTAGACTAATGTCTCATTCCCACACATGTCTCCCCCCTCCTGCTGGTCCTTTCCCCTCTCTTCTCCCCCACTTTTTCCCTTTTGAAATGTATTATTATTGAATTAAGGAATCAATGGGGAAAGGGAGAAAGTCAGTAATAATATCACAGGGAGAAAGCATCATGGATTGGGTCCAGACATGTATAATACAGACTTACTGAAATACTTAATTTAGTCATGATTCATTTTAAGTTCTGTGGAGTGCAATATGTCAGCTCTAACTAAATCTGAATTAACAGAGAGTAATAGATCTGTCTTGTGAAACATTTGCAGAGTCTTTGTGTTGCTCATCCTGCAGAAATTTCACTAAAACAAAACAAAACAAAACAAAACAAAACAAAACAAAACAAAACAAAACAAAACAAAACAAAACAAAACAAAACAAAACAAAACAAAACAAAACAAAACAAAACAAAACAAAACACAACAAAACAAAACACAACACAACACAACACAACACAGGGAGAATTTTGTAATCCTATTCCATAGCATTTCCTTCCTTTAACAGAACGGTTGGAATAAATAAACAAAAAATTAATAGAGGGCTCAACTTGTAGATGAGGATTTCACTGCCATGAATTTGCTTACATCTCAAATTAATGTAAATGTCAGAGTGGAACTGGCTACGAATAAAGAAATCAGAACCTGTCTAGCTCCATAAAATACAATGTATCCTATTTTCCTAACATGCCATTTCTTTCGCTTGCTTATGCTAAAATATGAAAGACAAGAAAATGGCAATGTCTAAATCTCATGCATACTCGCATAGAGAGATTATCACAGTCATATAGGATAGGAATGGGAAAATATGCAGCCTTCGGAAATGGATTAAATGCACATACATTTTGAAATGAGTGACTGTAATGAAACTTAAATGAATTATAATAAAATATGGAGTTTTAAAGAAGGAAACTATCCTACACATAATGTTGCTGAGAAAACATTTAACATTTTTACAGTGCTTGCTATTGTCAAAGTAAATAACTCCCAAAGACAAACTTACAAAATGGCTTTAACACTAATGTGATGCAGAAAGTCAGTCATTTAATTTGTTAATTAGTATTATGCCAGAAACTATCTATTTAATATGAAGCAAATATGTTTACAATCTTAACTGCCATCTGTTTAATAGATGGAAGAATACTTAGCTGCAGATTCTTAAGGAATGCTGTTAAAATTTGTTCCACAGTTAGTGGAGCAGGATGATGGCATAGGCATAAAGGTATAAAAGGTTTTGGGAGAGTTTTAATTTTCACCAAGCAAGATATCCTTCCTAGAAGGAGGCAGTATATCATGTTTGCTATTCAAAGTTAGGGTTTGTAACATCTAAGTAGCAGGTGCTTGCCAGTTTAGCTGGCAGATAGATAAGGGGCAATTTTTAACAACAGCTGATCACTGCATCTTGAATTTTAGTCTACAGTTTTGAGACACTGTTTAGAGAGGGCTGAATGTTTTATGAATTTATATAATAAGAAATCACTAAAAGAAATTTCCTAAAGAAAATCTGCAATAGTGTATTCCACACATCATTAAAATGAATTTTCCATGTATTTTTATACTTCCTAATTTTAGAAAGATTATTTATACTTCATTTTGGAACACAGCTGAAAAGAAACACACACCCCTATATCCCATTTAATCAACTATATTATTATTATTATTATTATTATTATTATTATTATTATTATTATTATTATTATTATTATTATTATTATTATTATTATTATTATTATTATTATTATTATTATTATTATTATTATTATTATTATTATTAGTGATTCATCTTCTTTTCCTGGTTAATTTATAACTTTTAAGTCAATATTTTTCACACCCTACATGTAGAATAAGTTTTCAAAGTATCCCCCACCTTCATGTGATTGTTGCAATACAGATCAAATTGTTCAGCTTGCCAATTTCTATATTTAGTACTTGGTTTTAAATTTTTAAAATCTACTATATCATGTTCACCTGAATTTATTGAGCAGAAACAGACCATTCTGTGAGTAAAAAAACATTACAAAATTGTGAAAATAATTCCAACCCAAATTACCAACTGTACTAATATGATTCTCTATAACAGACCTGTATATATTTTAAATCAGAGGCACTACAATGCTGTGTTTTTGTGTAAAAGCACTCTAAACTCAGTATCACCCGATTCTGATATAAATACAAAAATGGTTGCAAATTGTTGTGTTCTGAAATTAGAAATGATGGTCGTTATTATCCCTCTCATAAAATTAATTTAAAATTATGCTTAATCTAAGTAGATTGAAAAGATGTTTATAGGTTCATAGGGTAGAGGTGATGGAAATAGTTAAGACAACAACAGGTGGAACTATTCATTTTAAGGGCTGTTTATTCAGGTAATAATAATCAACTGATTTTTTTCTCTCTCCCCATTTTCAGCTTTTTGAAACAATGAACCTTGAGGTTCAGTTAACCAGTGAAAGGAACCAGTATTTCATATATAATCTTAATCTTCACCTGGAGGTAGCTGTATTGATGCAACACACACACCCCCCCCCCCACACACACACACACTTGTAGTCATATAACAGGGCAAAAGTGATTAGGTAGGAAATATTCTTCAGTGGCACACTAAAACCCTGGCTCAGTTAGTCAAATGAGTCCATGTTTGGGTGACAGAATTGCACACAAAAAGAGCCTCCTTGAAGATTATGGTATTTTTGAACCACAATCCGGTGTAATCTGGTAATGACAACCTTGTCTTGCTGGCTAATCTTTCTCATACTAGGTCAGGTGAGGGGAACTGCAGAATGAATTTACCAAAAGGTGCCTTCATTTTGGCAGTTTCACGTCTGGCATAGAAGAAGAAAAGACTCAGTGGGGGTGAACTAAATTGTTGGTGCACTCAGTTTAAAAATGATTTTCACTTTTTAATTTCATTTGTTTTGCCATGTGGAACTGACCTCATGAGCTTTCTGATCCTTAGGGAACATTCTTTTCTGAACCAGCCATGTCTCTGTATAAACAATGCTTCTTTGTGGTATGACGGCTTCTCCCAAGTTGCATTTCTCTTTCTTTCCTCTTCAACCCACCCCCGCCCCTGCTCCTGTATGTCGGATTTTGAAGCAGGGACGAATGGGTGAGAATTTGCTCCTTAGTTGGATATAATAGGATTCAACTGCTCTCTAATGATCCCAACAATGATGGAGGCTTAACCCCTTAAAATATTTGCCAAGGATATAAAGTGGTGGTGGTGGGGGCAGACACAACTGCTGGGGTCAGGAACTCAACATCTGTGTTTTGGCTGCAAGGGGTGTTTGTATGTGCAAACCAATAAAGGGGGTGGTGGATTTAAAATTAATTGTGTTTGTAAGATAACAAGGTTTAGTTACAGAGGCACCTGACTCCTTCGAAACCTTCTGGATACAACATAATAGTCCAGTAGTAGACATTACAGGATTAAATCCATTGTAACGTTCTAAAAATCAATTCATCTGTTCCTAATAGTGTTTCAATAGTATCCTAGTAACCTCTCCTGTGAAGCTTCATATGGTTTGTATTTGCAAACACTATTTAAAAAAAGGCTTGCATTGAAGAAGAAGAAAAAAGGAATGGGGGGGGAGAAGGGGGGAGCTTGTGTTAAATCTCTTCACAGAGATTGAACTGCTGGAAGAAGAGCAGGTTCCAATGTGGGCAAGTGTATTTGCCAACATGCCATATGGGACCCATGGTTGGGACTTTTTTTTCCTGGAATAATTAAATGTTGATGGCAGAGTTCAAATGGATCATTAAAATTCAAAAGTGTAAGAAACAGATTTTTTGTTATGTTGCTGAATGCTCCAGAGGGCTGAATAGCTAGCAGAAGTGAGGCAGGCTGCAACAGTGATCAGCGTGTGCTTGTGATAGTACTAATTTGATCATAATATAGTCATCTCTGAAGATTACAGCTATTCAATTAAATATTCTAATTAACCTGAAGTATTAGGCAAATGATACTAATTACAAATATTCTCCTGAGATTTGCAGCAATGAAAATCCCCCTTGCAACTGATACTTCTAGCCAATGTTTCGTAACACAATGTCCTATATCATAGGCTTTCAGAATATTAAAATGCAGTTAATTTGCCTAAACCTCATTTGTTTAATGGCATTAGCATTTTGTTTGAAATTGTAATAAACGTACATCCCGCTTTCAAGTAAAATTTAAAATGAGTGGTACTCTTGGGGTAACTTAAGATTCCTGTTTACAGACCTAGCACTTTATCCAGTCAGCGGAACAGTTTGAGCTTAACTTTCAGCCATTAAACATATTGAAATTGTTTTAAAATGCTAATAATTTGTCTTTTCAAATAAGAAAAAAGAGATATTTTGCAGTAAAATTTCATTATCTTACCCATGTGACCAGTTTCCTACTGTGAGGACCCTAATGCTTGAACTTTCCCAGTAGCTTTCTTCTTCGTTCTCTGTACAATGTTTGTCTGTTTTCGCCCTAGGCTTTTGTTGATAGTCATTTTGTCGGCTTTTTTAAAAAGCTGTCTTAACACTTTATAATGTGGATGCCACTTCTTTGCATTGGTCCCCAAACTTTAAGAATAAGGTATTAACCATCTATTGAGAATGAAATTATTTGCTACTCTTCAATAGTCTGTCATTTTCCTTTCATTTCACAACATTATGTTACCACCAATGGGGTGAGAGAAGAATTGACTGACACATGTCTTGCCCTGAATGTGTGGTTGGACCATGCCAATTCAGGCTGTAGGGGGAACTCAAACAACTGGATCCAAATACTCATGACATGTAGACAACTCATGTAACTAGAAGAACAAGAGCCTCCTATTTGATGACTAACTTCCAGCATGGCGGGAAATAGTTGTAGCGTGAACTCACATCTCAAGCAGTACAGTTAGGACTCTGGTTAGCCAACTGAAAGGGACAAATCCTTAAGTGACTTTGTGAACATGGTTGTGAATGTACTGATCTTCCCCAAGCTCAAAGGCTAAATACAGTACTGGATTCAGAGTGAAAGTCCCCACTATGCAGTTGTATTAGATTACAACATTGTCCATGTGCTTAGAAAAATAGAACTGCACGTAGTTATTACAAGAAATAACATACATATGAAAATTGACTGGTTCTGATTTAGGTGTATGCCCACAAACAATAAAATCAATAGCTTTGCTCCTGTGCTATTCCATTGCTGTATGGCATAAATCAGCACATGCCAAACAAATCCATGTAACTCTTAACAAATCATGCAGGATTATTACTGGCTGTCTGAAACCTATCCCACAGAAAAAGTCTATTGCTTGGCTGCCACTGCCAATCCAAAAGTACTTTGAGAGGTGCTAGCAAATAATACATGAAATAAGGTAATACAGCATGAAACTGACCAACTTCATGGACATCAAAGCCCTAGATCAGGAGTTCTCAACCTTTTTAAGCCGGGGGCTGGGTCATGCTCCCTCAGACAGCTTTGGGGCCTGGATAGCTATTTTGCCCTTCCTACACCACATGTCACTTCCTGGTGTGGAGGCGGTGGAGGACCACATGAAAAGGTGCCATGGGCTGCATCCGGCCCATGGGCCACAGGTTGAGAATCCTGGCCCTTGATGACATCTAAAATCAAGGAAAGGTTTTCTGTACAGACCTCTCAATCTCTAAATATTAAACTAGAAAAAGATAGGAAAACCTCATGAAGAGCAAAAACAACAAATTTTGCCAAATGGATGAATAATAAAAAGTATCCCTGCCTGGAAAAGATTCTGGCTGGACCATTTGGATATCACCCAAGAGACCAGTGGTTCCCAACCTTAAATCCCCAGATGTTATTGGGCTAAAACTCCCAGAAGCCTTCACCATTGTGTATGTTGGCTATGATTTCTGGGAGGTGTGGTCACAGGATGTCTGAGGTCCAAGATTGGTAAGCAATGTAATATATTTTTGAAGCAGAATAGTAAGATCAAAGAATAATGGGGCTACTTATATTGAATGTGGAGAAATTAAATCAATGCAGAATTTATATGCATGCAATTTATGCCATATCTCATATACAAAGGAAGATCTAATATATGGCTGAGATAACACCATTGAAACTGCCCATTTTTGGTCAAATATAACCTTATTGCACAATGCTCTGATATGAAAAAAAGAAAAAAAGTGCAGGTAGTTGTGAGACCTCAGATACCATCAGTTACAACTATATTGGATGCCAACCTGCAGAATCTGTGAAAACACTCATGTAGGTATTATTGTACTATGAAAAATTGACATTCATTGGATATAAGCACCTGGATTTTATCAGAATGAAAAGGCTATTAATAGCTATTAATTAATATAAACAATAACTCATTTTCTTTATATGTAATCTGGTACACTGTTTGACATTTCTCTCTTCAGCAAAAGCATTTATCTTCAGCATTTCAGAAAAGAAACTAAACATTGATCCCCAAGTTGAAAAATTGTTTAATAGTAAATAGATTAGATGAATTCATAGGGAAATATATAAGGGGAGACAAATGGCTGATATCAGTAGAAGAGTTTTGAACATAGTAGAGTACAGTATGTAAATCAGAAGAAATCAAGGATATAGATATTAGCATTTGATATCTTTAAGGCTATTGATTCAATAGATTTTGTGACATTGAAAAAGCTTATACAGGAAATGGATTTCAAGGAATTACAAACCAACTATATGTTAAAAACCAGGCAGTAATTTTAGTGAAAAATGAAATTATAAAACGAATCAACTTACACAGAGGAACAAGGCAGGGTTGTCCTTTATCACCAAAATTATTTATATTAATGATGGAACTGTTTGCCAATGCAATAAGACAAGATGGGAACATAGAAGGTGTTGAAAACATTAAAATTAACTTATTTGCTGATTCAATGGAATCCTTAAACAATATTCAAAAAAAGTTGAAATTTTTTGAGGAGGTAACAGGTCTTAAAATCAATTGGAATAAGATGGAGATGATCCTATGTAATAAAGAGAATGTAGAAAAGATTAAGATGAAATATGGAATGAAATTAAAACAATTTTTAAGTATTTAGGGGTTAATATCTCAAATAACACACTTTTAAAAAATATGACAAAAGGAAAGAAGATTGAATGTTTACTTGAGAAATATTAAAAAATAAGCCTTTCATGGTTTGGAAGAATAGCGATTTGTAAAATGAAGTTTTTACCATTAGTAAACTTTCTATATGAAATGCTCCGAATAAAGATTACTGGAAAGGAGATAAAAAGTTGGCAAAATATGATTGATAGGTTTTGTAATAAAAATAAAAAAGTCTAGATTAAACAAAAATTTGTGGTATACTGGCCAAAATGAAGGGGGATGTGTATCCCAAATTTGAGGAATTGCTATTTAGATTCGCAAATTAAAGGGGGTAATTTAGATAATAATAGAAAATGAAGTGATATTGAATTCAAAGATCTGATGGATATAGATAAGAAATGTTTTCTACAAGAAATCAATTCTAAAAAGATTTTTAAAAACCCTCTAGAACCCATTTGGAAACATGACAAGTTACATTCAAGGAACTGGAATGACTTCCCAATCAAACTGACAAGGGAATTAAATGAGTTAGAAAAAAATTGGTCTGAGGACCATAAAAGACTGAATAGATAAGGACAAAGCCAAGGAAAAAAAGAAACAATATATACAACTTTAAAGATGAATTGGTTCAATAGATTATGACTGGAGAAATGGAATAAAATGCTTAGAAAAGTATGATCTTTGACAGAAAACAGACAAAATTTGAAGAAATATTAGGATATTCAGAACAAAAAGAAATAAAAATAAAGGGAATAATTAGTAAAGTTTATAAAATTTTAACCGATTGAGGAGAAAAACCAAGAATACTAAGGGAAATGTGGGAACAAGATTTAAAGAAAATATTGGCAAGGTGAACTGGGGTAAAATACAGAAACAAAGAATTATGGAAATATGTTGGTGAGAATAAAGGAACATTGTTATAAAATACTGTGGAGATGGTATATGGCACCACTTCGACTAAACCAATATGATAAAATAATAATAAAGAATGTTGGAGATGTAAACAATATACTGTAATGTGACATACTTCCATATGTGGTGGGAATGTAAAGAAGTTAATAGAATTTGGATACAATTTTAAGGAAATTAACGAAATACTAGATTTAAAATTACAGCCATGTCCCAGGGTTGCCTTACTAATAGACTTTGAAAGCCTTTACCTGTAAAATGGTGTGTTAACCATTGGTGTCCAGCATGCACGCCCGCACCAATCCCTACTAACCCATACCGAGCCGTCCACACTTACCTTAACACCAACTGACCATCACCGCAAGGGTCCACCAGCTGTGAGTGGGGCAACCACCCCATGAATGCAAACAACAAAAAACTACAATGCCCAGCATCCTCCACACTGCGCCACCCCTCAGCCAATGAGGCTGAAGAGCACGAGCGCGGAGGAGGCGGGGCAGCTGGCATGACAGTTTTAAAAAACTGTGCTGGGGAAAGGCCCAACCCACAAAAGGTAAGTGGGGGGGAGAGGGACTGAGATGGGGCAGGGCCCAGAAACCACGATGCTCACCCACCCCACCACCTTGCCCCCAGTCCCTGTCCCCTGCCCCACTTACTTTTTGTCACCTAAGAAGGAGGCCGTGGCCGTGTCCTTCGGCCCTGCATCCTCCCTGGGCAGTGGGAGTGGGGAAAGAGGAAGAATCCTTCCTCTCTCCCCCCCACGGCTTCGGCAGGGAGAAAATTGTCTCTCTGGAGGCTGCTCCGGCCTTCCCATAGCTTGGGGGAAAAGAGGAAAAGACCTTCCTCTTTCCCCCAGGCTTTGGTGAGGCAATAGGAAAAATTATTCTCCCCATGGCCTCGGAGGCCAGTGCCAGCCTCCCCGTAGCTTGGGGGAACAGAAGACCATCCTCTTCTGCCCCACCCCAGCTTTGGCAAGGCAGAACTACAGCTTCCCTACATGAGATGGAGGCCAAGAATGGTGCTCCATTGTTGGCCTCTGTCTACTGTAGGGAAGGGAATGCCTTCCACAGAGGATGGAGGCAAAAAGTTTTTGGCCTCCGTCCTCCAAGAAAGACAAACTGCTGCTTCCCTACAGGAGATGGAGGCCAAGAACAGTGCTCCGTTGTCGGCCTCCATCTCCTGTAGGGAAGGGAATGCCTTCCATGGAGGAGAGAGGCCGAAAGCTTCTGCCCCCGTCTCCCAAGGAAGACGAACCATTGCTTCCCTACAGGAGATGGAGCTGAGAATGTTGCTCCGTTGTCGGCCTCCTTCTCCTGTAGGGAAGGGAACACCTTCCGCAGATGATGGAGGACGAAAGCTTCGGCCCCCGTCTTCCGAGAAAGATGAACTGCTGCTTCCCTACAGGAATCGGAGGCCAAGAACGGTGCTCCATTGTCAGCCTCCTTCTCCTGTAGGGAAAGGAATGCTTTCTGTGGAGGGCGGAGGATGAAAGCTTTTGCCCCCATCTTCCAAGAAAGATGAACCGCTGCTTCCTTACAGGAGATGGAGGCCAAGAATGGTGCTCCATTGTCGGCCTCCATCTCCTGTAGGGAAGGAAATGCACCCTCTCTCTCTCTCTCTCTCTCTCTCACACACACACACACACACACACACACACACCCCTACTGAGCTGCACATTTCAAACCAGCCCAGTGTGTGTGTGTGTATGCACCAAAATCACCCCTAATCACCAACACACAAATTAAAAATGCCCAGCAAGGCTGGGAAAAATATGCTAGTAAGGAGTCAAATTAGTATTATGGCAACAGCAGCGAGGCTGTTGATAGCCAAAAACTTGGAAAAGATATACGAATTTCAGGTTTGAAGAATGGTACAAAGAATTATGGAATATGGCCATAAATGAAAAATTGACATGTGAGCTAAAAATAAAAAAGGTCTGGTGAAAATGAATGCATTTAAAGATATTTGGGGGGAGTTTATCAATTATGTATTTATTAAGGGAAATGGCATGAAACTGGGTCAAGAATCATATGGTTTTTAGAAATAGGAGGTTAGTTGTTAAACTAACTTCCTGTTATTGGCAAATTCACACTGATGCAATCTAGTTGATCACACATAATTATGTTTATCTAGAATTATCTTTAATAGTACCAAACAAACAGTGGACACCAACTAATAGGGATAATTAATGCTTTAACACAGGGGTTCCCAACCTAAGGCCCACAGGCTGGATGCAGTCTGTGGCACCATTTCATGTGGCTCCCCACCCCACCCCTCCAAGGGCATTCGAAAAACAAAATAGCCACCCCTTTGAAGCTGTTAGGATAAAATGGCCACCCCCATCATGCAGGCAGGGCAAAATAGCCATCCAGCCCTCGAAGCTGATTGAGAGAGCATGACTCGGCCCCCAGCTTGAAAAGGGTGGGAGCCCCTGCTTTAACAAGAACATTGTTTTGTTGCCATTTTTACAATGGTCCCCCAACTGTTCCAGCAGGTGGCTATAGAGTGTGATAAAATCCTGTGCAGCTGACATCTGTTGGGATAGCAGGTACAAGTATTGTTCTTTCATTCCTAGAGATGTTATAAGAGATATATACTGTATGCATATTGAAGAGGGTCTTCTCCTGTATAGTTTACAGATTATGGAATTCATTTACTTCTAAGTTGTTCCCACTCTGACTGGTTTAAGAAAGGAGCAAACACACTTTTTAAGACTGCAATCTCACATCTAACCTGTTCTGTGGTGGTGTTTTTAATTGTACTGCATTATTCTTGAATGTCATGTTTATAACAAATTTGCTTGATTTTAATGGTTTTATTAAGGAGGCTGTCTTATATGACGTTATGATTTTTTTTAGCTAAGTGTGGTTTTATATGTTTTTGTTTCTTAAAAATGAGCTTGTAAGTCACTTTGAGTGCTATTTTAGTTGAAAGGCATGAGAGGAGTTGTTTAGTTAGTTAAAATATGTAAGATGAAGATAACAATCTTACAACAAAACCTCTGCTCAATTCTCCAACACCTTGTATAGATTGTATGTGAACAACTGCATATGTGTAAGCTTTCCACTAGAAAATTGAAACCCCAAACCATACATGATTCTTCACTGCGTAGAGCATTTGCCTATGAGCAGCTGAAGCTTTCTTTTTTCACATACCTTTGTTCAATATGCAGATCTGTGGGACAGCCAGAATTTCAATATGGAGGAAATTGTGGGTTTGCATCTCTCCACATGTCTGTGGTCTGCATGCTGAACAAAACAAAAGAGGTAATCCTAATCCTGCACTAGCATTGGTGAATAAACAGTGATGTCAGGTTTCAAATCCTTCATGATTTCAATATCATTTGGTGTGAAAGCTGTAAATGAGCTCCAGAAAAAGGCTACATCGGTAGCTGCATGAAAAGAGACTCCTCCTACCTACTGCAATATAGTCTATGCCAACCTCGTGCAAGGTGGGTCAGAATATCTGTGAGAATAGGGCGACGTGTGTCAGGCGGCAGCCACGTACACGTGTCCACCCCCCTAATACATGGCTTATTCAGAAGGCCCTCACATAATCAGGAAAGCCCCGTGCTTTGGCCATGAGTATCAATGCTCAAAGCCTGGTGGCTATGGTGCGTGGAGCCAACCCAAGATCATAGGGCAGACTATACAATCTAAAACCCAGTCGACCAATGTCGGCCGCCTTTTGGGTAATTGCCTTTACCAACAAAAAGGCTCTAAAATGAAGGATTGGATGCCGATGCGCAGTGCGCGTTCGAGTTACCAATACATGCAATTCGCCCGGTTCACGTCTCCTTGCCAAATGACCATATCACAGCCAGGAGTGGAGAGGGTGGCTCACAAGAGTCCGGAGCCCAGCCGCAGAACCGGGCTATCTGCAGGCGGGGGAAAGCATAAGTAATATCGTTATAAATAACTGGCACACGTTTAGCCCAAAGAAGCACCTTAAAGCGCATGAACCCCAGAACAATATGCAAGCTTGAGGCCATGACTCAGGTGATTTAGACGTTCGGGCATTGACAATGTGCACCACCGCAGCATTACCACACAAAAGTGAAGCACAGAATCAGGCCGCCTGTCCCCCAGAGCATAAAGGGTACCCAGAATTGAGAAGATATGTTAGAAACATAAGATCGCGTAAACGATCCATGCCCTGGCATCCCTGGGGCCAATGACCATAGACCCCTGTCCTTAATTAAATCCCCCCACCCGGGGAGCCGGAGGCATTCAACTGTACTTGTAACTGGGGCTGACCAGAAGCTCAAACCTCCCGATGCGACAGCATGGAAGTCCTGCGGTAATGTGAGCCAAACCAACAGGTCCGCTCATAAACCCCTAATCAGCTGTACCCCGTGGCTTCGTTTAACGAGACCCGCCCTAGTGTGACCCAGACACTAGGCGAAAGCACTGCCTGGTATTACCACTCTGCAGGCGAAGTTGATGCGCCCCTGCATCACGTGTGACTCTCGTAGAGGCACCTTCCACTTGGCAACATTGCCACCTTGCAGCAGGGGCCGCTCACCCTAACCGACAATTCGGTCACCTGGCCCTCTTGCACGTCATTCAAAAGAGAGGTGCCTCGCCTTGTTGACCGGTGAACCCCATCTCCAGAATACAGGCCAAATTCCTGTAACCCTATCCCCAGACTACAAATGGCTGTCCCCGGGCCATTCTAGATAAAGAACCAGGCAGCAGCCCTGTTCACTGACCGTCTGGCACGGTCCAAACGCTGGGACAAAGAGTCGCCCATGATATTGCATCGGCATGATATATGACCATAGCAATTGTGTAGACGGCCATAAGTGGCAAAGAAATGCCAGGTCACTGCACTCGGAAGTCTTTAAGTCCGGGCCAGCAATCCGGGTAAGATCACCGCCTCCGAAGTGCAGCATTAAAACATGTGGCGGCCCAGCATCCCCAATGGACATCAGGAATGTCAACAGTTTCCGCCACCTCTATGCCATGCACCCATACCACTGCATACACGCAGATACGCGCCGTCCAAGATGGGGTCCCCATTCTAATCAAGCGGCAGACTGCGCCGCCCCAGTGCACAGAGTTGTGGCCCACCAGCCACACTACCACCAGTGTGCGGGAACACACTGTGTCTGTAAAATAAGGAAGGAGAATAGTGGGCAGACAAGACACTCATTCAGTGCAGGGACGAATGGACAGAGGAAATTGGGCAAATCCACACCTGCCCCTGCAACATATGTCGGGCTCTGGGCATCCAAACGGAGCCGCAGCTGATGCGGTGCCCAACCAGGAGGAATGGGTACCAATTCCAGTTCAGTCAGGGTAGACCCGGCTTGGTGGCAGACGACAGGCCGGGACGCGAACCAAGGGCTGCCACAAACACCTGTGAGGGAGCGACCAGACATATGGCAGCACCAGGCTAGTAGCCTCTCCTGGCTGATCTGCCCTTGAGGAGCGAAGCCTCACCAGAGCCCACTCCTCATCGCGCAACCCATGATCTAGCGCCAGTACCCTGCAAAACATGTCCCCCGTTGAAGGTAGTAGCAGCTAACTCAATCTGGGAGCTCCAGATCCAGGTAGAGGTGGTTGCCCGAAAGTGGACTTTCCGCACGCAGCATAAGCGTTGCCGCGTAAGAGTCACATACAGTAACCACACTCGCTAACATGGGTCATCGCTGGTCTCACAGGGGAAGGGGCTGCCCTAAGCCTAAGGTCTTGACATATGCTAACCATGACGGGCCAGGGAAAACAACCACGGCCCTGCCATCATTGTCCCAGCACTGCACCATTGGAATGGCCAAATGAGGACGGGCCCTCATACATCCTGCCATGGATGCCCAATAGGCCGGCAACCAATCGGCCCCATAGGGGGGGGCAGGGTGCGGCGACGGGGTAACTCCTTGACCCTGTCGTCCTACCCCTAATTCCCTAATCAGTGTGTTCAAAATAGAGGAGGGAGAAAACTTGAATATATTCCCCAAACCACAGTGCCTAGCTAATAGCCCAGTACAAGTCGGCACCCAGGGGCATAGAGCAACTGGCCAACAGCAGAACCACCGTTGGCACTGATTGTAGTGGATAAACACATAACCGGCCCTACGGGCCCAGGGGAAGTAAATAAAAGCATAGGGGCGGTAACCTCATTAAGAACCAGAGTGTAATTGTCCTGCTGCGACTATGGCCACTACACACAGCGTGACAATCTAGTGTCAGAGGTGTGCTAACTTGACCAGGATACTCACTCGGTGCACCCCCACGAGCCGCCCCCACTGGGGGTTCCGGCCCGTGGCGGGCGTCGGAGTTCGCGATGTCCCTGTCACTCCGTGTTCCCGTGTGTCCAAGGCCGGATGGGGAGCCGCGAGGTGCCAGCCTACGCTGGCCTGAAGGCCTCCGGCAGCTCAACCCTGTTGGCGGCCCACTATGCAGCCATGGCCGGCACGTGGGCTGGAACCACCAAGTTGGTGCGCCCACCATCCGAGGTGGCGGAGTAATGACCATTGATGCCTCCATTGCCCAATTGGAGGCAAGGGAGCATCCGCAACATCTAACCCACCAAGACAAGGTGGGCCGGATGGGCCAGATGGCCCCACCAGGTGAATGACAGTGGGGCGGAAACCCACACCGTGCCCAAGTGAGCCGCTATGCCCAATCTGGGCCAATAAGCAGCAGGGGTAAGAACCCCAGCGAGGCAGGCTTGTGCCACCCCCCCGCCCGAGCCCTCACCCTGGGCTCATTAAAACTGCGGGGTTGCCATCCGAGCTCTCCGGCCTGATGGGATGCCCGAAAAATAGGGGGTGGGCTGAGGCCAAGGGAGAACAGAGAAGCATTCCGTTCTGCAGCACTCTGGAATCGCACTGCTGACTTTTAGCCTCCCAGGCAGCCTCTTAGCCACCTGAGGCAAAGCTAAAAGAAAGCCTCGAACAGAGGCTAGGAGAGGAGGAAGCGACAGGGCAAACTGCTCCGCTCCATCGCTTCTAAAAGGAAACCGAGCCTCTTCCAAAGAGGCGAGAAAGTAAAAGGAAGCCTAGAAGCAAAATCAAGCCTTTTGCAAAGAGGTGAAAAGGGGGAGGAAGCCACGGAGCAAACTTCTCCGCTCCGTCGCTTCTAAAATGGCAGCTCGGCTGCCTCGTGGCCACCCCTTTTATAGAGGAGTGGCCACGCCCCCTAACTACCCGGATGTCCGAGTCCAGGGGCCCCCCCGCAAAGAGCGTGGTGGCCATTTTGGCGCCGCGCTTTCATTCCCCGGGATGTTTCTTAAAGAGAAAATTAAACTGAATTTCCTATAGAAATGCATTGCATGCAATTTCCCACAGGAAGGCACTGAATTTAATTTAATTTTCGCACTTGTATGCTGCCCAATCAGGAAACCCGACTCAGGGCGGCTCACATGATAATTAAACAATATACACAGTAAATACACAATACTATAATATACAAAATTCAATCTACAAAAACAGAACATAATAATATACAACAAAACAATACAATAATATAATATAATGCTAAAGTCACAGTCACATGGATAAGTTTTATTTATTTATTTATTTATTTATTTATTTATTTATTTATTTATTTATTTATTTATTTATTTATTGTTAAATTTCTATACCACCCACTCAGCAAAAGCCGACTCCGGGCGGTTCACACAGTGGGTAAAGTCAGATAAAAACCAGCAATAGGAACCCTTCCCTAAAAAAGAGAGGGGTGCAGGAACCGGAGAAACTGTGGGGCATGCATCGTCCCCTATATTAACCACCCAACGGAAACCATCCCTCCACCTGCACCCCAAACTTGGCCCGCCAGCCAGGCTTTTAGTCCTTTTCTATAGGGCAACAACTCAGTCTGGACAGACAGTTCTACTGGCAGGAGGTTCCAAAGGGCTGGTGTGGACACAGAGAAGGCTCTCCTCCTTGTGCCAGAGAGGCGAGCCCCCCTGGCCGATGGCACTATTAGAGAGCCCCTCCAGTCTGCTCTGGTCGGATGGACAGACATCCTTAGGATGATGCGGTCTCTAAGGTAACCTGGCCCACTACCATATAAGGCTTTAAAGGTCAAAACCAGCATCTTGAATTGCACCCGGAGGCATACGGGTAACCAGTGCAGCTCCCAAAGCAGTGGTGAGGCATGGGCATAACGTCCACCCATCACCACCTGGGCTGCCGCATTCTGGACCAGCTG
Organism: Bradypodion ventrale; assembly: GCA_035047345.1. Lineage (NCBI taxonomy): Eukaryota > Metazoa > Chordata > Lepidosauria > Squamata > Chamaeleonidae > Bradypodion > Bradypodion ventrale. Next base: position 237,877,955 of record JAWDJE010000004.1, read on the forward strand.
CAGCCTCCGAATGGTCATCAAGGGCAGCCCCATGTAGAGGGCATTACAATAATCTAGTCTGGAGGTCACCAGAGCATGAGTGACCATGAGCAAAGAGTCCCGGTCCAGGAGCGTGCGCAACTGGCGAATCACCCGAAGTTGGGTGAAGGCCCTCCTGGCCACAGCCACCACCTGTTCTTCTAGCAGCAGCCGCAAATCCAGGAGGACCCCCAAGTTGCGCACCGGGTCGGTCTGGGGCAAGATAGCCCCATCCAAAACCAAAGATGGTAGCTCCCGGGATAGCACAGGACCCCCCATCCACAGCCACTCAGTCTTACTAGGATTCAGCTGTAACCCATTCACCCCCATCCAGACCCCAACCGCCTCCAGACAACTGGAAAGGACTTTGACTGCATCACTGGGGGTCCCCACGGGCCGAGATGTACAACTGTGTATCATCTGCATATTGGTGGTACCGCACCCCGTGGGAATGGATGATCTCACCCAGCGGCTTCATGTAGATGTTAAATAGGAGAGGAGAGAGTACCGAGCCCTGAGGCACCCCATATTTTAGGGAAGTAGGACTGGACTTCTCGCTCTCCAACCACACTGACTGGACTTCTCGCTCTCCAACCACACCATACTGTGCCCTGGATCCCCAGTCCTCGGAGCCGTTCCAGAAGGATACCGTGGTTGACGGTATCAAAAGCTGCTGAGAGGTCAAGAAGAGCAAGAATGGACGGATGACCGCCATCCCACTCTCACCAGCGATCATCCATCAGTGCGACCAATGCAGTCTCAGTATCATATCCAGGTCTGATTCCTGACTGGAAGGGGTCCAGATATTCTGCTTCATCCAGTACCCCCTGCAACTGATGCACCACTGCCTTTGATTCCTGACTGGAAGGGGTCCAGATATTCCGCTTCATCCAGTACCCCCTGCAACTGACGCACCACTGCCTTTTCCAATACTTTCCCCAAAAAGGGGAGGTTGAAACAGGTCTGTAGTTGGTTAGGACTGCTGGATCGAGGGATGGCTTCTTCAGGAGGGGACGCACCAAAGCATGTTTCAACGGTGCAGGAAATATCCCCTCCCAAAAAGACACATCAATTATAGCCCCAACCCAGCCACCTGTCACCGTCTTAGAGGCTGTTACCAGCCAGGCGGGACAGGGATCCAATGGACAATTAGTGGCGCGGACCGCCGCAAGGAGCCTGTCCACTTCATCGGGGGCAACAGGATCAAACCGATCCCAGATAACACAGCAAGACTGTGCACTAGCTCCCCCCTGACCCTCCCCATCCACGCCAAGATTAAACCCTGAGCAAATCCGATCGATTTTCTCCACCAGATGGTCAGCAAAGTTCCAAACAAACAACAATGTCTGGGGGGGGGGGGGTTTGCAGGCATCCTCAGCCTCAAGGCGGGACATCTTCTGCCGCTCAAGTAAAATAATAAAGTACAAAATATAATAGAATACAATAACATATAGCAAGAATACATAAGTCATGTTATGTTATCGTAGAAACAATACACATCATAAAAGAGCAAAGAGAAAAGAATTTCAAAGCCTAACAGAGACATTACAAAGCAGTGGCGAAGCTCCTAAAGCCGCCAAGCCCCAGCAGCTGAAACCACTTCTCCCTCCAGCTGGGTGGGCCAAGGGGCAGGCGTCTGGTGGCCATGGTGGTGGACTTCTTAAAGCTGGAGTTCTGAAAACTAATTAATCCATTGTGAAAAAATTACGTAAACCGAGCCACTATTTTCTATAGATTTCCTTTTGTTCTGTGATTTTTGTGTTAACCAAGCTGTTTGTTAACTGAGGTTCCACTGTACTAGAGTAAATAAAATAGGTGCAAAAATGAAAGTTACCCTATTTTTTAAAATAAGAATTAAAAAACTCAAAATCCATAAAAAAGCAATAGCTTTTTTGGGCCAAAATATAATTAAATGTCCCTTCTCGATTGCTTACTCACCTACACATTTAAAATCACCTATCATTGTCTGTCTGGCCAGGTTATCTTGCTATGGTAATAGAGTAGACCATACTGCCAGGAACTCAATGCTGAGTGTCAGGCAGTGGTTAATTAACCTGACAACACTGAGGACTAACGGCCTTGGGTGCCAGAGTTCATACGGAAGGATGATGGTCCATTTGGTCCATAAATCCCATTTGAATCCATCTTGATGGAGGGCAGCAACTTCATCAATCCTGGCCTGGGGCTGATGAGGACTCTGCATGCCAAAAGAGCTCAGGACCAGAAAGTTACTCATGGAACTGGATCAGTGGTATGGGTGTCACACTGCGATGCAGAAGGCAGATGAAAGGCCACTGCATTATATTCTCAGGACAGTCTTCATGGCTGATCGCCATGAGGATCACTAATATTTGGATTCAGATACGGCAGAAGAAGAAGATCATTATAAAGAGCTCTGAAGAACCAAAAGGTCCATACCCTATAGTGGAGTTATAGCTGGTCCTAATAAAAATGTGGACTCCCTGTGAAAATTTACCTTGCTTTCCATCTCTGGAACATTTCTTCCCTAAACTTAACCAAACGAATTCTTGTCCATCACTTCTCTCTAGAGAATGAACAAACTATAATGGAGGCAGTAGCATATTATCTATATCCCACTAGAACATATACAAAAAGACTTTGGAGGACATTTATATAATGCCAACAAAGATATGTCATCATGTACTTACAGAAAGAGTAACATGATACAAGCTGTATTTATGCAGAGAGTTAGTGTAATGCAATGATCTATGAGAATGTTCTCTCACAGGGGAGTGCATCTCCAGGAGTGATTTACTTTTGTAAAGGAAATGAATACCCTGATGTAATAAAATTGTCATGTACCACATTGATCTCCTTGCTACAGAGGAAGTGAGGAAGAACTTAAATTTATATAAAATGAATATAATGGAATAATAAACACAGAGGGAGTAGATATTACAAAGTGATGTACACATTTACAAGGGAAATAAATAGAATGGAGAGATCTACTTTTATAAGGAAAGGACATTTAGAGGAGTGATATTCACATTTATAGGAGAGAAGAGCCTCATAGTCTCTGTTCTTTTTTTCTTCTTCCAGAGAAATGAAAGCACTACCACAATGAAAACTGATTTAACAACTATTTTCTTTTGGCTGCAAATGCTATATCAAAGATGAAGGCCATTATCCAGAGACTGAGGAGTGAAGACAGAGTGAATGATGAGAAAGTAATTTCCAGTTTCAAAAGCAGAAAACTGTGCCTTCCAAATGAAAATTAACAAGCTAAAAAAATAGAAGTTCCATCACTTTGATGGAAGAGATCCTTTATATCAACATATTGAGGGAAGCTTTAGGTAGCTCTTCTTTACATCTTTTTGTCATTGAGAATTAAAAATTATCAAAATGACAATTTTATCTTTCCTAAAAACAGCTTCCAACATTAAGTATGAACAAATCAATGGTTTCAGTCTCTTAAATCTCCCAAATTTTTATTTCACATCTTTTGAATCAAATTTATGAAGAAAATTGTGACATCTTTAAAAATTCACGTGAAAACCATTAACATTTATCAGCTATACATTCAGAGTTTTCTAACTAAGCTAATTTTTGAGCTTCATTTTCTTCCACTTTTAAAAATTTTCACTCCTTTCAGTTCTTTTCATCAAACATATGAAGAGATTGATACGTTGTTAGAAGTTCTTATACAAAAAGAAATTTCACAAAATCTGACCCCTTTTCACATCTCTAATGGTGAATTTCCATCCTGGATCACAGAAGCTGATATTTTTTTATCTCCCTTTATGCCTTGAAGAGGAGGATCTGTTGGGTTCACCATGTCAGTTTTGGGTTCATTATAACCAGCTATTTATTGTGACCAGATTCTTGGAACATTTATATTATACTACTATCCTAACCAATATTTTCCTATTTTTAATGCAAGGAAGCAATCCTAAAGGGTTGCTTCACCAGTTTCTGTACTACAAAACAGTTGAATCATGGATCTCACTTGCCTTTTTGCCAGTACTGCCATCTATGATGTTATGTATTCTTTTCCTCTTAATTCCCCTTTCCATAATTATAGCGCTCTCTTTTACTCTCTCTGATGCCACTCCAGTGGCCAGCAGGGGTTACAGCCATAACTTTGCATTCTAAACAGGCAAGGTTATGCCAACTAGGACAGCCAAATTGTTGTTTGTGATGATATCTGGCAGAGAGCTCCCACTCTCAACGGTCATAAAATCAGCACAAGCATAACTATTTTTGTCGAAGGGGAAACAGAAATTTCAGAGAGCGCTTTTTACCCAGCTGTTATCAATTATTCTATTGACCCTTCCACTTCAGTTTGGTCATCCCTTCTGCATCAAGAAATCCAAAGACTTTCACCAGGCGAAAGAATTCTTGTATTGAATTATATTCTGACACATTCAGTTCTTAAGGCATACAAATCTAATGAGAGAGCCTAGTCCTAGGTAGTAATGGATGTCTAAATACAGGATCTGAAAAACTAGCTCATTTCTCAGCCAGCCACAGAGCAAGATTTACACAAAAACTAAGCATGGTGGCTGGATAGTTCAGTGAATTAGGTATCTGGTTGAAGAGCTAGAGTTTAGAATTTAGTTCCTCACTGTGCATCCTAGAGGAGCCAGCCTTGGGCAAGCTGCACAATTCCAGCACACCCTTGGAAGAAAGGAAGGGTAAATAATTTCTGAGTACTCTCTACTTGGAAAATACTAGGAAGGGTCACCGTCAGTCAGAACATATATTAAGTAAGCTACTGCTTAGAGCCTCAGAGGATAAAGGGACCACTAAGCAATTTATCCTCCATTTTTAGCAATTACACTTATATGCTGCCCCATAGCGTTTAGTGCACTCTCTGAGTGAATCACAAGAAAATTAGCATTTTGCCCCCCCCCCAAAAAATATATATGCTGGGTACTCATTTTACCAACCTCAGAATGATGGAAGGCAGAGTTAACCTAGAATTCCTTCAGGATCAAACTCACAATGTTTTGGCTGCAGTACAGCATTCTAACTACTGCATGAGCAGGGCTCTTTTTATTTTGATAATATCAAGTCTTCTTAAATTTGACATAGTTACAGCTTCAGCTGTCTTAATCTGGCTTTACCTAGCTAGTATAGTCAGCAGTATAGTCAGCAGTTCGACAGCAAGAAATTGCAAAGTAGATAAATAGGGACCACTTCAGTGGGAAGGTAACCAGCCTTCTGTGTGCTCTGGTGTCTAGTCATGCCTGCCACATGACCACGGAAATGTCTGCAGAAGCAGACAGCGCTGGTTCTTCGACTTTGGAACACAGAGGAGCTCTGAATCCTAGAGTCAGATAGGCCTGGCTTTCGAGTAAGGGAGACCTTTACCTTTACTATAGTCAGTGGCTGCGGTGTGCTGGGGATACTGGGTGTGTAATCCAAATGTCATTTCTTCAAGTTCTGTCTAAGTCCAAATTTAGGAAGGGGTTTATAAATGAGTCACTCCTATGCATCAGTGTTTTCTCTAAAGTGATTCACATACTGTACATGTTACCAGTGAGCTATGTAAGGTAGCCCTGAATTAGCAATGCAAAACATCTTGTCAAAGAAGTCAGCAGAATGCAACATAGCCACATTCCAGACATCCTTTGCAAACGTTAGGAATACAAGGCACAAAATGTAAAAAGGAAAATCCAGAATTTAAAATTGAAGAGAGGTAAATAAATACGTGTGTGGCTTCCCTTAACAAAAAATAATATTAGGAAACCAGGATTGCTAATGTCATATATCACAAACATAGTCCTTTGTGCAATATCTAATCATCAAGTCTGTATGTTCTCAAACAAGAAAAGATTGCTGTATACTGTCTATCTTATTTTGTGTAGGTTCTTAGCACCATAGCACCTACAATGTAGAACCCTTTATTAGGTATGAAGAAACAATTCTGCTCTGAATGGAATCAGTATGAAAGCAGGCAAGTGTGAAAAGCTGCAAAGTAACTATTTTGTTACATGTTTTTATGACATAATTATATTGATCTGAAAGACATTCATCCAGAACCACAACCTATTATACCCTACGAAATAACGAAAGCCTGTATAATCTTTTCAATCACTTGATATTCATGGTCTTATTCAAAGGTCTCTGAATATGTCATGTGTGTAATACCAATGCAAAATTTGGCACCATAGTCACTCCCAGCAATATGTTTCAATAAGGTAATTTTCTTGCTGCCGAGGAAGATCAGCAGGGTGCAATCCTGAACAAAAACAGAGTATGACATCTTATTCAAGCATACATCTGGAGGACAAAACTATACTTTATTAAAGAAAAATGAGTTTTAAGGATTGTTTTGACAAGCAATAAAAAAAATGCTCACCTCACTTTACATACCATATAGAGTTTAAATTTAAAGCAATAGGAAGTAAAGGGCTGGAAGATTAATGTGAAGCCCTTTTCTTATAAATTATGGAAATACTCAAAAAGAGGCTAATGATATTTTATGTAGGATACATGAAATTTGCCATAATGGCAAATATGTTGCACAATTACTTGTATCTATATCTATCTATATCTGTCTATCTCTCTATCTATCTATATCTATATCTATATCTTTATCTTTATCTATATCTTAAACGTATGTGTAAAATACAAAAAAACACAATGTAGCTTTATGCAAGCAAATTTTATTTCTAAATGCTCATGTTCCCAACCTCCTCCCCCTTTAGGATAGAATATGAGGCGCAAGTAACATATTTGTCAAATCCACAGCTCTTGTTCATTCCTGCAAATTCTAAGGCAGCTTTCAAGAATGTAGTCTTCCCAAAGCAGCATACAATATAAACTATACAAACTAAAATGTGTTTTAAACAAACTGCTGCAACCAAAAAGCCAGGTAAAACAGTTAAAACAAACACAATCCAAAATAAATGCACTATCCTTATTTTTAAAAGGTTAAAAACCATGGGAAGAGAATGTCTGTTAGACTGACCTTGAGACTCAGATGCCTGAAGTTTGAGGTGAATACAAGGATCTCCTAGGGGTTTTAAATTGCAACAATAAATTTTTATTTCTTTTACAGGACCCAGAAATCCTTAAAGTTTATATAATGCAAAAAGCTAGAATATTTTGGTCAGATAATTAAAAATAAAATGTATTTTATTTTCATATTGTTACAGTTGATCATTCAAGAGAAAGAAAAAAAATAATTTTGTGAGGGAGAGGAATATATTGAATGAATAATTGGGGAGATAAGGTACAACACAATATTATTGCTGGGATATGGCACATGTAATGTCAGGAAAGCCACACTGATATCCATGTTCTTTTGAGAGATGAAACAAGAATTATTAATATGAATGTGTCTGATTATTTTCTGTACCATTTCCCCACAACTGCAAGGCAAAATCTGCCAAATACTGAATAGAGCATCATGTCTGCATAAGTACTCCACTCTGCACATCAATAGGATTCGTGCTTTAGCCCCTTAACAGATAAGACAAATTTTGAAGAGCAATGTCAGTAAAATTCACTCAGCATAAGGAATGCAATATTTTTACCTCCTGCCATCCTAGCAGTTCGAAATCAAAAAATTGCAAGTACATAAATAGGGACCACTTCAGTGAGAAGGCAAACAGCATTCCGTGTCTAGTCTTGCCTGCCACATGACCATGGAAACATCTGCAGAAGCAGACAGTGCTGGCTCTTTGTCTATGAAAGATGAGCACTGCTCCCTAGAGTTAGATACGACTGGCTTTCGAACAAGGATGACCTTTACCTTTACAAATGTCAGAGTGTGGAACTGATTAAACTACCATTATTTTAGTATGAGGGTTATTTTACTGCATGAATAGAAAATTTTCACCATTCCACTTAAAGAGGTTGACCAGATAGAAAATGGGTCTTTTTTTCAGTATTGAAAGAAAGCAATCTTCACTGAGACTTGCATTTGGAGTCAAGATACTAGCTTAGGAGATGAAAGAGTAGGAGTATGGTATTTGCTGTGGTGTCCTTTACATCCTGCTATCACCAGGCTTAGGTGGTTGCCCAACTTTGTCTAATGCTTGCACTGGTCTTAATATAACTGCCATGCTTTAAGTGAGCCTTAAGATACCTCAGAATTTCCATCTTTTAAAAGTGTCCAGGTGACTTGCTTTTATTTGTGTACCAGCCTTGCATTTTTAAAACACAATATTTCAATTTCCATTAGATTTTATATTGTGATGATTTATGGTTGTGTAGCCTTTTTTTTTTTTTTGCTCAGTTTGAGCAGCGTGAAATGGAGTCTTCCTTAAGAGCATGGGTACGAATCAAACTTAATAATATATGTTTTCTAACACAAAGTTTGTTCTCTGGTTTATAACGAAAAAGGAGATTGCTGGGATGTTGTTTTTTTGCTCCTGCAGTTTTTAAAATGATTTGTTAGGGATCTGCAGCTGCAGTTTGAGAATACCAAACAGCTTGAAAACAGTGTTGTGTCTGAAGCTTGCAATAAAGAGACCAACAAGCAGTGAATCAAGCAACGATGCAACGGTTTATTCACTACTCTTGGAAAACAATAATACAGCTTAGCTGGACATGAATTGGCTGCACTCGTTCCCGCTATTTTACTACCTGGGATCAGTTTGGCACCAGCACCATACTGTAGGTAATCCATACGTGTGTGTGTTGTGCCTGCATGTGAACCAAGAACCAATGCCCTATTTGTAAGTGGCACTTATATAGCATCCGAGCGGCTGTTGCCCAATGTTACAAGTTATCAATCCTTTTGGACAACCTTAATCAGTAATGATATATTCCAGCAATGATGAATCCCCACTAGGATCCAAACTACTAACCAATCAGGTATTACCCATTTGCATAAGAGTGCGCCTTGAAACTAGGGATAGGCACACCAATTTTACCTTTAACTAAAATGGCAGAAATTGCAATTTTAACATGCTATAATAAATATTAATAATAACGCTAATATTATTTCAATACACAACAAACAGTCAGTGCTGCTAAATGCTTATTGAAAGTGAAAAGGGGTGTTGGGCTAAGCATATTAAAAATGACTCTGCTGTGAAGTTCTTAACTTAATAATAACACGATTAGGAAGTTATTGCAAGCCAAAGCCTTGCAGCAATTTGGCCCTTTTACCTCCATCACCTCCTCTCAACAGATGAAAAACCAATGGTTGACTTTTATTAACCCTCCCCATATCCATCCTATATGCTTCAGCATGGATGTTCCTGTCTATTTGAAATGACTCATCTTTTCCGTGAAGAGATGTTGTCAGCAAACAAAAGGCTTGACAGGAGATCTGGAAGAGACATCGTGATGGATCCTTCAACATAATAGGATTTGTTGATGAGAGAGATGGTGAACTGTGAACCATTTGTAAAATTATTTCCCTTTATTGCTATCTTTGCTTGAAAAGCCATACTACCCCACTGCGGTGTCTTTTAAGCTTTACAAACTGTTTATTCCCTGCACAAGAATTATGCAGGGTTATTTATAAATATCATAGGCTGCTCAGAAATCAGAGGGAAAAAAGAAAATGTTATCCCTCAGAGCTGTGCAAACAGTTTATAATCTTTCATTTTCTAGCCATCTTGGAACAGAAAGGCCCAGCTCAGTTGACCCCTGATATTTATAATGAACAATCCTTTAAAACCCACTGAGACTTGCCGGAAAGAAACAGCATCACTCAAATAGTGCAAATAAGGTCACACAGAGCAATATGATGCCAGTCTCTAAGCATACTAAACTATGAGCCTTCCCTCAAAATACTATTTTCTCTCTGTGTAAGCAAGTCAGTTTTAAAGACAGCATGCCATATCAGCTAGGTGCTAAAGCCATCAGTACAAGACTTTTCAGGAGTGTATGTGTGTGAGAGGAAGAAAATCTAAGCAGAAAAGGCATTTTAGGTTTGTGCACCTGGTTGTGTTACTACATTTTTGGTTTATTAATGTGTCACCTGTGCCAAATAAATAATTTGTCTCATAGATTGAAAATTCTCAGAGACTCAACATCCTGCTGATGTACATGGTCCCATGTACATGTTTCTCTACTTCCTCACTTTATCTTCACAGAAATCCTGTGATACAGGTCATGCAATGAGGACCATGGTGCATCGGGATGCTTTGATTAGCCAAATTTCCATGTAACACTCTGCTACACCACACTGGCTTTTGAGCTTTTCTCTGGAAAATAACTCATCTGTGAAACACTCCAGCTTTTCCCTCTTCAAGTCCCTGCTGTAACGGATGAACAACAACCCTCTGGGGGCACAATGGGAAGATGAAAAGGGAAGGAAATTCCTGTGTGACCGCATTTCCAGGATTTCCCAGCCATCATGACACTTCTCCCCCTTGTGGTTTGTGCAATTTTGCTCTAGTCTCTGTTTCTTTTTTGAAGCTTAAGAAAACAGACACACAGAGAGAAAAAGTAGAAAAGAACAAGCTGTTGCATAGTAATAGGCATATCCCAACAACCTGTGGCATGCTTCTACTTTTAAATGCCCATGAAGCAAGAAGGCGGGAGTAATTGTTGTTTTATGAAATTATGCAATTTCGCAATTGTAATCTCAGAAATGCACAAATGTGTGGCATTTATGATAAATATTGATATAATAATTGTGCAGATTCTCTTCAAGGCCAACAACAATATACCTCACCCTCAGAGATCAAAGAAATCAAATTTGTACTTAGTTGTTTAGTGAACAAGAAAAGAACCAGGTTTTGATCTGCCTTCTTACCAGTAATCTGAAATATGCTGCCATTTCTCTTTTAAACATTTACTGTTTAGGACAAAACTGTCCCTGACCCCAGAAAGAGAACTCAGTGGCTGAAGTGGTTAAGATGCTGGTCAGCAGTTCAAAACCTGAGTACTGCATGACAGAATGAGCACCCATCTCTGTCCCAGTTCCTACCAAGAAAGCAAGAAATTGCAAGTAGATAAATAGGAATCACTTTGGTGGGAAGGTAAACAGAGTTCTGTGCACTTCGGTGTCTAGGCATGCCTGCCACATGTCCATGGAAACGTTTGCAAACGCAGACAGTGCTAGCTCTTCGGCTATAAACAGAGATAAGCACTGAACCCTGGAGTCGGACTGGCTTTTGAGCAAGGGTGACCTTTACCTTTACTTAACCCCCAGAATAGACTTTGTCCCTTCTATACCTAACTTTTTTTCTTCTTCTGTCACTGCATTGAATTCCACAGAAGTGTACACTTGCGTTCCATTGCTTTCAATGTAATTTTGGCATTTAAAGGGCAAGGTTAGCTTTAAAAACACTTTGCAAATGAAAGTTCCTGTTCATATGATAAGCAGCAACTACTTGCAATTAATATACCAGTTTACATTTATACTAATTCCTTGGAATGATGAGTAAAGCTAATCCCAATAGGTGGCAACAAATAGAGACCTGAAATCAACATCTCTGTATTGCACAGTCACATGTGGAAAATAGCTTGCAAATGAAAGCAAACCTGTGTGGTCCGAGCTGCCTGTACCCTACTTTATGTAGAAACTTCATAGCTCTTGACATATTGACTACAGCTCTACAAAGACTGCATTATAGGCTTCTAGCCATGTGGAGATCTGAGAACCTTTATTTTTACAACAGTGCAGAAGATCATATTCCACCGGAAATTATATTGATAGTTCCAAATAACTAAAAAGGGTAGAGGTCCTTTTATTTATACTTTTTGTTTCTTGTTCAGTTATATTTGATTTCATATAAGGGTTCAAGCGGAGTTTATTTCCAGATGTAGGAAAAAGTCCCATGAATATTGTTGTCATACATAGTGTTTTCTTGTGATACATGTGCTATATTTTGTGCATTTGTGTGGAAAAACAGAAAGATACACCACCACACATAGACATTTGTCTATGTGTGGTGGTGTATCTTTCTGTTTTTCCACTGACTTGCGTTCCTGAGTGGACAATATCATTCTGATGTTGTTGGGTCCAAACTTGGAAAAATTAACTTAACACCCTCTCCAACCCCACCCAAAGAGACAGTAGCCCAACTGTTGGTTTTAGATACACTACCACTCCTGTGTATTCTTTACCTAGAAAACCCTGGGAAATGCCACCATTGATGACAAAAAACTATTACTATTATAGTAAGGATATCCACACTTATGTACACATATGATACAGGGTTTTATAAGACACATGAGCAAAATACCTTGAATCAGAAGCAACCCAATGGGCCGAACAACTTCTGCACAGATCTTTCATGTTCCATTCAGCATTTGTAGAGTTAAAAAGATGCTCAGCCACTTGACCTGAGGAAACAGCAACAGAAAGGACTGGGTTGCTGGTGCCAAAGGAGAAGGAAGATGACAGCTGAACACCCAATAAAGATGTCCCTTGACATCTGAGACACTAGGGAGGGCTCATACAGATGTCACCATAGGGCAGTGATGGCGAACCTTGGCACTCCAGCTGTTCTTGGACTTCAATTACCAGAAGCCCAAGTCAGCACTCCTGCTGATCAGGGCTTCTGGGAATTAAAGTTCAGGAACAACTAGAGTGTCAAGGTTTGCCATCACTGCCATAGAGTGTGTATATATTCTTTTGCAGCCACATCACCAATCATAGGTGAAGTGAAAGAGTTGCATCATCACTGATAGCTAGAAGCTGTGATCTAGACTTTTCCTTTCCCTCATCTTAAGAACATAAGAACATAAGAACAGCCTTGCTGGAACAGGCCACAGCCCATCCAGTCCAGCATTCTGTCTCACACAGTGGCTCACCATTTCCTTCAGGGTATTCCCAAGGAGATGCCTTCACCTGCTTAGGATTCCCTGGAAATGGCATTGAGAGATATCCTGCCTATCTCTCCAACCCGGAGGTTGTCCTTAGGTAGCCATAATTATAGCCATTGATAGCCTTGTCCTCCATGAACTTGTCTAATCCTTTCTTAAAGCTGTGAAGACTGACAGCTGTCACCACTTCTTCTGGCAGGGAGTTCCATAGACCAGTAATCCTCTGGGTGAAAAAGTACTTTCTCTTATTTGTTTGAGAACTAGTACCCAAAAGTTTCATGGAGTGTCCCCTAGTTCTAGTGTTGTGCGATAGGGAAAACAGTTTTTCCTTATCTACCTTGTCCACACCGTGCATGATTTTATAAACTTCAATCAGGTCACCTCTTAGACGCCGTCGTTCAAGAGTGAAAAGGCCCAAACGTTGCAGCCTCAGATGGTAAGGAAGGTGTTCCAGTCCCCTAATCATTCTGGTTGCCCTCCTCTGTACTTTCTCCAACTCCATAATATCCTTCTGGAGGTATGGCGACCAGAACTGTACACAATATTCCAGATGGGGCCTCACCATAGATTTATAAAGAGGCAAAATGACACTTGCTGACTTATTTTCTATACCCTTCCTAATGATCCCTAACATTGAGTTTGCTTTTTTCACTGCTGAGGCACACTGGGTTGACACCTTCATTGAGCTGTCCACCAGGACACCAAGGTCTCTTTCCTGGTTTGTCGCAGAGAGTTCAGACCCCATCAGTTTATAAATGTAATTGGGGTTTTTTGCCCCAACATGCATCACTCTGCACTTACTGATGTTGAAGCTCATTTGCCACTGTTTTGCCCACTCCCCCAGTGTCAAGAGATCCCTCTGGAGCTCTTCACAATCTCTCACAGTTTTCACTACCCTGTATAATTTAGTGTCGTCAGCAAATTTGGCTACCTTGCTTTTTACTCCTACCTCTAGATCATTTATGAAGAGGTTGAAAAGCAGGGGTCCCAGTACTGAACCTTGGGGGACCCCACTCTTTACTTCCCTCCACTTGGAGAAGTGTCCATTTAGTGCTACCCTCTGTTTCCTGTCCCTTAGCCAGTTGCTGATCCAGGACAAGACCTGTCCCTTTATTCCATGACTGGTAAGTTTATTCAAGAGCCTTTGGTGTGGGACCTTGTCAAAAGCCTTCTGAAAGTCCAGATAAACAATGTCAAGTGGATCCCCCTTATCCACATGCTTGTTGACACTCTCAAAAAATTCCAACAGATTAGTGAGGCATGATTTGCCCTTGCAAAAGCCATGTTGGCTCTCCTTTAGCAGCGCCTTCTCTTCTATGTAACTATTAATTCTATCTTTTAGGATGGTTTCCATCACTTTACCTGGGACACATGTCAAACTGACAGGCCGGTAATTTCCTGGATCACCCCTGGATCCTTTTTTGAAAATTGGTGTTACATTCGCTACCTTCCAGTCATCAGGCACAAAGCCTGATTTGAGGGAAAGATTATATATTTTGGCTAGGATATCAGCAATTTCATCTTTAAGTTCCCTGAGAACTCGTGGATGGATGCCATCTGGTCCTGGGGATTTGTTAGTGTTTAGCTTAACAAGACATGCAAGGACCTCCTCCCTGGTTATTTCTATCTTGCTTAATTCTTCGGTTTCCCTCCCTACGAAGATAGGCTCTGTTTTGGGCATGTGGTCTCTGTCTTCTTCAGTGAATACTGAAGCAAAGAATTCATTGAGTCTCTCTGCAATCTCTGTTTCCTCTTTAATAACCCCTTGCCTTCCATTGTCATCTAATGGTCCAATGGCCTTCCTAGTTGGGTTCTTACTTCTAATGTACTTAAAGAAGTCTTTGTTATTTCTCTGAGTATTTTTAGCTATACGCTCCTCAAAGTCTTGCTTTGCTTTCCTGATTGTTGCCTTGCATTTGTTCTGCCACAATTTATGTTTCTGCCTGCTGTCCTCATTTGGACAAGCCTTCCATCTTCTAAATGAGCTTTTCTTGCTCTTGATCACTTCCCGAACAGCTCCTGTAAGCCACATCGGAGTCCTCTTGGACCTGGCAGTGCCCTTTTTCCTTTTGGGTATGCATTCCAATTGAGCCTCTGTTATTGTTTTTGTAAACAGCCTCCATGCCTCTTGGAGTGTTTGGACTCTCTCAATTTTCCCTTTCAGTTTCTTTTTTACTAGTTTCCTCATCTTTGGGAAATTTCCTTTTTGAAAATTTAAGGTCTCTGTGTTAGATTTTATCAGTGACTTGCGGTCTATGATCAAGTTAAACATAATTGAGTTGTGGTCACTGTTCCCTATTGGATCAGTCACATTAACATCTTGCACCAGATCCTGAGTATTACTCAGAATCAAGTCAAGGATTCTTGAACCTCTAGTTGGGTCTTCAACCATCTGTCCCAGGGAACAATCATTGAGCATATCTAGGAACTTTATCTCTTTATCATGTGCTGAACAACAGTTCACCCAGTCTATGTGAGGGTAATTGAAGTCCCCCATTATAACCAGGCTTCCCTTCCTGGATGCCTCCTTTACAACATTCTCCAACTGCCAGTCTCCCTCAAGAGTTTGGGTCGGAGGCCGATAGTATATGCCTACTGTTAGACCATCCTTGTGGCCTGGTACTCTTACCCACAGAGCTTCTAATGGTGACTCCAAATCACCTAGATATTCCAATTCATACGATTTTATCACTTCTTTGACATACAAGGCTACACCACCTCCTGTTTGCCCCTTCCTATCCTTCCTGTACAGTTTGTAGCCTGGGATAACTGTATCCCATTGGTTATCATCCGTCCACCAGGTTTCAGTGATACCAATAATATCAATATTTTTATCTATTGCTAAGTATTCCAGCTCCCCTATTTTGTTCCGGAGGCTTCTGGCATTTGTATACAAGCATTTATATATGCTTTCCTGATACAGTCTTTTGAGTCTAGTTGCATTGTTAGACTGCCTCTTGCATCCTTCTGCTAGAGTGCTGGTGACTAGCTCCTTGCTCTGCTCAGTAATTTTTGAATCCTCCTCACTACTCAAGTACACACTTTCCCGAACCGGATGCTGCCCAGCTCCTGTCGGCTTTCCCCCAGTTATCAGTTTAAAAGCTGCTCTGCAGCCTTTTTGATGTTGAGTGCCAGCAATCTGGTCCCATCATGGTTTAAATGCAACCCATCTTTCCTCACTTAGTTGGTTTATAAAAAGATTTACTATTATTATTTGTCTGTGTGACTATATGAATGCCTGCATTTCTTTTTCATGGGCTTTGATTGACTAGATCAGAATTAGTGAGCTAAAGTCTATCTTTCCTCCCACGCACCTCTACCATGACTGTAGCCATGAACTCTTTTTCAAGCACTTAGCACTGGATAGAGGAAGTGATTACTCAGGGAATAGTGATTGAATTGGTTGAGGGTGGAGTCATTAAAGTGGTTGAGTTCACAGTCCTTCTGAACTCATGAATAAAAGTTTATGAGCAAGGTGAGCTAACCAGGACATTTTATGTGGAAACTGGAGCATGTGGTTGAGGGGGAGACCAGAAGGGTCTCTGCATGCATTGGATGAAAATACATGGATAATGCAGTCAACATCTGTGCAATGTTCTTCTTGCCTATGTATGTAGAAAGCTGCACCTGTACTAAATGCAAGAGAGAGCAAAAACAACATATCTTGCTGAATGGATGACTGCCAAAGAGTATCTTCTAGTAGGACAAGATTCTGGCTGGGATATCTAGAAGCCACATAATATAACAGTGGTTCCCAACCTTGGGTCCCAAATGCCTTCACCCTTGGTTGTGGTGGCCACAACCACAACTGTAGCCCAAGAACATTTGAGGCCCAAAATTGGGAAATAGTGTAAGGGAATTTGAAGCAAAACAGGAAGACTAAAGAAGTAAAATGGGGCTATTTGTATTAAAGACAAATTTTGTGTGAATGTGGAAAAGTTCAATCAATGCAGCATTTATGTACATGTAACTTAGGCAAAACCACATGTATAGTAAATGGATCTAGTAAATGGATGAGATAACACTATTGAAGTCGCCTGCTTCTGGGTCAAAAATAGTCTAAGTAATTTAACATTTTAATTTGCTTTGCATTTTATCTATATTACATGTAGATTAATAATTAACTATATATTTACCTATAAAGCAGAGATGTGGACGTATATATGCAGAATACGTGCCCACACCCCTGGAGCAAATCCAGTGATTTTTTGCACACATGTACCTTTCACAACCAATGTCAGGTTGTGACATTGGGGGCCCAGAGGCCGAGGGTGGGGCCAGTGCCCCACAAATTGGACAAAAAGGGAGAAACTACAATTCCCATCATGCAATGTGACAAGCCTCAGCCAATCCAAGAGGCCGGTGCATGCAGGAAAGAGGCAGGGCCATGGCCGCACAGCAGAAAAAGGAACAGCCGCCCAACGGCCGCTATATGCCTCCAGCGCAAATGGCCAGAGAACAACAAGACTCCAGCGGCTGGGCCGGTGGGGCCCTCATAAACATGGCCACTGGACATGGAGGTGACTAGCAGGGATGGCACCAATGCGCCGACACACCTAACCGGGGAACTGACTGGAATGGCCACAGGGCTTGCCAGGTAGCTGCGGAAATGGAGATACACAGTCGGACAGATGCCTGCCTGAGGAGGGAGACCAACCCACAGCAGGTGAGTAGGGCAGGGGATGGGGACTGGAGCAGTGGAGCAAGCCCCAGGTCCCATCCTCGCAGTCGCTGACTCAGAATGGGGTGAAAGAGGGGGATGCACGTAACTGATCCCCATCCACACAGGCCACCATGAGAAGATGCCAGAGCCCGGTTTCCCTGCCTTGGACCACAGCCCTCACAACACTAACCTGCACGAGTGGCCAGGCCAGGGCCAGAGATGGAGCACGGTCCGTGGCACCTACAAGCCAGAAATTAACCAACACCTCCGAAGCCCCAAAGGACAGAGCCTCACTCTGTGTGTGTGTGTGTGTGTGTGAGAGAGAGAGAGAGAGAGAGAGAGAGAGAGACCCTCTGTGTGTGTGTGTGAGAGAGAGGGGGGGGCACATTGCCACCAGCCAGCACCATCCTCCCAGACATTTTCCCTGCCTGGCCAGCCGCACTGCACAAGGCCTCACCACTCTTCTTTTCCTCCACCTTCGCCTCCTCCTTCACGTTTAAGCAACAACAGAGATCAAGGCAAATAACAAGAAAAACATCCAGGTGAGGAAGTAACTGACCCACCCCCTCTCTGTGTGTGTGCGTGTGTGCCTGTGTTCCTGTATGTGTGTGTGTGAGAGAGAGAGTGTGGGCCACAAGGCTGGATATGCGCACAGCAAATATCCCTGGGGGCTCAGCAACTGCACCCCCAAAAAATCGCCGGGTGAACCCAGGCAATCAGCTAGTTTCTTATATGTTCATTATTTTAAGCTATACAATGCTCTGATAGAAATAAAGAACAAAGTAAAAGCTTCCTAATATCCACCTAGCCATGCTCTGGTTCATCAAGGAAAATTTAGTGTTTCTGAACGAAACAACAGAAAGCACAACAGAAATTATTTATTTATTTATTTAAAATATTTATATCCCTCTTCCCTCACTCAAGAGTGACCCAAAGCAGCTAACAACAAACCCCATTTAAAAACTTCATATTAAAAACGTTCAAAAGTCCCCACCCACCCATACAGATAAAAACAGTCAGGACAGAAAACCCATATAGGCTAAAAGAGCCAGCAGGAATGGGGAGTCGATGCATCCAAGCCCCATACCCGCTGGCATAGCCATGTTTTTAGTTGTCTTCTAAAGGGGAGCAGCTCAATCTGGGTGCATAGTTCAAGAGGCAAGAGGTTCCAGAGGGCCGGGGCTGACATGGAGAAGGCCCTCCTCCTGGTCCCTGCAAGGTAGGTTTATTTTGCTGAAGGGACCATAACCAAGCCCCTCTGATCAGCCCTCATAGGACGGGTATTACACCTAGGGGTGATGCGGTCTCTTAGGTAAACTGGACCAATGCCATGGAGGGCTTTAAAGATCAAAACCAGCACCTTGAATTGCACCAGGAGGCACACTGGCAGCCAGTGTAGCTCCCAGAGCAGCGGTGAGGCACAAGCATAATGCCCCCGCCCCATCACAACCTGGGCAGCCACATTCTGGACTAGCTGAAGCCTCCGAATGGTCAACAAGGGCAGTCCCATGTAGAACATGTTACAATAATCCAATCTGGAAGTGAGCAGGGCATGAGTGACCGTGAGCAGGGAGTCCCGGTCCAGGAGTGGGCGTAATTGGAAGATGACACATAATGATAATTACTCTAGGAAGAAAGATAATGACTCTAGGAAGAAAGAAGAATATTATGTGTAGGACAAAGGCACATAGAAGAATATGTCACAAATCTGGAGGACTGTCAGATAGTACATGGTGTTCTTGGAGGTATAAAATCAGTAGCAAGCCCAATCCTTGCTCAGAGATTCTGGGCCACTGGAATACTGAAAGCAATTGCAAATGTCAAAAAGCAAGGAGGTGCATATGGAAGGATCTGTAGATGAAGAAGGGATGTGTGGTGGGGTAGGTAGCTCCCTAATGAGGCAGAAAGTTTTTGATCTGAAAGAAGTCCCAGGAGGTGTGTTGCCCCTATGTTGCAAAGACTCAGGACATGACAATTATATGGCCAAGTGAAACAACAATATTAGCAATGAGAAATTGCCTGAACAGATGGTGTCAATAGGAAAGGTTTGCCTTTTTGCACTTCCACAAAGAAAGACTCCTGGCAAGAGATGTGTTGGACATCACAGGAGTTAGTAACAATCTACTTGCCAGGAATCTCATATACTTGGCAGCGATTAAACTGAATCATTGTGTGTAAGGGACAGAGAAACATGAAATGTTGAAAAATAAAATGTCATTGGTGCACTGGAAATTGAGAAAGTAATAGAAGAAATAGCCAATGGATGGGAAAAGACTGGAATTATTTCAAATACCTTTGTGCAAATGCAAAAAGGATAGGAAACAAGCAAGATGAAGGCAATTTTTATTTAATAGGCATTTCTGAAACATGGATCAATAGCTGAAATGTAGTGATTGTAGAGTATAAATTATTCAAAAAGAACTAACAAAACAGGAAAAGAAGAGGAGGAGTGTTATGTAAAAGATGTGTACATCTATCAAGAGACTAATAAGGTGAAGTTTTGAATAGTTTGGAAACCATCTGTGTACAGGCTACTATGACATCTGTTTGAAGTCTGTCAAGAATGCACATACAATATATGTCTCAATGTCTTGATGACAACTTAATCTTTCAAAAGGTGGAACAATTGACAAGAGGATCAACCAAGCTAGAGGTGGTCCTGACCAGCATGAAAGAACTATTTAATAAGGTGAAAATAGTGGGAACTTTAGGTTGAAGTGAGAAATCCTTGTCAGGATTTGCAAAACTGAGGAAAGGAAAAGCTGTCAGTCATTAACAAGGTGGAAACTGTTGGAATCTTTGATAGAAATGAACATAACCTTTTGCAATTTGTCACATCAAGGAAAAAGAATGCTGTGAATGGTATGGCTCACTCTCTTTACTTTAAGAAAGAAGGTTTCAAAAAGTGTAAGGAATACTGGATGAGATGGGAGGAAAGACTGAAAGAGAAGTGAGTTCTTGATGGATGGGAGTTTCTTAAAGATGAGATACTGAAGGCACAGTCACAAACCATTCCTACCAGAAAGAAATATGTAAGGCATCTAAAGAAATCAGAGTGCATGCTGAAAGAGCTTTGAGATAAGCAGAGATTTAAAAGGGCCATATATAGGAAATAGAAGGATAGACAAATCACCAAGGAAAAGTAAAAACAGGTAACCAATATTTGTAGGGAGATGATCAGAAGGGATAAAACTCAGAATGAACTGTTACTTGCAAGAGAGTTTTAAAATAACAAAAAAGGGATTTTCAGCTTCATATTTGGATGGAGAGGAAGAATTAGGCTTGGAAGCAATAACATATATGTTACTCAATGACTGAGAAAAGATATGACATATACTAGTGATATGCAGGGGCAATCTTTAAGATTTATTTCACTTCAGAGTCTCCTGTGATGGGGAGGCTGTTCTTTCAGTTTCAAGTTATTTTAGGTATAGCCCCTTTCAGTAAACCCTATAGGATCCAGATCTTTTAGGGTTTTTAATTTATGATTTCCCATTCTGATAGGAATTAAAAACAAAGGGAGAGAGGACTTTGCTCAAGGGAAAGAGGTGAACCAAAAAATTACTAATCAAGTTAGTGGCAAATAAAAATCCCCTTAGGCTGATATCCAGTTTTAGTGCTTGCAGGATTTACATGTCTCCTATAGATTTGGCTATTGATTTCCTGTATCAGCAGTGGGTTGGATAGGGGCTGAGGTGGCTCAGTGGTTAAGAAGCTTGCCTTGTTAGCTGGAAGGCCATCAAGTCATCAGTTTGAAGCCTGGGTACTGCATGATGGATTGAGCGCCCATCTCTGTCCCAGCTCTTGGGGACATGAAAAGAGCCTCATTTGGTTGTTCCCTGAACGGAGTTTCTCCCACAAAAATTCTTTCAACCCAGAATAATTTCTGGCACAAAATTATTATTACTATTATTATAGTGGGTTGGTTTCTATTAGTATGGTATTCCCTTCCAATTTTACTGTTATATAGATGTTAGAATCACAAATGTAGCTTTATAAATTAGTACTGTCCAAAATAGAATCAAATGTTAAAATATTAGAATGTAGACACCTTTAAAATGATTTTAAAGGTAAAGAAAAATATACTTAAGCAAATGTACCAGCAATAAACTCTGAACGTCTGCCAGAATACTTATTATGGAAAGAAAAAAAAACCAAATTATTTCTTTGAGGACAAAGACAGCAAATGAATCTCTGCAGAATTGTGTTCAATGGACAGTAACACTAGTAGGAAGGTTTTTTCACTGGTAAACATCCATTACACTGTTGTTGTTCCTGACATACAGAGGAGATTCTCCATGGGTGACCTCAGTCTCTATTTATGTATGATTGATTGATTGAATGATTGAATTAGGAAATGTATATTCCATCCTATATTCTGAGTTCCTGAAGGTGAACAATACAAACAATACAAAAAATATAAAACAATTCAATACTTTAGAGTAGAAGCCATTGAAAAACATCCAAAAATATATATTACAGTTCTTTTGTTCAATAGGCATTAATTAAAATTTTGTTCATCAGAAATCCAGACATTAGGCAATCAGTGAGGAGTTTAAAAGGTAACTATAAATACACTATGTCCTCTGATCTTAGAGAGTGAAGATAGGGTAATGATTACAGTAGGGGTTCCTAACATGAGGCCAACACCCAGTGTCCGGCTTCTCCTGGTGCACCCTGGTATGTGCATATTGGTAGTAAAATGTCCGACTGACCACACCCATCTGCCCTCAGGTCGCCGGTGCACACCACCGAACCCCCCTGGCTTGGTTTAGCTTGGGTTTTCATGGTGCACACAGATATCTGCCTCAGTGCATGCATGAGAGCATGGGGAGGCCCATCCCTGTGCTCTCATGCATATATGGCTGCAAATCTTTGTATGGATTGTGAGGCAGATCACTGCAAAAACCCAAGCTAAGCCATGCCGTCAGGGGATTGGTGTCAGGCCAGGCATCCATCTTCTGAGCCTGCCTGGGAGCTGAGTAAGGTAGCAGGCAGAGTGGAGCATGGAGTCCTGGAGGAGGCAGCTTTGGGGGAGTGGTGGCAGTGGAGGAATGGGAGGAGGAGCTTGCACTGCCCAGAGCAGCCTGTGCACTGCCACCGCCACCACTTATAGCAGCAGCAGGTGGCAGTGGCATACAGGCTGGTCCAGGCAGCACAAGCTCCTCCTCCCCTTCCTCCACTGCTGCCACCACTCCACCACTGGTTTTAACAGCACCAGCGCCTACTGGGTGGATTTTGCGTTGGGAGGACGGAAGGTCAGTTGAGGGCTGAGGCCAAGGCAGTGCGAGCTCCTCTCTCCCCTTCCCCCAACGCCTTGGGCTCAGCCCTCAACTGACCTTCTGCCCGCCCGACGTCAACTCCACCCAGCAGATGCTGCTGCTGCGAGAGCTGGCAGCAAGTCGGTGGCAGGGGGAAGGGAAGGAGGAGCTCACATTGCCTGGACCAGCCTGCGTGCAACTGCCGCCACCACCTGAGTGGGCAGCCGCTTGAGGAGGAGGAGGAAAGCAGAGGAGGAGGAGCCCCCTGGGCACCCCTCTGTCTTGGCATTGGTAAGTGAGCCTCCTTTCACTTAAATTTTTAAAGTGGTAGCTGTGTTAGTCTGTGCAAGCTCAGAGAGTAAATAAAACAAGACAAAAGACAAAAAGGTTTGGCATCTTAAAAACTAATTCCTGTACAGTATTTTAATGTTAGCTTTCGTGGACCAAGACTTGGTCCATGAAAGCTAACATTAAAATACAGGATTTAGTCTTTAAGGTGACAAACCTTTTATTTATTTATTTCTCTCTTTTTTATTTGTTTACCACCCTCTTGCCCTAGGGCAACTCAGGGCGGTGCACATACACATAAATATTATAAAAATCCCCTTTAAAAATTCAATAAAAACTATTTAACACCATTCCGAATTTAAAGGCCCTCCCTTCCCACCCAACAATAAAAAGGGGCATATAATTGTAACAGGGACATATAGTTCTAACAGAGCCAATGAGTGAGAGTCAGCACCCCATCGGCCCCCCAAACATGCCCTGCCAGCCAGGTTTTCAACCCTTTCCTAAAGGTCAGCAATTTTGTCTGTAGCCATAGGTCTACTGGCAGGAGGTTCCACAGGGTTGGGGTGGACACGGAGAAGACCCTTCTCCTTGTGCTAGAGAGGCAGGCCCCTCTAGCCGATGGGGCACTGAGAGAGCACCTCCAGTCTGCCCTAGTGGGGCAGGCAGACTCCCTTGGGGCAATGCGGTCTCTTAGGTAACCTGGCCCACTACCATGAAGGGCTTTAAAGGTCATTACCAGCACCTTGAATTGCACCCGGAGACAAACTGGTAACCACTGCAGCTCCCGAAGCAGAGGCGACACACGGACCTAATGCCCACACCCCATCACTACCTGGGCTGCTGCATTCTGGATCAAATGCAGCCTCTGAATGGTCATCAAGGGCAGCCTCATGTAGAGTGTCTTACAAAAATCAAGTCTGGAGGTAACCAGCACATGTGTGACCATGAGCAAGGAATCCCTATCAAGGAGCAGGCACAACTGGTGAATTAAAGGTAGCTGTGCAATGGCCCTCCTGGCCACGGCTGCCACCTGCTCTTCTAGCAGCAGACAGGTATCCGGAAGAACCCCCAAGTTGCACACTGGGTCTGTCTGGTGCATAGTAGCCCATTCCAAGACCAAGCTCCTGGGATAATGCGGGACCCCGAACCCATAGCCACTCAGTCTTGCTTGTGTTCAGCAGTAACCCATTGGCCCCCATCCAGACCCCAATAGCCTTGAGACCCTGGACAGGATGTTGACAGCATCACTTGGGTCCCCACGGGCCGAGATGTACAACTGTGTGTCATCCACGTACTGATGGTACCGCACCCGTGGGAACGTATGATCTCGCCCAATGGCTTTTTGTCTTGTTTTGTTTACTCTCTGATACCCTATCACTTAAGTATGTGGACTTCGAAGGGGTGTGTATGTGTGTGTGTGTGTGTGTGAGAGAGAGAGAGAGAGAGAGAGAGAGAGAGAGCGTGATGGAGGGGGACCAATAGTGTTCCATGCACTCAGGTGTCTAGTCAGACCTGCCACATGACCACAGAAAACAAAAGTCAGTCATATCCTACTCTAGTCTTGCTCAAAAGCCAGTTGTATCCAACTCTAGGGTGCAGTGTTCATCTTCATTTACAGCCAAGAGCCAGTGCTTTTCTGTGTTTGTAGACGTTTTCCTGGACATGTGGCAGGCATGACTAGCAGCCCACCCAGTCACATGGCAACCTAGCCATGCCCACCCAGTCAACTGGACACACCCACTGAATTGGCCTCACCCAACGAGTTGACCATGCCCACTGAATTGGCCATGCTCACAGTGTGGTAGTAAAAATTTTTGGGAGCCCACCACTGCCCACACCCCACAGGAGAACTTCAATTCCCAGTACATTGGCTGATCAACGCTTTGAGGAATTTATTTAGGCTTTAGGGAACTGAAGCCCCAAAACAAAAGTTTTAGAAACACTGGGTTACAGCACTTTCCTACACCTGAAACCTATTAGCTGCTACTTTGTTGCAATGCTCCAGGCTATATGACAGTAGAGAAAAAGATTCATACAACAGTGTGAAATTTTACATTTTGGACCACACCGTTCTGAATCCTTCAGCCAGAATCATCAATGAATTTGTTGACTTGAGGATACTGGGAACTTTAATCCAAGAAAGTACCTTTTCCAGTCTCTACATTCTAATAAGTTCAGATATATCAATCTCCTGTGCACATTTAACTGAGGATTAAGACATTTTATTTATAGGTTTAAATAAATTGAAGTAAACAGAATAAGAACCATACTAAGAACACTATATATAGAATTAATTCTCTGAAAGGTTATTATGACTCTCTCATCATTTGTTGTAACTTAATAGTCTGTTCTATTATGTTATTTTTTAACAATAATAGTAATAAACAGAAGCTTTTGTTAAGTTACGTTTCCTTTCTTCCTCCTTCTTGTTTATGGCAATTTTTCCTTTTCTGAGAGCACCACCTAGGTAAACTGACAAACTATGTAACAGAAAATGGGACTTGAAGTTTCTGGAAAACTTCAGAATCATAGAATAATTGAACTATAAAACTCTTAGGGACTCCAATGGGCCATTGAGTCAATCCTCACCAAAGCAGGAAATGCAATAAAATTAGAGTCTGGAAATTCTTCATT
This sequence comes from Bradypodion ventrale, assembly GCA_035047345.1. Lineage (NCBI taxonomy): Eukaryota > Metazoa > Chordata > Lepidosauria > Squamata > Chamaeleonidae > Bradypodion > Bradypodion ventrale. The sequence continues at coordinate 237,903,527 of JAWDJE010000004.1, forward strand.
TTTGGATCTTGGCTCCAACTAAAACAGTTAGCATTCCTTGCTATGGCTTCCACACATTATTTGTACTGATTAAAAGCAGCTCTGCAAATAGATTTCAGCTGACTGCAAACTAGCCAGGGACCAAACCTTTCCCCATTGCACAGTCTTCAGTGCACAGTGGTACCTCGCTTAAAGAGCATAATGTGTTCCATGGGATTGCTCTTTAAGCAAGCTTGCTCTTTAAGTGAAACACCATTGTTAGAGACCAATTGTGACTTCTGGCAGGGGGGGATTGTTAACCCCAATTTATTTGTTCAATGAGTTTCTGGTTGGTTTTAGTTGTTAAGCTAGGCGAAAATTCTTCTATTTAAGTGAGTTAGTCTCTAACCGAGGCACTCTTTATGCAAGGTTTTACTGTATATGATACCTATGAAATCCTGTCCAATTGTATTTGGTTTCAGTCATTGCCTAACCACACAGAAAAGTTTGATTCTCAGTGAAATTTGGGCTGCATGTTTTCTGTTTTAGTTCTATAATAACATGAGACATTAAAAAAAAACCCACAGAAGGCAGTAATAAGCCAAATGGGCATTGGGTAGCATATGTAACATCCAAAAAAGACATAGCCAAATGGGTATTACAACAACTATACATCTGCAAAAGTAATCCTGTCCCAGCTTCTAAACAAATCAATAAATATGTGGAGGGGAGTGATCTAGTAAGCATTTGGTTTTTTTTTTGTACACTGTATATACCTAATTCCGGAATCTTCCATTCTTTGAATTCCATCTTCCGGACAAAACCTAACTGGTGCTCATGTTAATGTGGCTACTGCTGGGTCACCAAAAAGGAAGGCCATGGATAACAAGAACACCCAAAAATTGAGGATGGTTCTCATTAAATTAGCACATGATAGTATAAACCAATATAATCAAATATCACAAAAGACATTGTTGCTATAGTCTGAAAACAAATGCAGTATTGCTCATCATATTGGACAAGACTGTAACTTTTGTGCGATACCATGTTGAGGTAAAATTGAAATATAAATCAAATAAATAAGATCTAGTACTTAATAACTCTCTGGAATGTCCTGTGTCTTGTATTTTCAGCAAGTGCATACCATATATACTCGAGTATAAGCCATCCCGAATATAAGCAGATGTACCTGAATATTTTGACCTGAAAACCTATAATAATAATAATAATAATAATAATAATAATAATAATAATAATAATAATAATAATAATAATAATAATAATAATAATAATAATAATAATAATAATAATAATAATAATAATAATAATATTTCCTTTTCCTTATGTCATGTCATGGATTCAAGAGTGATTAACGAGCAATAAACAAAATATAGGAATGAATGGTCAATTTTCAGAGTGGAGATGTCTTGGATTGCTACTTTAAAGGTTGTTCATAGATGACTTGGAATTATTAATGAGTAGTAAGGTAGCCCTATTTGCTGGTGGCAATAAATAATTTAGGGTGGGAAAAAGAAAAAAATACTGTACAGGTTGACTGGGAAAAAGAATAATAAATGTCAAAGAAGCTTTTAGGTCAGCAAGGGTGAAATGTCAAAAAGTTCTAGCTTTATAGATACCGGAATGGGATCTGAAATGGCAGCAAATGACCAGCCTAATATTGCCTGAGAGCTCAGCTGTTGTTTAAAAAAATCAAATTATAAATAATATTAGGAAATGAATTGAAAATAAGCTGCCAATATCATACTGCCTCTATAATATCTGTAGAGTAACAACATTTGGAATATTGGGTACAGTTCTACTCAGTGCACCTGGAAAAGTACCAGTGCAGAAAAGAGCCATCAATATGATAAATTTTCGGGTACAGTTCTACTCATTGCACCTGGAAAAGAATCAGTGCAGAAAAGAGCTATCAATATGATAAAATTTCTTCCACAGGAGACTTGCGTTCTTCCCTGTTTGTTGTCCTTCTGCTGGCATATAAAGACCTTTCTCTGCAGGCAAGATTTTGACTACTGGTTGAGCTGTGGAGAATGCAAGCGCGGCGCTAAAATGGCCGCTGCGCTCTTTGCGGGCCCCCCCCACTGGACGAAGGCATCCGGGTAGTTAGGGGGCGTGGCCAGCACCCTTATATAAGGGGCGGCCACGAGGCAGCCGAGCTGCCATTTTGCAAAGCGACGGAGCGGAGAAGTTTTTCCCTCTTACCTCCGTCGCTCTTGCCTTTCACCGGGAAGCCTCTTGGCTGCTAATTTTCTTGATTTTTTCCGGCTTCCCATCGGATAGCTGCTATGCCCTCTAAGAAGAAGGCGACTGCGAACGCGGCTCGTTCTGCGCGGAGGCGCCAGCCGGGTCGGAGGACCGCGGCTGCGCCTCCCCAGCAGCCTCCTTTGCCTGAGCCCACCGGGACCGGTGGGATGGGGCTGATTGCCCCTTGGCCCGAGGCGGGGTGTCCACGTACCGGCCCAGCAGGGGCCACGGCCCCCGGCCCGCAAGCAGTGGCCACTGCCCCTGGCGTGGCCCATTCTGCGTGGCCTTCTTCCATGGGTGCGCAGCTTCCTGCGGGGGGTTTCAGCCATGGGGGGTGGCTGGGTTCCCTCCCCTGGCAGGGTACCCCCCCGGCCCTGCAGGGGCCGGGCCTGGGATCGTGGCCGTATACAGGCCCCGGGGTCCAGGGACCTGGACCGGCGCCTGAAGCTGGTGGGCCGGCAGCCCCTTTGCCCCCACTTGGCTTAGAGTGCTACGTTAATGTGGAGGCCCTTCTGGCCCGCGTTGCAGCCCTCGAGGCATCCCTCGCGAGGGTTAACCACCCGGGGGTGCCTTTTGGGGTGCAGGTTGATGCTTCGTCTGCCGGTCAGCGGCAGGCGGCAGGACGGGTCGAGCTGCCCGAGGCGCGTGGGCCGGCATCGGCCACTGCCTCGCAGCTCCCCGATCAACAGGCTGGTGCTGGTCAGGCCTCGTCGACGAGCTCAACTGCGGTCGTGAGCTCCGACGCCCCCAGTGGGCCGGAACCCCCGGTGGGGGCGGCCCATGGGGGTGCAGCATGTGAGTATGCGGTTCAATCTAGTGCACCCACACACCTAGCCACGTTGGGGGGGGGGGCATTTCAGTGGCCGTGGCCTCGCACGGGTGGTGCGACAGTTCAGTTGCCGACGTCCCACCCGGTGACTTCACCTCTCACCCAGGGCCCCGTTTTGGGTGGTGCCCCTTACTCAGTCGGGAATGTGTTAGGGGTGACCGGGTTGGTCCAGGCTCCTTTTCAGATGCCCGCAGTTCCCACCGTGTCGGTGTCGGCATTGCCGACAGCGGGGTATTCCTTGCCCCTGGGGGACCATTTGGCCCAGGCCACCAAAGAGAAGATCTGGCGTGGGGAGTATGTGGACATCTTCTCCCTTCTCAACAGAGAGCCCACCAAGGAGGAGAGGGAGGGGCAGGATGAGAAGGACAAGGAACAGGCACGTCGTCGTAAGCCGCCACGTACGTGGGCCAACTGGTTGCCGGCGTACCTCGTATACATGGCGGTCTACCTTAGGGCCCGGCCGGATTTGGCAATTCCGATGGTCCAGTATTTGGACAACATTTACCGGGCGATGGTTGACTTCCCGGGCCCGTCGTGGTTGGCTTACGACGAGGAATTCCGTATGCGGATTCCCCTGCACCTGGAGATGAGGTGGGACGAGCCCTGCCAGAAGCTGTGGCTTCTGTACATGACTCCCACGCGCCCTGCGCCTGGGGAAAGATACCATTGTGGACACGTGGTCCAGCGAGTGGCCCCAGCACAGACACCCCGCCAGGTGGCGGGGCAGGGGGTTCCAGCCCGCCTGCTGTGCTGGACTTTCTCGTCCAATGGTTCCTGCAATAGGAAGAATTGCCGGTACAGGCATGAGTGTCCCTCTTGTTCTGGCCCCCATGCGGCCTCCGCCTGCCCCAGGCCTGGAGGGATGCGGGGCAGAGGTAGGGGCGGACAAGGGGCTGGCAAGACTGCTGCAGAGGGAGCTGGTCCACCGAAAGGCCCCCTCCCCAATTAATGTGGACATGTTGGAGTGTTGGCTCGCATTGTACCCGAGGGAGGCGGATGCGGTTTACCTGCTTCAAGGTTTTCGACTGGGGTTCCGTATTCCTTTCATGGGTGATAGGTCCCCCCAAGATGCCCCCAACCTTTTGTCTCTTAGGGGGAGGGAGGTGGTGGCTGCTGCCAGTATTACTAAGGAGGTTGATGCCGGCAGGGTCGCCGGCCCTTTCCCTGCACCCCCATTCCCCAACCTTAAAGTGTCGCCCTTGGGCTTAGTGCCCAAGAAGTCACCGGGCGAGTTCCGCCTGATCCATCACTTGTCCTACCCAGCCGGCCGATCGGTCAATGATGCTATCCCTGATGACCTTTGCTCAGTCAGGTATACATCTTTTGACCAAGCGCTGTGCATGGTGCGCTCATGTGGCCCGGGTGCGCTGTTAGCTAAGTGCGACATTAAGTCGGCCTTTCGCCTCCTGCCGGTTCACCCGGGTGACTTTGAGTTGCTGGGTTTCAAGTTCCGGGGTGAATATTATTTCGATAAGGCCATGCCTTTTGGCTGTTCCATATCATGCTCGGCCTTTGAGCGTTTCAGCACCTTCCTACAGTGGGCTTTTGTCCGCAGGTCTGGGTCCCGGTCTGTAGCCCATTACCTGGATGATTTTTTATTCGGGGGTGAATGGGGCTGGGACACGTGCACATGTCTCCTCAACACATTTCAGATGCTAATGGAGGAACTTGGTGTCCCTTTAGCGCCCGAAAAGGCCGAGGGCCCATCTACGCAGCTAGTCTTCCTGGGGGTGGAGATTGACATGGTAGCGCAGGCTTCTAGGTTACCGGGGGATAAGGTGTCCAGGATAGTGGCCCTCATCTCGGACTTGCTTGCTAAACACAAGTTGTCATTGCGGGAACTGCAGGTGCTACATGGTCACCTCAATTTCACTTGCAGGGTGGTTGCACCGGGCAGGGCATTTGCTTGGCGCTTGTGCGACGCCATGACAGGCTTATCCAGGCCCCACCATAGGGTGAGACTGACCCGGGGTATCAGGGCAGATATGCTTATCTGGCTCCAGTTCCTGAGGGAGTTCAATGGGGTGTCATTTTGGAGGTCTGACCTTCTGGCTTCCCCTCATTTCCAGATACAGTCCGATGCCTCTGGGTCCCTGGGTTATGGGATGTACTTCAATGGGAAGTGGGCCTATGGTGGGTTGCCACCAGCCTGGTCAGGCACGGGTCACCTGCGTGATCTTACGTATCTGGAATTTTTTCCCATCCTGGGGGCCTTGATGCTGTGGGGTGAGGAGTGGGCCAACTCGGTCGTTCATTTCTGGTGTGACAATGCGGCCGTTGTCCACATTGTCAACTCACAGACTTCCAAATCACCCAGGGTCATGGACCTGGTGCGCCAGTTTGTATTGCGCAGCCTGCGCCTTAATGTGCTGTTCAGGGCCAGGCATGTCCCGGGGGTCAATAATGATATCGCTGACGCTTTGTCCCGCCTGCAGATCTCCCGGTTCCGCGCCTTGGCCCCGGATGCAGAGGAATTTCCCTTACCACTCCCGGACGATATATGGACCATTGGCAAGGAGAGGTGAACTGGGCGATCGGCATGTCGCTAGCGCCACGCACGCGTAAGGCGTATCACCACGCATTCAATTCTTTCAGAGCATTCTGTGCCCAATTCTGCCTGCCAGATACCTGGCCTATCCCGGTGGCCCATATACTTCAATTCATGGTTTACCTGCATTCCCAGGGCCTTGCACCTCGCACCATAGCATCCAGGCTGTCAGCGCTGGCTTTTATGGCCAAAGTAGGCGGTCATGCGGACAGTACCGCTGACTTCCGTGTGAGACACGTTTTGGAGGGGTGGGTGTGGGAGTGTGGGCGTAGCCCGGATGACCGCCACCCAATTTCCCCAGGGGTTCTTACCCAACTGGCACGGGGCTGGCAGGACCTATGTTTTGATAGGTATGAGGCAGCCCTGTTTCATGCGGCTACAACGGTGGCCTTTTTTGGAGCGCTCCGCATCAGCGAGCTTGTGATGCTGTCTAAGGCGGATGCAAGTCGTAGGGCACTGGAACTCGAAGATGTCTATGTGGCCAAAGACTGGGCTCAGTTGAGGATACGCTCCTCTAAGACGGATCAGCATGGCGTAGGCAGTGGAGTGAGACTGCTACGGTGTTCTTTGGCAGACATCTGTCCGGTTGGTGCCCTACAGGAGTTCCTTGCACTGCGTGGCACGGACCATGGCCCGTTTTTCTGTCACCAAGATGGGTCTCCCCTTACTAAATTTCAATTTTGGAAGGTGACCGGCAAAGCGCTGGCCGGTGTTGGCCTCCCAGGGGCCCGTTACGGCACCCATTCATTCAGAATAGGGGCGGCCTCCACGGCGGCTGCTTTTGGGTACTCCGGGGCTGAAATACGCCGTATGGGGAGGTGGGGATCGCAATGTTTTCAGTTTTATGTCCGCCCTCTTTCACCGTGAGTACCAGTCGAGTCACCGCACCTTTTCTCTCCCTCGTTTTTTCCTTGACAGACCCTGGGTGTCGTATTACGCCGGTGACAGTATGGCTGGTGGGCCATAGCTACGTGCACAGGGCAGCGCGTTACGCTGTGGCGACAGAGTGGGGACCCCGACTGGGACTGGGTGCATACGCAAGTCTCACATGGTATGGTAAGCCCGGGATGTTATGGCGGGAGCTGTTGCCATTCCTTTTCACAGGCCGGAATGCTGACCCGCCTGACATTCTGATCATACACCTTGGGGGCAATGATTTTAGTCGGGTCACCGGCCTATCGCTGAAGCATGCGCTTTGCGGCGACCTCGCCTACCTGCATTACGTGTGGCCCGCCACAACCCTCGTTTGGTCCGACATGGTGCCGCGGCACACTTATAGGGGAGGGTTCGACCTCCAGGCCCTTGACCGTGCTAGACGCACGGTAAACAGGGCTGTTGCCCGGTTCATGGTCGACAGGGGTTGGGGGCGGGTCAGTCGTCACCCCGCCATTAGTTTGCAAAATTATGACCTTTACGCAGGGGATGGGGTCCATCTGTCGCGAGGAGGTATGGACCTCCTGTTGGGTGATTGGCGAGCAGGCCTGTTGACCGAGCTGACGGTCTGGGGGGGGCGTCGAGCCTTCTTTGAAGCCTCTCCGTGTGGCGGGTAGCACTGGTAAGGTAAACATTTATGACCCACAGGTATCCGGCAGGTTCGCAATTGACTGGACAACACTAGACAGGCATAAGTTGGTTAAACGTTGTCCGGTCAACGACGAACCAGGCGACGGGGTGATGGCTACAGCTAGACAGCATGCATCACCCCGTGATTTTACGGATACGCATCAGAGGGTGGGGTCATTAGTTAGATATTGACTACGGTCAACAATTTGTTTGTTGTCAACAAACAAATTGATACAAATAGATACATTGTAACAATTGCCGTCGGCAATTTTGGGTGGTACCTTACCAGTGTTACTTCGGCCTGCTTGCCTTAAGAATTATGATTGGTCAATTACCAATAGAAATTTATAATTCGGACTAGGGCATGAATCAATAAATGTGGCCCAATGCCGTTATCCACTTTCATCAGTGTCGGAGTCCTTTATTGGGGGGTGCGCCTGCAAAGGAGTTTAAACAAGCAACACTTTACTTTGCTGTCTCATTTTTCACAGTGAGCAATTTTTTATTGCTGTTTCCAAGTTTCTTTCAGTTTTGTGGTCTTTTAATATAATTATATATTTAACCAAAGACTGGCTGGACATACCTCTACAATAATGGAGTAGACCATGAAGCCAGCCACTCAATGCTGAGCTATGGGTGGAAGAGCCACTTTAGGTGGGGTGATGGCCCCCTCAGTGGAGGAAATGCCACTGGAAACAATCATATTGGGCCCAATGGCAAAATGAGTGGAGGAGGAACCACTTCACTATTCTGATTCCCAATGGTCATGGAGGTGGAAGAGGCCATGCCAGATGGACTGGCTGTCAAGTTTTACCTTGTTAATATCTTCAAGGCTGCAGCAGTCCATTGCAGACCCGGTGTTAAATCCTACATGCCTCATTTCATATATACTGCAGAAGATGGCACCATGATCACAGTGTGTAGTTCACTTCACGGCAAGCTGGGATCCACCTTAAACAAATTCACACCAATGGCATTTTCCTGTTTGTCAGAAATGATTCCGTGGAGGGAGGGAGTATACTCGGATACAAGTAGCAGCTACTGCCAATGATGATATTTAACCACATTTTTTTGAATTTTCATTTATGTATCTGCCATTCCCTCTTCCCTAGCCATTTCGTAAACCACTCTGAGTCAGTAAATGTGGAGAATGCAAGCGCGGCGCCAAAATGGCCGCCGCGCCCTTTGCGGGGCCCCCCCACCGGACGAAGACATCCGGGTAGTTAGGGGGCGTGGCCAGCACCCTTATATAAGGGGCGGCCACGAGGCAGCCGAGCTGCCATTTTGCGATGCGACGGAGCGGAGAAGTTTTTCCCTCTTACCTCCGTCGCTCTTGCTCTTCGGGAAGCCTCTTTGGCGCAGCTTTTCTTTAATCAGGCTTCCTAGCAGATTCCAGCTATGCCTTCCAAGAAGAAGGCGGCTGCGAACGTGGCTCGCTCTGCGCGGAGGCACCAGCCGGGTCGGAGGACCGCGACAGCGCCTCCTCAGCAGCCTCCTCTGCCAGAGCCCACCGGGACCGGTGGGATGGGGTCGATAGCCCCTTGGCCTGAGGCGGGGCGTCCGCATACCGGCCCGACTGGGGCCGCGGCCCCCGGCCCGCAAGCAGTGGCCACTGCCCCTGGCATGGTCCATGCTTCGGGGCCTTCCCCGCTTGGTCCGCAGCTTATTGCGGGGGGTTTCAGCCATGGGGGGTGGTTGGGTTCCCTCCCCTGGCAGGGCATGCCCCCGGCTCCTCAAGGGCTGGGCCTGGGCTCTTGGCCGTATTCGGCCTCCGGGGTCCAGGGACCTGGACTGGCACCCGTAAATTGTGGGCCGGTCGGCCCTTTGCCCCCTCTTGGTACCGGGGGCTATGTTACTGTGGAGGCCCTTCTGGCCCGTGTAGCGGCCCTCGAGGCATCGCTGGCGAGGGTCAACCACCCGGGGGTGCCTTTCGGGTTGCAGGTTGATCCTTCGTCTGCCGGGCAGCGGCAGGCGACGGGACGGGTCGAGCTGCCTGAGGCGCGTGGGCCGGCGGCGGCCACTGCCTCGCAGCTCCCCACACAACAGGTGCAGCAGACTGGCGCTGATCTGGCCCCATCGACGAGCTCAGTTTCGATCGTGAGCTCCGACACCCCCGGCGGGCCGGAACCCCTGGTGGGGGCAGCCCGCGGGGGTGCATCAGGTGAGTATGCAGTTCAAGCTAGTGCACCCACACACCTGACTTCGTTGGGGGGAGCATTTCAGTGGCCGTGGCCTCGCACGGGTGGCGCGACGGTTCAGCCGCCGCCGGCCCACCCGGCGACTTCACCTCTGACCCAGGGCCCGGTTTTGGGTGGTGCCTCCTACTCAGTTGGGAACGTGTTGGGGATGTCCGGGTTGGTACAGGCTCCTTTTACATTACCCGCAGTTCCCACCGTGCCGGTGTCGGCGTTGCCGACAGCGGGGTATTCCTTGCCCCTAGGGGACCATCTGGCCCAGTCTACCAAGGAGAAGATCTGGCGGGGCGAGTATGTGGACATCTTCTCCCTTCTTAACAGAGAGCCCACCAAGGAGGAGAGGGCGGGGCAGGATGAGAAGGATAAGGAACAGGCACGACGTCGTAAGCCGCCACGCACGTGGGCTAACTGGTTGCCAGCGTACCTCATATACATGGCGGTTTACCTCCGGACCAGGCCGGATCTGGCCATCCCGATGGTCCAGTATTTGGACAACATTTACCGGGCGATGGTTGACTTCCCGGGTCCGTCGTGGCTGGCTTACGATGAGGAATTCCGTATGCGGATTCCCCTGCACCCAGAGATGAGGTGGGATGAGCCCTGCCAGAGGCTGTGGCTTCTGTACATGACCCCACGCGCCAGGCGCCTGGGGAGAGATACCATTGTGGACATGCTGTCCAACGAGCGGCCCCAGTGCAGGCACCCCGCCAGGTGGCAGGGCAGGGGGTTCCAGCCCGCCTGCTGTGCTGGACCTTCTCGTCCAATGGTTCCTGCAACAGGAAAAATTGCAAGTACAGGCATGAGTGTCCCTCTTGTTCTGGCCCCCATGCTGCCTCCGCCTGTCCCAGGCCTGGAGGAATGCGGGGCAGGGGCAGGGGCGGACAAGGGGCCGGCAGGACTGCCGCTGAGGGAGCAGGTCCACCGAAAGGCCCCCTCCCCAATTAATGTAGATATGCTAGAGCGTTGGCTCGCATTATACCCGAGGAGGGCAGACGCAGCTTACCTGCTGCAAGGTTTTCAACTGGGGTTTCGTATCCCTTTTATGGGAGATAGGTCCCCCCAAGACGCACCCAATCTTTTGTCACTTAGGGGACGGGAGGAGGTGGCTGCTGCCAGCATTACTAAGGAGGTCGATGCGGGCAGGGTCGCTGGCCCTTTCCCTGCGCCCCCGTTTCCCAACCTTAAGGTCTCCCCATTGGGCTTGGTGCCCAAGAAGTCGCCGGGCGAGTTTCGCCTGATCCATCACTTGTCCTACCCAGCCGGCCGATCGGTCAATGATGCTATCCCTGATGACCTTTGTTCGGTCAGGTATACATCTTTTGACCAGGCGCTGCACATGGTGCGCTCATGCGGCCCGGGTGCGCTGTTGGCTAAATGCGACATTAAGTCGGCGTTTCGTCTCCTGCCGGTGCACCCGGGTGATTTTGAGTTGCTGGGTTTCAAGTTCCGGGGTGAATATTATTTTGATAAGGCCATGCCTTTTGGCTGTTCCATCTCATGCTCGGCCTTCGAGCGTTTTAGTACCTTTCTACAGTGGGCTTTTGTCCGCAGGTCAGGGTCTCGGTCTGTAGCCCATTACCTGGATGATTTTTTATTCGGGGGTGAACGGGGCTGGGACACGTGCACACGTCTCCTCAACACATTTCAGACGCTAATGGAGGAACTTGGTGTCCCTTTAGCGCCCGAAAAGACCGAAGGCCCATCTACTAAGCTAGTATTCCTGGGGGTGGAGATCGACACGGTAGCGCAGGCGTCTAGGTTGCCGGGGGAAAAGGTGGCAAGGATAGTGGCCCTCATCTCAGACTTGCTGGCTAAACGCAAGGCCTCCCTTCGGGAACTGCAGGTGCTACATGGTCACCTTAATTTCGCTTGCCGGGTGGTCGCACCTGGCAGGGCATTTGCTCGACGCTTGTGCGACGCAATGACAGGCTTATCCAGGCCCCACCATAGGGTGAGACTGACCCGGGGCATCAGGGCAGATATGCTTATATGGCTCCAGTTCCTCAGGGAGTTCAATGGGGTCTCATTTTGGAGGTCTGACCTCCTGGCTTCCCCTCGTTTCCAGATACAGTCTGATGTCTCTGGATCCCTGGGTTATGGGATGTACTTCAATGGGAAGTGGGCCTATGGTGGGTGGCCGCCAGCATGGTCAGGCATGGACCGCCTGAGAGATCTCACGTATCTGGAATTTTTCCCCATTCTGGGGGCTTTGATGCTATGGGGTGAGGAGTGGGCCAACTCGGTGGTGCATTTCTGGTGTGACAATGCGGCCGTTGTCCACATTGTCAACTCACAGACGTCTAAATCACCCAGGGTTATGGACCTGGTGCGCCAGTTTGTATTGCGCAGCCTGCGCCTCAATGTACTGTTCAGGGCCAGGCATGTCCCAGGGGTCAATAACGATATTGCTGACGCTTTGTCCCGCCTCCAGAACTCCCGGTTCCGCGCCTTGGCCCCGGATGCGGAGGAATTTCCCTCGCCACTCCCGGAGGAGATATGGACCCTTGGCAAGGAGAGGTGAACCGGGCGATCGGCATGTCGCGGGCGCCACGCACGCGTAAGGCGTATTACCACGCATTCAATTCCTTTCAGGCATTCTGTGCCCAGTTCCGACTGCCAGATACCTGGCCAATTCCGGTGGCCCACATCCTCCGTTTCATGGTTTACCTGCATGCCCAGGGCTAGCACCCCGCACCATAGCATCCAGGCTGTCAGTGCTGGCTTTTATGGCCAAAGTAGGAGGTCATGCGGACAGTACCGCTGATTTCCGTGTAAGACACGTTTTGGAGGGGTGGGTGCGGGAACGTGGGCGTAGCCCGGATGTCCGCCACCCGATTTCCCCGGGGGTACTTACCCAACTGGCACGGGGCTGGCATGACCTATGGTTTGATAGGTATGAGGCAGCCCTGTTTCATGCGGCTACAACGGTGGCCTTTTTTGGAGCGCTCCGCATCAGTGAGCTTGTGATGCTGTCTAAGGCGGATGCAAGTCGTAGGGCACTGGAACTCGAAGGTGTCTATGTTTGCAATGATTGGGCTCAGTTGAGGATACGTTCCTCTAAAACAGATCAGCACGGCGTAGGCAGTGGAGTGAAACTGCTACGATGTTCCTTGGCAGACATCTGTCCGGTTGGTGCCCTACAGGAGTTCCTTGCACTGCGTGGCACGCACCATGGCCCGTTTTTCTGTCACCAGGATGGGTCTCCCCTCACTAAATTTCAATTTTGGAAGGTGACTGGGAAAGCACTCGCCGGGGTGGGCCTCCCTGGGGCCTGTTACGGCACCCATTCATTCAGGATAGGGGCGGCTTCTACTGCGGCTGCTTATGGGTACTCCGGGGCTGACATACGCAGCATGGGGAGGTGGGGCTCACAGAGTTTTCAGTTTTATGTTCGCCCTCTTCCACCGTGAGTACCGGTTGAGTCACCGCACCTTTTCTCCTCCCCTTGTTTTTCCCCTTGACAGACCCTGGGTGTCGTATTACACCGGTGACAGTATGGCTGGTGGGCCATAGCTACGTGCACAGGGCAGCATGTTACGCTGCGGCGACAGAGTGGGGACCCCGACTGGGACTGGGTGCATACGCAAGTCTCACATGGTATGGTAAGCCCAGAATGTTGTGGCGGGAACTGTTGCCATTCCTCTTCTCAGTGAGGAATGCTGACCCGCCTGACATTCTGATTATACACCTTGGGGGCAACGATTTGGGACAGGTCACCGGCCTATCGCTGAAGCATGCGATTTGCGGTGACCTCGCCTACCTACATTATGTATGGCCCGCCACAACCCTTGTTTGGTCAGACATGGTCCCGCGGCACGCTTATAGGGGAGGCTTCGACCTCCAGGCCCTGGACCACGCTAGGCGCATGGTGAACAGGGCTGTGGCCCGGTTCCTTGTGGCCAGGGGTTGGGGGCGGGTCAGTTGTCATCCCGCCATTAGCCTCCAAAATTATGGACTTTATCCAGGGGATGGGGTCCATCTGTCGCGAGGAGGTATGGACCTCCTGTTGGGTGATTGGCGAGCAGGCCTGTTGACCGAGCTGACGGTCTGGGGGGGGCGTCGAGCCTTCTTTGAAGCCTCTCCGTGTGGCGGGTAGCACTGGTAAGGTAAACATTTATGACCCACAGGTATCCGGCAGGTTCGCAATTGACTGGACAACACTAGACAGGCATAAGTTGGTTAAACGTTGTCCGGTCAACGACGAACCAGGCGACGGGGTGATGGCTACAGCTAGACAGCATGCATCACCCCGTGATTTTACGGATACGCGTCAGAGGGTGGGGTCATTAGTTAGATATTGACTACGGTCAACAATTTGTTTGTTGTCAACAAACAAATTGATACAAATAGATACATTGTAACAATTGCCGTCGGCAATTTTGGGTGGTACCTTACCAGTGTTACTTCGGCCTGCTTGCCTTAAGAATTATGATTGGTCAATTACCAATAGAAATTTATAATTCGGACTAGGGCATGAATCAATAAATGTGGCCCAATGCCGTTATCCACTTTCATCAGTGTCGGAGTCCTTTATTGGGGGGTGCGCCTGCAAAGGAGTTTAAACAAGCAACACTTTACTTTGCTGTCTCATTTTTCACAGTGAGCAATTTTTTATTGCTGTTTCCAAGTTTCTTTCAGTTTTGTGGTCTTTTAATATAATTATATATTTAACCAAAGACTGGCTGGACATACCTCTACAATAATGAAGTAGACCATGAAGCCAGCCACTCAATGCTGAGCTATGGGTGGAAGAGCCACTTTAGGTGGGGTGATGGCCCCCTCAGTGGAGGAAATGCCACTGGAAACAATCATATTGGGCCCAATGGCAAAATGAGTGGAGGAGGAACCACTTCACTATTCTGATTCCCAATGGTCATGGAGGTGGAAGAGGCCATGCCAGATGGACTGGCTGTCAAGTTTTACCTTGTTAATATCTTCAAGGCTGCAGCAGTCCATTGCAGACCCGGTGTTAAATCCTACATGCCTCATTTCATATATACTGCAGAAGATGGCACCATGATCACAGTGTGTAGTTCACTTCACGGCAAGCTGGGATCCACCTTAAACAAATTCACACCAATGGCATTTTCCTGTTTGTCAGAAATGATTCCGTGGAGGGAGGGAGTATACTCGGATACAAGTAGCAGCTACTGCCAATGATGATATTTAACCACATTTTTTTGAATTTTCATTTATGTATCTGCCATTCCCTCTTCCCTAGCCATTTCGTAAACCACTCTGAGTCAGTAAATGTGGAGAATGCAAGCGCGGCGCCAAAATGGCCGCCGCGCCCTTTGCGGGGCCCCCCCACCGGACGAAGACATCCGGGTAGTTAGGGGGCGTGGCCAGCACCCTTATATAAGGGGCGGCCACGAGGCAGCCGAGCTGCCATTTTGCGATGCGACGGAGCGGAGAAGTTTTTCCCTCTTACCTCCGTCGCTCTTGCTCTTCGGGAAGCCTCTTTGGCGCAGCTTTTCTTTAATCAGGCTTCCTAGCAGATTCCAGCTATGCCTTCCAAGAAGAAGGCGGCTGCGAACGTGGCTCGCTCTGCGCGGAGGCACCAGCCGGGTCGGAGGGTTTCTAACCTAAGGCCCATGGGCCAGATGCGACTCGGAGCACCTTTTTATGTGGCCCTTCATCCATTCAAGAAACCAAAGGGCCATCCCTTTGAAGTTGGTGGGACAAAATGACAGCCCCCATCATGCAGGCAGGGCAAAGTGGCTGTCTGGCCCTCAAAGCTGACTGAGAGAGTGTGACCCAGCCCCCATCTTAAAAAAGTTGGGAACCCCTGAACTAGATCAAAGTCAGCACATTGTGAATCTCACTGTTCTTTTGGGGGTTCCTCAAGAACCTAAAAAAATATCTATCAAAATCTCTAAAGAACATGTAACACATGAACCAAACATCTATCACATATCATGCTGTCAGAGGAATTCTGAAAGTTCTAGTCTAAAATAGTAACTTTTAACTCTGCCCTAAACTTCAAAAGTGGCTCTTTGGGAGTTTATATGAAAAAAAGAACCACCATTGCATCTTCGAGGACTTACCATAGGGCATGTAAGACTCAGACTCCTTATACTGCAAGAGGTATTTTAGAAGGCATACATTGAGATTTGTATATTTTCTGAAAGTTTCCATTGTTATCAGATGCTGCCAGCAACATAAAAATAAAGACAGGTGCTGCAGCCTGACACATACCTACCTAGAAGAGAGTCCTCCAAAAATGACTTAGTCCAAAATAAACATAACTAGGATTGTGATGAATGCACTTTATGGAAACAAAAGACTCAAATGGAAATTAATTAAGAAGAGCAGGCGGTGCAGATCAGAGCTTCAAAAGTCTTTTGTTTGGAAAACTCTGGTGATATGAAAACCGTTAAAATCCTTATTTAGGAGACTGAGTAAACAAATCAAACATCTTTATAATTTGCTCTTGCCTTCCACTTGAGGGTCTCCCCCTTCCCAGCAACCCTTCCATGTTTTATTGGCAATTTATTACAGTCAGCGGAAGACACCAAAGCCTTAGCAACAATATATTGTGATGTGCAAACAAAATGCATTTAATTTGACTCAGTGTATTACAAGCATTATAATCCCTCTTCTGATTTCAACATGATCGACTAATCTCATCTGCTCAGAGGGATAAGCCTTGTCTCGGCCATGATGACAGGCTTAGAGAATGATAAAAATTAGGGCATTCTCATAGATTATATACTGTAACAACAGATAAGGCTTATGAACAAAGAATTGACTACAGGTGGTTATTTGTAGAAACATACTAGATTAAAGGGTTAATGTTAGCAAGGTACAATGTCATTTGTGGTTAAATCATGGATACACACAAGTGTGGAACAATCTTTCTCGCCTGTGTAAACAGTAAAAGGAGATGAACCTACTATCATTTTTACAGATGTTTGTAGCTGGTTTTACCAGGGAATGGGAGGAGAATGGGGAAGGATATTTGCAGTGAAAGGATAGCTCTTGCTGGCATTGGGAAAAGTTCTATTTGATGAACAGCACATCTGATTTAGAGGTGGAGGCATAACTATTAGATGAGTTGGAAAGGTATGAAAATGTTGGTTCAGGATTCCATTGCCCCTTCACAATGCCAATAAACCTTTGCTACAAAACGATGATTTCACCCACCCACCCCCCATCGTGTTTGTTGGTTAATTAATTTAAAGCATAGGATTGTGGTGTTGGAGCTGTAAAAATCCTTTATGGCACTTAGGATGAAAAATGCTTGCATAAAAAATGTTCTGACTGTTGATTCTTCTTTATGCACACATCCTTTTCACTAACTATTGACAATGAGAGCATCACTGTAAGAGAGAAAAAATCACAAAAGTCAAAACAGCAGAAGAAAGAGAGGCAGTGCATAGATCAGGCGTGTCCAAACCTTTCAGGCTGTGGCCCGGTCATGTGGTTGAGTGGATGACTCATGTGGCACCTTCCACTGGAAGTGGAAGTAAAACACACCCATTTATGTGCAGAAGTCCACCATAAATGCACCTGTGGCTGTCAAGGGCGGCATGGGCTGGATTATTAGGTGCCACAGGCCAGATATCGCCCATGGGCCATAGTTTGGGCATCCCTGGCGTAGATCATGTAAGGTGCATATTTCAAGTAGCTTTGCAACCACATACATAGTTCAATTATAATAAAAATCCATTATTCTAATTAGTAGAAATTCCATAGTTATTAGAAGTGATAGGAAATGTGACCCCCTCAGACATTCATGGAACACATACCTTGTTTTTCACCACAATTAGCCAATCTGGCTGGGGTTGATGGGAGTTAAAATTTGACAACTTCATACCTGTCAAGCGTGGCTCTGGAGATTACAGGACCTGCATGGAACGTTTTTGTGCAGGTCCATTCTACGCATGCATAAAAGCCTTCTACGCATGTGTAGAAGCAACCTGCACAGAAATGTCCTCTGCAGGCCGCTTCTATGCATGTGTAGAAGGCTTTTACACATGCATAGAATGGAACTGCACAGAACCGTTCTGCGCAGGTCACTTCTACGCATTCGTAGAAGGCTTCTACGCATCCCCTTCTGCACAGAACCATTCTACACGTGTAGAAGGGTTCTATTCATGTGTAGAAGGGTTCTATGCATGCGTAGAAAGGACATGCACAGAAGGGATATGCAGTAACTATCCCCCCCTGCCAAATTACGAGGTAGCGGCAGCTCCGGGCAGGAAATGGAGAAAATCAGCACAGAATTACGGGGTATTCCCGGCCAATACGCGGTACTTGACAGGTCTGCAACTTCCAGAAATACACAGGTTCTCCACTTTTGATCTAGAGCAGAGGTCAGCAAACTTGGTTCTCCAAATGTTTTTGGACATCAGTTCCCAGAATCCCTTATCAGCAGGTGTACTGACTTGGGCTTCCAAGACTACCTGTAGAGCCAAGTTTGCTGACCACTGACCTAGAGCAACTGCAATACACAGTCCAATTTATTTGTTAATTTAATTAAAAAAGTACTAGCTGTTGAAAGACTGGTTGCTACATAAGGCTCAAATACCATAATCTGTAAAGCGATGTTTCCCATCTGCTCAGTCCATGCAAAATCAAATGTTTGATTTGTAACATTCTCTATCAAGCAGGTACTGAATCTCTGACTTTCTTGTTCTGGTGTCCAACATTAGAAATAGCTTGAGTACATCTTTCAGTAACAGAGTAAATAATCCCTTACACCTGCAATTCACACAAGAAAGAAGGCAGATGCTAATCTGTGACTGATTGTGTTGGATAATAGATGATTACAAGGCAGAAGAAACATACTCAGATTATTTTGTGCAGCATTTTGTATAGGAATGAAAAGAAATGCAGTATTGACCTTTACAATATCCAGAAACAAAGAATTGGATGTTAGAAAATTTGGACATTTGTGTTCAAGTTCATAATCTTATGTGAAGTGATTTATGGATAATTTATGGGTGTGATGAAGTAGGAAATGATTCTACCTTGATCACTGAAAGAATAATGATGTAATGAATACTCACACATTTTTAAATTATCAATGCAAAACGTATATTTTTACATACTAAGAAAACCAAAGGGGAAAAAATTGTCAGCTGCAGTCAGATTTTTTTAAATTTTTGCTCAGGCCCAAGGGCAAAAGGACTAAGCATCAAGGTAAGTAAACAGGTAGAGTTTCACATAAAAAATACTGCTATAACATCTACCACAACTATCTGTCAAGTAGAGGTAAAAAGAAAAGAAAATGTGGATACAATATGATAAAATATACAGGTACAGTATGTACATCACAGAGCTATGCCAGGTTCTTGATCCAATCAATTGAAGGAAGGGAGAAGGAAGGAAGATCTGAGGGTTATGATCTTTACCATATGAATAAAAAAAAAGCTTGGTTGAGTAAATGGCATTTTGTTTCAGTAGGAATTTTAGTCCATGGGTATCTAGACTTCAAATCTGTTGGAAGTAAAAATTGAAAGGGAGATGACTTGATTTTTAAACATCGGCATAAGGCAGAAAATTGATTCCCATTTTTGTGTTTTGATATGTGCTTGATGGTAGGTGTTTACAGTAAAACTCCAACTTACAAATGACTTGAGTTAAATAAAATTCCACTTACATAATGATTTTATGCTAACACCATGCCCCGATTTACACCATTTCCTATGGGTTTGCTTCGAGTTACATAAAGATTATTTTTCCTATGGGTTTGCTTCAAGTTACATAAAAATTCTGTTGTTCGCTACTCCGCTGAAGACGTGACAAGGATGCCGCCGACCTCAAGGTAAGTTGAGGGAGGGGAAAAAAGCAGCAGTCAATGTTTCGTCAGGGGAGACGCTCTCCCTAGGAGAGTGCCTGCCCTCACAAATAGCTGCCTGCTGCCTTTGTTTTTCCCCAATTAACTGTTTCAAAGGTTCTTCAAAACAGTTCATGGGAAAAAACAAAGGCAGCAGGCAGCTATTTGTGAGGGGAGGGACTCTCCTAGGGAGCGTTGACTGCTGCCTTTGTTTTTCCCCATTAACTGTTTCGAAGTTTCTTCAAAACAGTTCATGGGGGGAAGGCCTGCCACCCACCACAGCAGGGAAAGGGGAATACGGAAAAAATTTGATCTCCACCTTCCTTGCTTCCTTCCCAAACACCCCAGGAAGGGAAATGGGGGGACACCTTCCACCTCCCCCCTTCATCCCCTACTTGCCCAGACAGCCTCCTCTCTCTCTCTCTCTCTCCCTCACACACACACACCCTCTGCTGTGCTGCAAAACTCAAACCTGCCTGGCTCTCTCTCTCTCTCTCACACACACACACACACACACACACACACACACACACACACACACACACACACACACACACACACGACACCCCTGCCTTGCCGGCCAAATATTATCTGTGTGTTGGTGGTTGGGGTGGTTTGGGGGGGGGGGGTGCACACACACCGCAAAACCACCCCACCCCACCCACTCACACATAATAACTGCCCGGCAGGGCCGGGCAAAAATAATAATGCTAGTATATATTTAAAATGTCTGATATTTTTAACTTAATGCTGCCCCCTGCTATATCTCCCTAAATCCTGTGACCAAGTTCTTTCATGCACCGCTCATAACTATGCACAGTGTCTTTATCCACAATGGATAACCCATATTTTCTTTTCTATGATGAGGTGCTTAAAGCAGAAGTAGAATATTGACAGCCGGTAGGGTATAATATTGATCAAGTGTTGGACTTGGACTCTGAACACCTGGGTTCTGAGTCCCTTTCAGCTATGAACATTCATGGTCGGGTGGCAGAAGGTAGTAGAAGTCACTTATTTCTTGAACCACACATATAGCTCAAAAGCCCTAGTTTGGCAATCATAATTGAGAAGTGACTTTATGATATATGACAACAGCTAATCAGAATATTATTATATACATTACAGCATATCATTATAATAATAGCTCTTTCTCTATCCATTCCTCTCTTCTAATAACAAACATATAGGTGAAGCCTATAGATATGAGTATTAGATATGTTAACCTAATTCTAATTGCATGAAAATAGTGTATGAACACAGTTACTGAAATTGTAAAGGGAATCACACCACTATCCTATCTTAAGCACATCCAATCTTTTCTGACTAAAGAAGCTAAACAGGGTGAAGCATCCAGAAAGGGAAGATTTTTTGTGGAAACATGGTACCAAGGATTCTCCAGCAGCGAGAGGAAAGGTTCTGACCTGAAATGCCAAGTAGTGGCTGCCAGTCAGTGTTAACAATCTAGAGCAGTGTTTCCCACAGGGTGACTTCAATTTCCAGAAGACTAAGTCAATACATTGGCTGATCAGTGCTTTGGGGAATTGACTTAAGCTTCTGGGAATTGAAGTCCAAAAACCAAAGTTTGGGAAACACTGATCTAGAGTTACATAGAGTATGCTCTAATGCAATACAAGTCAGTTTCCTGTGTGTCTGCGTTTGTTAAATAAAACAACTAAAAGAAAAAAAGTTCTTTCATATGGACTTTTGACGTAGAGTTGTCTCCTTTCCATCTTCTGCTCATAGCTATGGAACAGAGTTGCTCTTTCATGCCTTGGGATAATGAAATATCCCCAGGCCATGTGGGTGGAGTCCAAGCTGTGCTATTTCTATGTATTTTGAAATATAATCTAAAACTCTTTTGTGGGAAAGTGTTAGAAACCAAACACAAATTATTAGCAAGGGCTGCAAAAGAAAAGAGAGAAAAAAGAGAAATTGGAATTCTGATTAATAAGGATGGGGAAAGATGTAATAAGACTGGAGATAAATGTAAAATTGTGAAAGACTTCTATCAGGTGCTATATGTGAAAAAGAACATAGATTTGGTGAAACTAAAAAAACAATTGGAGAAACAAATAAACAGTAAGATTACACAGGAACACAAGAATAGGATGGAAGAACGAATAACGGAAAAGGAAATAAAAGAGTTTATAGCCAGCTTAAAAATGGATAAAACGCCTGGAGAAGATGGGTTACCAGCTGAGTTTTATAAGGAGTTTAAAGAGGTAGTGGTGCCGAAATTGACTAAATTATATAATTTTATATTAGAAGGTGGGCAAATTCCCTAGATATTTTTAAGGCATTTGACTCTTTGCAATGGGTAACAATTAAGAAGATAATTAAAGGTTATGGATTTGGGGATAAATTTAGAAAGATAATTGGACAACTATACCAACAAGGTACAGCAGTAGTAAGGGTAAATGATGAAGATACAGAAGAAGTGAATTTAGAAGCAGGTACAAGGCAGGGCTGTCCTTTGTTTCCAATTTTGTTTATTATGGCAATGGAGTTGTTGGTGAAAGCTGTAAGGGAAGATAAAGAAATAGAAGGGGTTCTAGGTAACAAGAAAAGCTTATATGTGGATGATACTTTGATAATAGCTAAATACCCCGGGAAAACACTGGATAGAATACAAGCGCAGTTGAAGAACTTTGAGGAAATGACAGGTTTGAGAATTAATTGGGATAAATCAGAAATGATATTGTGTAATATGGGTAAGGAAGAACAGCAAAGGATAAAGGGAAAGTGCAATTTACAAATTAAGGATAATTTGAAATACTTGGGGATAAATATTTCAAATAAATTCGAAGAGCTTAAGAAATTGAATTATGAAAAATTAAAAAAAGAAATTAAGGATAGAATACAACAATTACAAAAATTGAAGCTGTCATGGTTTGGAAGAATTGCAATATGTAAAATGATGTTACTACCAAGAATCAATTTTTTATTTGATGCCCTTTCGATTCAAATGAAGGACAAAGAAATTAAGGAGTTCCAAAAAAGATAAATAATTTTTGTAATGGGGGGGAAAGGCCTTGATTGGCAAAAAAATTGGTATTTATCCCAGAAGGAGGGGGGATTAGGGATGCCAAATTTGATGACATGTTATCGAGCTTTTCAAATTAAGAATGTTGTGAAGATCTTGGCTAGAGAAAGGGTAATTTGGGAAGAAATTGAAATGAAAGAGTTTAGTCATATAGGAAAAATTGTCTTTCTATGAGGGAATATGGAGAAAGTAGTTATTAAAAATAAAATGATGAAGGCAACACTGGGAACATGGAAAAAAGTAAAAAGGGAATTGGTACCAGATTTTTCACCTATTATTGAATTGGAGGATATGGCAAATTTCCCAATAAAAATTAATAAAAGGATTAAAGAAGTACTTGATGAGAATGGAGTTTCTCTGGTGAGAGACTGGATACGGGTCTGTAGAGATAATGAGAGGAAAACAAATCTATATGGACAATTGAGATTGAATTGGTTTCAGATAGGGATAGTAAACAAGTGGAATAGTAACTATATGAAAGAAGTTGGACTAGAAAGAGGGAGGACTGAATTTGAAGAATTAATTTTAAAAATAAGAAAGGGACAAACAGGAAAAAAGGGGCTGGTGAGTAAAATATATATAATGATAAATAAGGAAGGTAATCCACAGGAGGAATTGAAAGCAAGTTGGGAACCGGATTTAAAGATGAAGATAGAGGACCAGAATTGGACAAATAAATGGAAGAAAAGAATTATGAGAGCTATGTCTGTCAGAGTCAAAGATCACAATTATAAAATGTTGTGGAGATGGTATTTGACACCAATGAGATTACATCAGATAGATAATAAGAAAGACAAAATGTGTTGGCGTTGTAAGAATGCACTGGGTATATATGAACACATGTGGTGGAGTTGCAACATGGTAAAGGATTTCTGGGGGGAAATTGAAAATGAGATAAGTGCGATTATGGGGGGAAAATAAAGTTGGGGCCAAATACCATCATGCTGACAGATGTGGAAGGTACAAATTTAAGCAAAGATAAAAAAGAGTTACTAGAAATAATGTTGACAACAGGTAGATTGTGTATCGCTAGAAAATGGAAAAATGATGTGAATATGAAAATTAAGGAATGATACAAGGAAATGTGGGATCTAGCACTGAATGACAAATTAACATATGAGATAAATATTAAAAAGGGTATTGTGAAAAAGAATAGATTTTGGAATATTTGGCAAGCATTTGTGGATTACTCTTTGAAAGGCGATGAAAAGAGTAGACCTGTACCCGATCAAATGAGTTTTTGGAAAGGAAAATAGAGTGACACTCTGGTTTTTCCAGGACAGTGTATAAAGCACTGGGTGTTTAATTATTATTTCTTTTTAAATTATTATTATTGAAATTTGTCAGTATTTTACACTTTTGTAAAAAATTAAGAATTAAGCTGGTGTCAGGTACCATCCTATTAACAAATGTGGAAGGCATGGGTTTGAATAAGGAGGAAAAAGAATTATTGGAAATTATGTTAACTACAGGTAGACAATGCATAGCCAGAAATTGGAAAAATGATGTAGTTATACAGATCGGAGAGTGGTATAAGGAAATGTGGAGCTTAGCATTGAATGACAAACTGACATGGGAGATTAAAGTAAAAAGGGATAAATTAAAAGAAAATAGGTTTTGGAGTATTTGGAAGCCGTTTGTGGATCACTCTCTTATGGCAAGGGACAGTTTTGGACCTGTACCATCTCAAAGTGGTTTTTGGAGATGATATAGATACTAAACTCTCCAGGCATTGTAAATATTCACAGGGTGATGTGTAATCAGTAAAGAAATAAAAAATAGTTGTAGCACTGAAAGTCTTTATGATTGTTATGGTTATAGTAATAACTCATAATGTGGGTATTCAATATTGTGGGCTATATTGCAAATAATTAGCTCAATTATTATCATGTGCTATTTTTTATGAATTTGATGTAATATTGTATTGTATTGTTATTGTTTTTCTTTTCTGTATGTCTGTTAGTTGTACTTTTTTGCTTTTCTGAAATAAATAAAAATTATATAAAAAAAGAATAAATATTAAAAACTGTTTGGATTTTTGATAATGGTATGAAAGATATAAGAAATAAGTCATAATCAATTGGCATTTTCCAGAGATGTTTATTCTTGTCTTTTTTTCTTTTATCATTATTTAGTTTTGGTATTGTATCGGTATGAAATTAGTTATAAATTGTCTATATTTGTTCAGATTTTTTATGTATGATTATCTTTTTTTATTATGTTGTAATATTGTTTTAAAAATTCAATAATAAAAAAGAAACCAAAAACTAGCCACACATCCCATTGTGGGGTATGGAAAATGGAATGCTTTCTGAGTTGTGAAATATAAAAACTTGTATATGTTTCTGAATGGTAACATGACTGGTGAACATGAAATGGAATCTCCTTGGTCAACTGGAAAGAAAAAAAACTCTTCATCACTTCAAATAATTTCCCTGCATTTCCCAGGATGGGAGCAAGCAAACAGCATTTCAAAATATTTCCAGTGCTTTCCTTAATTCCACCTCTATTATTTAGATTCCAAAAGAAGCTTCTGAAATAAAGGAAGCATGGGTTGTAAAACCATAGGCGGCTCAGTATGATTTTAAGTCATGGAAAAATATAATCCTGGGAGTAGAATGCACTCTAAAGCATGTCATTCCTTCATTCTATGAATCACACTATATGCTACAATTATCTCATCACTGGATCTGAAATCATGGTCATGTTGAAGAGTTGTCACTGTGTCAGTCCTTCATGTCTGAGAAATTAGACATGGAAACAAAGAAGACACTGATGTCCTAAAGACCAGTCATAAAAGAAAGAGAACTAATTCATGAATTATGGGAGGTCTAAAAAAAGCTCCTGATTTGACAATCATGCACAATCAAAATTGAAGGCATTCCTTCCTTCATTGGTGGGTACCTATAAGGGATAGTTTGGCCTTTTCCACCTAATTCTAGCTCAAGTAGAGATATACAGTAAAACCCCTACTTACGAAAAAAAGACCATTCCGTAGGCTTTTGCTTAAATCAATTTTTTTTGTAACTCGAAACAAACCCATAGGAAAATAAACTTTTTATGTAACTCAAAGCAAACACATTGGAAAAGTGAAATTTTTATGTAAATCGAAGCAAATCCATAGGGAAATGAATTTTTGATGTTCGGGAAGAACAAGTCAGCAGCCGGCATTAAGGGCTAACACAATTTTATTTCAGGGTTCTGAACATGGTTAACAGGGGTGCAACGGTGCCTTAAATACCCTTCAAACTAGATACATTTTAGTGGGGTACATCCTGATTGGCTGGGGAGAAATGGGGTGATTCAGAACAGATATACTTTTGCACTTCTCACTGGAAACTGGCACAGACCAAGTCTCGTGAGATCTCGCAGTGAAGAAGACGCTTATTAGAAATGACAGGGTGACCATTTTAAACACAATACAATACAGTGTGAAATAATACACACACAACATCCCTCCCCCCTAAGTTGAAACAAAATCTTTTAACCAGTTTGGAGGCCTGCACTCCCATTTGGGGCGTACCGATACGGTGTCTGGTCCTGGAGACCTAAGGATGGATAGTCGTGATGCTGAATGAGGTTGTTTGGGCTGTTGGGAGCAATGGCCCAATTCAGAGTGGGGAGAGGGGGGATCAGAAACAAACTCAAAATTGGTACCGGATATGCGTTTGGTCTGATCACCTTGTTAATGGTACATTTATAATTGGCACATATCCGTACCTCCCCATTAGCCTTTACAGCAGTGACAATAGGGGTCTCCCATTCTGCAGAGTCCACTGGCACCAGTATCCTCTGACCAACCAGTTTGTCCAGCTCAGCCTCTATCTTGTCCTTTAATGCAAAAGGGACGCAACAAGGCTTCAGATGAATGGGCTGAATGGCCGGATCAAGTTCAAAGTCAACAGGGGAACCTGTGTAGGTTCCTAGTCCTTTCCTGAAAACCTCCGGGTGCACATTACAAATGTCCTGCACCAGATCGGAAGTGACAGCATTGATGCCGGAAAGTCTTATGCCCAGGGGCCCAAACCACTGAACCCCCAACAAGCAGTTAGTGCCCTGTTTAACTACTACTAGAGGCAATTTGGTTGTAATTAAACTTTACATTGAAATCCCCCACCCCAGGACAGTAATTGAGCACCCCTGGACATCTTGTAGAGATGTTTTAAGTGCCCGCAGCTTGGGCTGCAATGTGGGGGGAATGCTAAAAAAACCTTCTGGGGAAGACTGGAGTAGGAGGTCCCCGAATCTACCTCCATGGTGAAAGGCACCCCCTGGAGACGCAGCTCCATGAAGAATCAGCTCATCACCATTGACTCCTGGCTCCAGGGTGGCTCCTCTGTTGAGATTTTAGAGATGAGGGACCTCTGGTGCTGTGGCCTCACCTCCGGCACTGGTGATGGCTTTCGTCGCTGGTGGCAGACCTTTGCGATGTGGCCCTTTTCCCTGCATTTGTGGCAGTCGGCGTTCCTAAATGGACATCTGTGGCGGTCATGTCGGCTCCTGCAGCCATCGCATCTCTGGGTGGTCTTCTCGGTGTGCCGCTCTGTCTTTTTCTGCTGCACCTTTCAGACTTCCCTGTCCACATCGCTGGACCAGGATGACAAAGTGGATGCTGGCAACGCAGATGACGATGAATGCGATGAGCAGTGGTGAGCCTGCACGGCAGAATCTTGCCCTGCAGGCCATTGCTTAAATGTCTTGACTCTGGACTGGGCTGCCTCAGATGCCAACGCCTCTCTCAGGACCTCTTTGAATGTCAGCATGTCTCTGATCATGAGGAGATGTTGGGCATCCTCATCCCTCACACCAGCTAGCAGTCTCAGAAGGCATCCTCCAGGTTGGGCCACTGGCACGGGGCTGCAGCGAGCTGTAGGGCAGTGGCGTAGTCCACAACGGACTCTCTGGAGCATTGCCCTCGTCTGTGGAATGTCACCCAGGCTGGGAATATGGACACTTTCAGTTGAAAGGCTGTCAGGATTTCAGCAAGAGGAACCTCATCCACATCTCTGGGCAGGATGAGGTGGATCATCAGATCCAATGTAGCAAGTCCACACTGAGACAGAAAACAGGAGCGCTTCTGGTCTTCCTCCTCTATTTTCTCTGCCAGCATTAAGTGTTGGAACTGACGCTTGTAGAGGTTCCATTTTTCAGGCTGGGAGACGTTGAAGGGACTGATGTTGTTCTGTTGGGACAGCCATCCCACCTTTGTCACCAGTTTGATGTTCAGGAAGGACGAGGCAGCAGCCAGCATTAAGGGCTAACAAAACTTTATTTCAGGGTTCCGAACATGGATAACAGGGGCGCAATGGCACCTTAAATACCTTTCAAACTAGATACATTATGGCAGGGTACATCCTGATAGGCGGGGGAGAAATGCGGTAATTCAGAACAGATATACTTTCGCGCTTCTCACTGGAAACTGGCGCGAACCAAGTATCACGAGATCTTGTAGTGAAGAAGATGCTCATTAGAAATGACAGGGTGGCCATTTTAAACACAATACAATCCCTGTTGCTCTGGGGAAGAAGGCCAGCGGTGGCCTCACTGTGTATTTGGCAGGGCTGGTTTTCCAGGGACGCCCCGCCGAAGTGTCTGGGAGGCTGCTGGCAGCCTCGCTCACCGGGCTGGTGGGGCTGGCTTCCTTCTGGGAGATGAAGTGTCTTCCGGAGGGAATTTGTTTGCCAGTGCAGGCGCAGCGCTTTGGCGGTTTTTAAAACCATGCTCACCTGCTTTCCCAGCATTCTACGTGCTTGTGCCCTTCAGCCAGATTGGATGAGGGGTGGCACAGCACAGAGGACACTGGGCCTTGTAGGTTTTTTTGGTTGCGTTTGTGGGACACTTGCCCCACTTGTGGCTAGCGGACCCTTGCGGCGATGCTCATAGGGTCTCAAGGTCAGTGTAGGCAGCTCGGTTTGGGATGGTTGGGCCGTGTGTGGCTGTGCATGCCGGACATGCATGGTTAACGGGCCTTCTTATAGGTAAAGATTTAAGGCACTGAGTGGAATAGTCTTCAACTTGTTGTTGCTCAGTCACACAGTTGATTCCGACCCTTTGCAACCCTATGGACCATTGTCCTCCAAACATAAACATCTCTGACCTCCACTATCCTCCTCAACCCACCCAGCTCTGTGCCCATTGTGTCTTCAACTAATGTTATATACATTCAGGAAAGCTATCTTATGGAAAACGAATTTGACAAAAATGTCCACAATTTACAAAGGAAGAATGAGGTGTTGGCATAAGTAAAATTTATTTTAAAAACAATTAAATTGAAAAAAAGTTTGCAAATTCTTGTTTGTTTTTTCATGCAAACTTTAAAGAGAAAAGGAAGGTGGTTTGTTACATGTTTTATTTTGTTTCTCAAAAGATCTGTGTTGAGATGATAAATGAAATAAGAGTGTCTATAGGGAACCATCATGTATTTGCCTGGGCAAGATATTCCCCAAATGTTTAGTCTGTTTTTGCTCTGCACTCCTGCAGGAAAAGGTTGTATTTCCTTTTTCAGTGCCTATAATCTTTTTAGAACCTTCTCTTTATGGAGCCCATAAACATCACAGTGGAGCAGCAAATCATGATCGTCTGCAGAAACTCCATCAAGAAAGCCACAGAGTAAATGATGCTGAAAAGCTGATGTTCATGACATTAGACACTTGACTAACCTTATGATAGTTTTGTGGTATACCAAATGTTTGATCTCAGTGCCAACCCTACATGCATGTGTGCATGCACACACAGAGAATGTTTTGTTCCCATATGTGTTACAGCATGATTATAAGGATCAAGACCATTGTATAGCCACTAAGGTGGCATGTTTTAGCTTTCTCTCTGAAGGGCTAAGAAGAATCTCTCTGTGTGAGCTGGCCTGGCCCCATCTTATAGAGCAGGGATTCTCAATCTGTGGCCCATGGGCCAAATGTGGCCCGTGGCACCATTTCATGTGGTCCCCTCACTGCGTCCATTACACCAGGAAGTGCCATGTGGTGAAGGAAGGGCAAAATGACCATTGGGCCCCCGGAGCTGTCTGAGGGAGCGTGACCTGGCCCCCAGATTTAAAAGGTTGAGAACTCATGTTATACAGGACCAGAGCTAGCTTGCTAAGTAAGCAAGTAAATAAGCAAGTGAATTAGCTTTTTCTTGGCCTTTAAACTAAAAACTAAAAAAGTGAAGAGTTTTTTAAAAATGACTCCATCATTTCCTGATTACACAAGATCCAGAAAAAATGCTGCAGATGTATTAATTCACTGGTAATGTTTAGAAGATAGATATATAGAAATTTTATTTATACCCCGTCCTCCTTTTGCAAGCACCACTCAGAACAGCTTACAACATAGAGAAAAAATCCACAATATATAATGCATAACACTGTATACAATAAATACAAAAATATAAGTACAATATACAGTATAATATGAAATATAAATATGGATATGGAGCCTGGCTCAACGTTTCCAACAAGAGTCCTCGGATGGCAGCAACGGCATCCTTTTCCAGCAATGGCATCCTTTTCAAGCCCTCTGGCAGGCAGGGCTTGGAGGGCGGGGATGGCGTGCGCACCTGCCTCCCATCCCCAGGCCGATGGAGTGAGCTCTGTGGAGAGGCAGATGAGTCCTTGGGCAGCAGCAGAGGCAGCAGCAATGGTGTCCTTTTCAAGCCCTCTGGCAGGCAGGGCTCGGAGGGCGGGGACAGCGTGCACACCTGCCTTCCATCCCCGAGCCAATGGAGTGATGCATTCCTAACCAGTTAAATGCTTATCTGAGAGGGAAGATGTTTGGATCCTAGGTTTTTCCACTATGAATAAAACTACCTTTCCTTTAGAAAGGTGTGTGTGTGTGGGGGGGGGGGAGTATTCCATTGACATAGGGTATGTCAGGATATCAAACACTTTGATTGAGTCTGAATTACTTGCCTTAAAAAAAACCCACAATTTATTTGATTCAACCTGATTAGTAGCCCACTCTGATTTGTAACCAATTTTTCTAAAGCATTTGTATGTATAATATATGTCCAAATAATAGGATGCAGGGAAAATCTGGGATGGAACGATAAACCTTAGTGCTATCAACTACTTCTCAGTCTCCAGAGTATGGCTCCCAAACATTTTCTTTCTTCCCTTCCTCGGGTAAGGAGTTGTGCAATTAAAGTTAAGTCCTGTTCCTAATACTGCAATCATCCATCACACTCAAATGCTGTACAATAGCACAAGTTTCACATACTCAGATATTCAATCAATTGGATTGAGATTTGCAATCTCAAAAGAACCCCAATCCTCCCTTTCTGCTGAAAATGAAAATAATACTAATCTGCCTCTATTTTGAACACATTGCCCTCATAAAATGACCATGGATTGCAAAGTATGCAGAATTCTCACCCCAGGCTCCATTACAGGAATTTCCAGGAAAGCCTGGGGTTTTCAATGCCACTGGAATTGTCAGTCTCTTTAAAACATAGCCTTCCTGGTTCTGTTCTAACACTTTCCTTTCTGAAGATGAGTGGTTTGATTTTGTTTTGTCTTTTAAAATCAGCTTTTTAAAAAAACTCAGAGCTGAAACAATTTTCCATGCTTGCCTGCTAGAATCCAAGCACAACCACAGCCATCCTAATTTCATTTGTTGTTATTGTTCAGTCACATAGCTGAGTCTGACCCTTTGTGACCCCATGGACCATTGCCTGCCAGGCACCCCTATCCTCCACCATCCTCCTCAACCCACTCAACTTTGCGCACATTGCGTCTACAATACCATCTATCCATCTCATTCTCTGCCGCCCACATCTTCTTTTACCCTCGACCTTTCCCAGCATCAAAGCTTTCTCAAGTGAATCCTCTCTTCTCATTTGATGTCCAAAGTACTTTAATTTCATTGAGCCCCCCCTTTCATTCTTTCGTTCTCTGATAAGCCTGTTTTATTGTGGGTGGAGGGAGGGTTAGGGTAGCTTTTAATGATGATGATGTTGGTTTTTATGTGTTTTAATTGTGCTTTTAGATGAGGTTTTTATGTAATTGTTTTATTGTTAATGGTTTTATCTTTCTTGTATTGTAGATATATATATATATTTTTCTGTTGTTGCCGCCTTGAGTGGTGCGTTGCACTAGGAGGGCGGGGTAGAAACCTAGAAATAAATAAATAAAAATAAAAATCTTCAACATTTGACCTTCCAAGGAGTAGTCAGGGTTGATATCTTCTAATATCGACCTATTTGTTCTCCTTGCTGTCCAGGGTACTCTCAACACTCTAGTCCAACACCACATTCCAAAGGTGTCTATTCTTCTGCACTCAGCTTTCCTAATGGTCCAGCTCTCACACCCATACATTACCACTGGGAATACCATTGCTTTGACTATGCGGATTTTTGTTTGCAAGGTGATGTCTCTACTTTTAATTATATTCCCCAGGTTTCTCATAGCTTGTCTCTCAAGAATCAGTCACCTTTTATTTCATGGATGTAATCACCATCTGCAGTGATCTTGGATCCTAAGAAAGTAAAATCTGTCACTGCTTCTACTTCTTCCCCATTTATTTTCCAGGGACTGATAGGGCCTGTTGCCATTATCTTGGTTTTCTTGATTTGAGTCTCAAGCCAGCTTTTGCACTCTCTTCTTTCAACTTAAGCAGGAACCTCTTTAGCTCTTCCTCACATTCTGCCAATAGGATGGTATCATCTGCATATCTCAAATTGTGGATGTTTCTCCCCGTGATTTTAATTCCAATTTGTGACTGATCCAGCCCTGCATTGTGCATTATGTGTTCATAGAAAAATACTCAAGACATTTTGAAGCTGAAACACATCCCTAGATTATTTTATGAGCATTACTCCCTTCTAAAAATGGAAGATCCTTCTGTTCACTGAAGAAAGGCTTTGGAGACAACCCATTGCCTCTTGCTGCTTGCTTGGGATCTAAGCATAATGTTCTGTATTCTTTATTGTTCACACATCAAAAAGAATTGCCAGTGTCAACAGATATTGAGCCAGTCAGATTTGCAGTCAATAACTTTCAAGAGGATGGAGGTAGAGATGGAGGGCTTTATGACATCGTTACCATCATAAAAGATTGTTTTGGGCAAGTTCCCTTTCACATTTTTTTATGAACACCAATTTCCCCATGACTCTCCTGCATTCCTGGCAATTTTGACATGTCACACTGAATAGGTATGGCGTGGTTACTTTCCTATTTTTCATTTATTCAAAATGAAGTGTGAATGCCTCCAATATGGAACAGGGCCATTAGACATAGGAAGAGCAGGTTTAGTCTTTTCCATTCAACTGGCCATTGACTTGGCAGCTAGTAAGAGTAAAAAAGAAAAATAATGTCTGCAGTCCTTTTCTTCTTCTTACTGTCACTAGAGAGAGGAAACATTTTGAGTGGAGCTGTGTTCTGCGTTTTGTAGTCCAAAATATAAACTTCACCACTTCCTGTTACAATGATGCTAGCAAAGTCTATTGCAACTACAGGTAGTTATATCATAATAAGCAACAATCAATCCAAAAGCACAGCTGCTTTTACAACATTATTATCAATACCTGAATAATATTTTCCTTGTAAAATTATACCGTGCAAAGTGCCAAAGTGCTGTCTTGCAAAGTGCAAAGTGCTGTCTTGGTTTTCCTCATTCCTGGAGGGCCAGACCCAGTTGGTGTGGTGGAGAGTGAGAGGTCCAGCCCTGGGGTCCTCCAATATGGGGTGCCTCAGGGCTCAGTGCTCTCTCCTCTCCTATTCAATTTCTACATGAAGCCGCTGGGTGAGATAATCCGATACCACTGGGTATGGTACCATCAGTACACGGATGACACACAGTTGTACATCTCGGCCCATGGGGACCCAAGTTATGCTGTCAAGGTCCTATCCAGGTGCCTGGAGGCTGTGGGGGTCTGGATGGGGGCTAACGGGTTACAGCTGAACCCTAGCAAGACTGAGTGGCTGTGGGTGTGGGGTCCCGTATTATCCTGGGAGCTGCCATCCTTGGTCTTGGATGGGGTTACTTTGCCCCAAACAGACCCAGTGCACAACTTGGAGGTCCTCCTGGATGCGCCACTGCTGCTGGAAGAGCAGGTGGTGGCCGTGACCAGGAGGGCCTTTGCACAACTCCATGTAATTTGCCAGTTGCGCCTGCTCCTGGATAGGGATTCCTTGCTCATGGTCACACATTCTCTGGTCACCCCCAGACTTGATTATTGTAATGCGCTTTACATGGGGTGCCCTTGATGACCATTCGGTGGATGCAGCTGGTCCAGGATGCAGCGGCTTGGGTAGTGATGGGGTGCGGGCGGTATACCCGCACCTCGCCTCTGCTCTGGGAGCTGCACTGGTTACCAGTTTGTCTCCGGGTGCAATTCAAGGTGCTGGTAATGACCTTTAAAGCCCTTCATGGTAGTGGACCAGGTTACCTAAGAGACCACATCACTCTAAGAGAGACTGCCCATCCTACAAGGGCAGACCAGAGGGACTCCCTCAGTGTTCCATTGGCTAGAGGGGCTCGCCTCTCTAGCACAAGGAGGAGGGCCTTCTCCATATCCATTCCAACCCTGTGGAACCTCTTGCTGGCAGAATTAAGGCTACTGTCAGAATTGCTGCCTTTTAGGAAAGGGCTGAAAACCTGGCTGGCAGGGCAAGTCTGGGGGCAGACGGGGTGTTGGTTTTTAAAAAGTCTTTTATTGCTGTTTTTATAGATTTTTAAAAATATTTTTAGGTGATTGTGCACCGCCCTGAGTTGCCCAAAGACAAGAGGGCGGGATATAAGTTCAAATAAATAAATAAATAAACCTTTTTGATGATTCTGAGAATGGAAAAGACAGGGAACCACTTATTGTTCACTATCAAGATATTTTTTATCGTGTCAGAAGCACACAAAGGTGCTTTCTGGGTTGAAAGGACTTTTGCTGGAGGAACTCTGATGAGGGGATGCCTTAATGAGACTCCTTTCATGTCCCTAAGATCATTCCCCACCAAAGTGGTTCCTGTTTATCTACTTGCAATTTCTTGCTTTTGGAAAGCTAGGTTGGCAGGAATTGGGACTCATTCCATCATGCAGTACTTGGGTCTTGAACTGCTGACTTGCCAACCTATCAGCTAACAAGGCAAGCTTCTTAACTACTGAGCACTGCGGCCCATCTAACAAGGTATATTCTACTATGATGCTTTGTTAAACTTTGTCAAACCATTTTCATGGGGAAATGGTTAAAGAAAATATTGGGTTTCATGTGATAAACACATTCCAAGTGAATCTAAATTTAGGTCTCTAAGCATGAACTGCAGCCCAGATGTTATTCACTGGAAGTAACCCCCTGGACTCTTTTGTTTTAGATATTGGTCAAACAATTAATCTCTCTTCCCTATATGCAACTGATATTTTTTTTGCATCACATTTTGGGTCTGTTCACACATTACCACCACCTTCCTTAGCAGACTGTTGTTAAAGCTGAGTTAAAATTAAATGGTATCAAAAGTTTGCATGAGACTAGAACAGTGGGAACTCGGTTTCTCTGCCAACATTATATGAAAAACAAATATGTCATCAGAGTGGAACAAGGAAGGTTTATCTGTCAGTGCCAAGTGTATAGCTACAAGCACATGTGCTTGGCACCTGGGGCCATCATCCTGGGTGCCAACATAATTACCAAACACAGTGCAACTTAAAGAAAAGAAAAGAAATCAACTATCTGAAATGAGGGAGGGGGAGAAAAAATCTATAATTACACAGCCACAAAAAATTATTAACTTTAATGCACAATACAGATCACAGCTCTGCTTTGACCAGGTGCTGGAAAGGCAGATTAAAAAAGGTGTTCTTTCTCTTTTTGTTCCCCATCGTAGCTTTGCATATATTTCAGAAAGCAGAAAAACATAGGATTAATTATTTAATTAATGTATCAATTTATACCACACCTTTCTTCAAAACAAGGGGACTCATTGAATGGTATAGACTGTAATTAGCAATTGTGGAGAGCAATTGTTTCATAGAAAACATCTTCCACAATTGTTGCAGCAATCTCCCACTTTTTGTGATGCAAGCCAGAAACTGTCTTGTTAAAAACAAGTGATGGTGGTCAAACTGCTGTACTGCTGAACTGCTGTACTGCAGCCAAAACTGCTGATGTTGTGAGTTCAATTCTGACAGGGATCAAGGTTGACTCAGCTTTCCATTCTTCCAAGGTCGGTAAAATGAGTAATCAGCATGTTAGGTGCAAAATGCTAATTACTTCATGAACTGCCCAGAGAGTGCACCTTGTGCTATGGTGCTGTATATAAGTATAATTGCTTTGCTTTGCTTTAGTTAATACCCTCTAATGCCATTGTCCAAAACCCACCCATGCAATGAGCCACTGTGTGCATAGAAGACAAATGAATTGAATTTTGGCCACTGAATTCAAATAATATTTTCAAATAATATTTGAAGACAGAGTATAAGTAAGAAGTTAAATACTATTATGTGAATTGGTATATTTGATTACTACTGACATCTATCGTAAGGCATGTAACGTATGAAGCCTGTTTGTGTGTCAGGAAAATGGTTGAACTTGTGTGAGAAAGAGGTTAAAGGCCTAACTAAAGTGTTGCTTAACAAGTAGTATAGGAAATTGTTTTGGGTAATTCTTTATCACCAGGTGCAAGGAGGCCTTGTGAATAGTACCAAAGAAGCCTTGAGATTTAATTTAAATTTAATTCTTCAATTTTTATCCCACCCACTCGGACAAACCCAATTCAGGGAGGCATACAAAATTAAAAACATATAAAAAACAAGTTAAAAACCCCAAAAAACCCACCCACCTACCCACCTACCCACCCTTCTACCACCACCCAATTAATAAAAAGCTAGAAGGGGAATAGGAGGAATGCAAAAATACAGAGGAAGGATACTAATTGGACTCTAGATGGAAATGAGCCAACAGGCTGGGGCTGTATTCACTCCCATCAAGGCCCCATACCTGCCCTGTCAGCCAGGTCTTCAAACCTTTCCTGAAAGGCAGCAATTCTGTCTGTAGCCTCAATTCTGTTGGCAGGAGGTTCCAGAGGGCTGGTGCGGACACAGAGAAGGCCCTACTTCACGTGCCACAGAGGCGAGCCCCTCTAGCTGAAGGCACCACTAGAGAGCCCCTCTGATCCGCTCTGGTTGGATGGGCAGATACTCTCAGGTATCCTGGCCCATTGCCATATAAGGCTTTAAAGGTCAAAACCAGCACCTTGAATTGCACCCAGAGGCAAACTGGTAACCAGTGCAGTTCCCGGAGTAGTGGGGAGGTGTGAGCATAACGCGCACACCCATCACCACCTGGACAGCCGCATTCTGAACCAGCCGCAGCCTCTGAATGGTCGTCAACGGCAGTCCCATGTAGAGCGCATTGTAGTAATCTAGTCTGGAGGTGACCAGAGCATGAGTGACCCTGAGTAAGGAGTCCCGGTCCAGGAGCGGGTGCAACTCGCGGATTACTCTAAGTTGAGCAAAAGCCCTCCTGGCCACGGCCGCCACCTGCTCTTCCAGCAGCAGCCGCGAGTCCAGGAGGACCCCCAAGTTGTGCACTGGGTCTGTCTGGGGTAAAGATGCCCCATCCAAGACCAGAAGTGGTAACTCACTGGATAACCCTGGACCCCTGACCCATAGCCACCCAGTCTTGCCAGGGTTCAGCTGAAGTCCATTGTCCCCCATCAACACCCCAACAGCCTCCAGGCAGCCAGACAGGACTTTGACCGCAGCACTGGGATCACCACAAGATGGCACCAGATGGAGAGGAATTTACTGTAAACATCCGAGGGTGAAATGTTATGGGAGCGAAGGAATTGATGTGTTAGAAATGCTTTGTTTGGTTAATTCTAATGAGATGGGTAATGGTTGCTTTGGTTCAGTGTTAGATGGGTTTTAAAGTAGTAAAGGAATGGGATTTGAATTAGTTCAATGTTGACTCCGGAGAAGATATGTAGTCAAGTAAGCTTGCTGAAATGTAATAGGAGTCTAGGCAAAATGATTACAGTACCTAGATAGAATTTATCATTTTATTTGGGAAGGAACTCTATTGATTTGCTCTAATATGTTTTGATTAGTTATTTTTACTTATATCCAATTTTGATACTGGAATTTTGTACCTCTGAAAAATCTTTAGGCCTTTACTATCTATATTTTTAAAAACGAAGTATTTCAACATCATGTGTGCTTATTGAAGAAGGGGGTGGGTAGAGATTTGAGTGTGCCAGGCAATCAGTGCTTTTTGAGAAAGGTCTATGCTACCATATTTCTTTGTTCTCTCATACAGAGGTGACTTGATGCAATGAGCTATACCTCAATGAGGTTGGATGCTTAACTCAGCCTAGTGAAAGCCTAAGATAGACTTCCCAAGTCTTGGTTGTTTAATACACTTTGGGCAAGTTAAAATTTAATGTCCAGGTAAAGTGTTGAACAGTGACCCAGGGCAGAGGGTACTTTTCTAGCATGGCCTTTGTTAGGTAAAGTTGAGTAGAACCTGAACTGTACCCATACATCTATGCCAGTGGTGGTGAACCTTGGCACTCCAGGTGTTCTTGGACTTCAATTCCCAGAAGCCCAAGTCAGCACTGCTGCTGATCAGGGCTTCTGGGAATTGAAGTTCAAGAATACCTGGAATGCCAAGATTTGCAACCACTGATCTATGTAGTTTAAAAGAAGTCACAGAGGTACATTCTGCATCAAATGAAAATAACATACAAATACCTAAACCAGGGGTTCCCAACCTAAGGCCCGGATCTGGCCCATGGTGCCATTTCATGTGGACCTCACCCAAGGGCATTTGAGAAACAAAGCTGTTGGGATAAAATGGCCATCCCCATCGTGCAGGAAGGGCAAAATGTCTGTCCGGCCCTCCAAGCTGACCTGGCCCCCAGCTTGAAAACGTTGGAAACCTCTGGTCTAAACTGATGTAGCACTGATCACATCCTAGTTTATTTTCTGAAAGTACCATTTTCAGCCATTACTCTGTATTCAAGATAGTAATGTTGACTGCCTTATGTTTGTATTTTGCATCCTTTATTAACTGATTAGTCATCTGACCATATCACGTCAAAATATGATAAAAATATATTAGGTAAAATATGATTACAAAACCAGAATATAAACAGTTTAAAAGTAGAATGATACACTCACACTAAAATGAGATATAAAATGTACTCAATAAAATTAATGGACTGCCTTATATGACAACACAGAGAAAAATTATTTGATAAGGAGTTTTATGCAGCAGAAATATCCTCAGTTCAGTAGACAACATTTATTCCTAGTTTGTCTGGGCAATCTATTATCCACAGTTTCAACAGTGTGACAATTCTAAAGGACAAGAATGACTTCCTCTTAGCACAAAACAGGTTCATGTTGGATTCTATATTTGATCTAGATGCAAAGAACTGGGCCACCCATGTGATCCTGCTAGGCAAAGAAGCAAATATTTTGTTTGAAACAAGCTTTAAATGTGCAAACATACCACAGAAAACATCAAGACTATCTGATGCATGTTTTCCTTCAGTCCCCCCCCCCCCATCTCTTTGGTGTTGCTTAGCATTTTAAGAGGTAACTGTGACATTACCTCTGCAGTTATTGCAAAAATTCAGATACTCGGGGTGAAATGCATTTACTCTCACAATGAAGGAGATGTAGATGCATTACTTAAATTATGTTCAAAGAATTCAGGAACATTTTCCCACTATCATTACTTTCACAGAATGCATTACAACTTTAAATGTGTACAGACTTATGTTAGCAAATTCTATTAGGTGCTGTTACAAATAGCTATACAGGATATCAATTTGTTTTCCCCCTTAATTTTGTATTAAAAATAAAGAAAAGAAAATGATTACATGTTACAGTAAACAATAAAGCAAAACAAAAAACAACAACCCACTATTACAATATACGAAAATACTATGTGCTCCCTTCACCCAGCAGGACAATACGTATATTTCTTTTACCTTATTTATTCTACAATCTCTATAAATTGTAATTTATCCTTCTTTCCAGAAGGGACACGCAGTGGTGTGAATCCGCTGTCACACGCTTTGCCGGCACCTCCCCCATGGGAGACGGCATGAGGCGGAAGAGGTGGGGCCAACCTCCTTAAAGGAGGGCCCCGGGCTGCCCTTCTGCATTCCTGCCAACTGGGCCAGGCAGCGTTTGCCTGCTCCCTGTCGGCTCGGCTTCCACATGGCCCAGGCCTTCGCCTCGCAGCTTTTGTTTTTCCCCGCGGCGGTTCACCGTGGCTCCTCCTGCGGCTTGGGCCTCCTGCCCTTTACCACGTGCTTTGTCCTGCGGCGCTTGGCCACGGCTCAGCTCTTTCAGTGCCTCTTCGGCGGTGCCCCTTCTCCATGGCCCCTAGGCGGAGGGCCTCCGGGCATGGCCCACGGCCGTGGAGTGCGGCCCGCAGGGGCGGCTCCTGCCATGGCGCTCAGGCCACAGTTTTGGCACTGGGCCCGTCTGTGGCCTCACCCCCCTGGGCATTACTACGCACCATGGTGGGGCCCGCCGCAGGCCGGTGCTACCGGCTTCTGTGCCGGGTTCGCCTTCCGGCTCTTGGCCCCCTGGCATTTCCTTGTGGGGGCCCCGCCCTCTGCAGGCAGGGTGCTTCGCCGCCCTCGCCGGGTCCGCCTCCGCATCAGAGGTCCCGTGTGAGGGCTGCGGCCCCTGTACCCCTTTTTCAGGCTGCGGCCCCTGGGCCATTGTTGGCCCGGCCCCCGGCCCACGGTGCCCTAGGGCAGGATTTGGCTCTCCTCGCCCACATCGAGGCCCTGGAGAGGGCCGCGGGCTTGGGCCCTGCACCGCCCGTAGGTGGCCCGGCTCCGGCCCATGCCCCCGACCCCCATTCTCGGTCGGGGTCCAGGGGGTTTGGGCACTTGGTGTCCCTTTAGGGGCGGGTGGACCGGCTCAAGGCTGTCCTTTCCGGATCTCCAGTGTGGGCGGACGACCTCACATGGGAAGGCCCGCCGGTGGCTGGCGTGGAGGGCTCTGATTCGGACAGGAGCCCTAACACCCATTGGTGGCCGGAACCCCCAGTGGGGGCGGGGCTATGGGTGCACCTGGTGAGTATGTGGGTCATCTCAGTACACCTCCCCCTGGGCTGTCTCCGGAAGCGCCTGTTGGCATTTGGCCTTGGCCACAGCATTCGGCCCTGGGCGCTCTGGGCCGGCAGTGGCCCCCATATCTGCCTTTGCCCCCGGCTCCTCCCACCATGCCCTGGCGCGCTCCTTATCCTATGCCTGGGGTTTCCCCAGTGGGCTCTGCTGTGCCTTACCCGATTTGGCCGTACGGCCCACCCGTTGATGCTGCCTATCAGACTATCCTGCTGTCGGCCTTTCCAACTGCAGGCAGAGCTCTCCCTTTGGGCGATCACTTGCTCCCTGCCACTCGCTACAAGATTTGGCACCGGGAGTATGTTGATCTTTTTAGTCTTTTAAATCGGGAGACCACTAAGGAGGAGAGGGAGCGGGAGGATGATCGGGATAAGGAATTGGCCCACCGTGGCAAACCTGCCCAGACTTGGGCTAACTGGTTGCCAGCTTATCTGATCTACGCGGTGGTGTCCATTAGGGCCCATCCAGATTTGGCCCTCCCTCTGCTCCAGTATCTCGACCTTATCTATCGAGTGTACATTGATTTCCTGGGCCAGTCTTGGCTGGCCTATGATGAGGAATTCCGTATGAGCGCGGCATTGCATCCTGAGATGCCATGGGACCAGCCTGATCAATTGTTGTGGTTGCTCCACATGTTGCCTTCCCGCCCGATGACGGGTGACCATTTTCATAGTGGTCACGCGGTTCAGCATCCTGGCCCGGCATAGTCTCCCTGCCAGCTGGCAGGGCAGGGGGTTCAACCCCATCTGCTGTGCTGGAGTTACTCATCCCCAGGCGGGTGTTCGCGGCGTCCATGTCTGTATAGGCATGAGTGCTCTGCCTGCGGTGGACACCATCCCGCCTCCGCCTGCACCCGTTTCTCGGGACCTAGGGTCAGGGGCCGTGGCCAGGGCCCAGCCCGTGCCCCCAGTGACCAAGCTCCACCTTCAAAAGGGCCCCTCCCCAATTGATCTCCCGGCCCTCGATCGCTGGCTCCAGCTTTACCCCAGGCGGGTGGATGCTGACTACCTTTGGGCGGGTTTCTCTGAGGGTTTCCGCATTCCTTTTGTGGGCCCACGTGCCCCGCAGGATGCACTTAATTTGCTCTCTCTTCGGGGTAGGGAGGATTTGGCTAGGGATGCGATTTTTAAGGAGGTCCGCTTGGGCCGGGTGGTGGGCCCTTTTGATACTCCCCCGTTTCCTAATTTGAAGGTTTCTCCCTTGGGTTTGGTCCCTAAGAAGTCCTCGGGGGA
This sequence comes from Bradypodion ventrale, assembly GCA_035047345.1. Lineage (NCBI taxonomy): Eukaryota > Metazoa > Chordata > Lepidosauria > Squamata > Chamaeleonidae > Bradypodion > Bradypodion ventrale. The sequence goes on from JAWDJE010000004.1 coordinate 237,945,020, forward strand.
CTTCCACCTCATTTATCATTTGTCATACCCGGCAGGCTCGTCGGTGAATAACGCCATACCGGACAACCTTTGTTCTGTTCGATATACATCCTTCAATGAGGCGGTGTCCATGGTTTGCGCCTGCGGCCCTGGGGCGTTGATCGCCAAGTGCGATATCAAGTCGGCTTTCTGGCTGCTCCCAGTTCACCCGGCTGATTTTGAACTCTTGGGTTTCCAGTTCAAGGGCCAGTATTTTGTAGACAAGGCCATGCCCTTTGGCTGCTCGATTTCCTGTTCGGCCATCAAGCGCTTTAGTACCTTCTTGCACTGGGCCTTTGTTCACAGCTCTGGCTCCCGTTCGGTGTCGCACTACCTGGACGACTTTTTGTTTGGGGGTGCGGGCCGGTCTGGTGCGTGCGAGCGGCTGCTCCGTGTCTTCCAAGAACTCATAGCGGAGCTGGGTGTCCCCTTGGCTCAGGAGAAGATGGAGGGTCCGACCACTACCCTTACCTTCCTGGGCATCTCACTTGACACAGTTAGGTGGACCTCCAGTCTTCCCATGGATAAGGTCGCCTGCATATCCGAGGCTATCTCGGCCATGTTGCCTAGGTGCAAGGTGTCCCTTCACGACCTCCAGGTGCTTCATGGATACCTCAACTTTGCCTGCAGGGTAGTGGTGCCCGGCTGGGCATTTGCACATCGCCTGTGTGACGCCATGGTTGGGCTTTCCAGGAGGCACCACAGGGTTCAGGTGTCATGCGGCATGTGGGCTGACCTCCTGGCTTGGCTTCACTTTTTGTCTGATTTCAATGGGGTTTCCTTCTGGTGCCATGAACTTGCTATGGCCCCTGTCTTCCAGGTGCATTCCGATGCTTCGGGCACCCTGGGTTATGGCATCTATTTTGATGGGCACTGATGCTGCGGCAGTTGGCCAGACGGATGTCGGGGTACAGACGTTCTCCGGGACTTGACCTTCTTGGAGTTCTTCCCTATCCTGGGTGTGCTTGTGCTCTGGGGCCACTTATGGAGGGATTCAGTGGTTCACTTTTGGTGCAACAACGCAGCTGTTGTGCACATTGTTAATGTCCAGATGTCCCGTTCTCCCAGGGTAATGTCGCTTGTCCGCCACTTTGTATTGCACTCCTTACGCTACAACATTGTTTTCAGGGCCCGGCATGTGCCGGGTCTTGACAACAGTATAGCTGATGCTTTGTCCCGCTTACAGATCCCTCGATTCTGGGCACTCACGCTGGGGGCTGACAAACTTCCCTCCCCATTGCCCAGCGAGGTGTGGAAGTTTGGCGACTTGAAGCATCCTGGGCGATAGGCCTGTCCCTGGCTGACCGTACTTGCAGGATGTATGACTCTGCTTTTTGGTCCTTCCGGAAGTTCCGCCGGACTGTGTCTCTTCCGGACATGTGGCCCATCCAGGTGGATCACCTGTTGCAATTTATGGTTCATCTGCATGATGGTGGGTTGGTGCCGTGCACCATTGCTGGCCACCTTTCGGCCTTGGTTTTTGCTGCCAAGGCCCGGGGTTTCGGGGATACCACGACTGATTTTAGGGTTCGAAGGGTCCTGGACGCTTGGTCTCGGGAGCGGGGCCATCGCCCAGATACACGGCAGCCTGTGACGCCGGCTCTTCTTGTCCGCTTGGCTTGGGCCTGGTCGTCCCTTTGTTTCGACCAGTATGAGGCCACCCTTTTTCACGCAGCCACTATGGTAGCCTTTTTTGGGGCTTTGTGGATCAGCGAGTTGGTGCCTCTTTCTCACAATGACCACTCCCATAGGTGCCTCAAGTTCGGTGACATCGCTCTCTAGCAGCATTCCGCCCGATTGCACATTCGCTTCTCTAAGTCGGACTAGCAGGGTAGGGGTTGTTTTGTGTCGCTCTTCCTTTGTAGTTTCCCTGCAATCTGCCTTGTGGCTGCCTTGTTGGCCTTTTTGGCAGTCTGGGGTTCTGCACATGGTACTCTCTTTGTGCACCAGGATGGGTGGCCACTTACCAAGTATCAGTTCTGGCAGGTCACAGGGTCTGCTCTAGCTGGCCTCGGCCTCCCTGGGGCCAGGTATGGCACACATTCTTTTCATATAGGCACTGTGTCGACGGCTGCCCTTCTTGGTTACTCAGAAGATGACATTCGTAGGATGGGTAGGTGGGGTTCCACTCGCTTTCACTCGTATGTGTGCCCTATGTTTTGTTGAACGCCTGCTGCCACTTGTTTCTCTTTTCTTTTCTTGCAGCTCCTGTCCTCCATGCTTCTTTGCTGTCCATTTGGATCGCGGGCCATAGCTATGTATTTTGGGCGGTTCACCACGCGTCGGCCTCCCGTTGGGGTTCTCACCTCGGCCTGCAGACCTTGGCGCACCTCGCTTGGCATGGCATTCGTGGGATGCGGTGGCACCAGTTTCTCCCTTTCCTTTTTTCCCTCGAGGCCTCTTCCCCTCCCGATATTCTTTTGGTCCATTTGAGTGGTAACGATTTGGGCCAAATTACGGGCTTGGGCTTGATTATTGCCATTCGTAGGGATTTTGGCTTCTTTAGGTGTCGGCGGCCACGCACCCACTTGGTCTGGTCTTCTATTGTCCCACGGTCCTTTTTCTGATGGGGCGGCGATCCGCACCGCATTGACCAGGCCCGGCAGTCTGTTAACCAGGCTGTTGCCCGTTTCTTTAGTGACTACGGCTTGGGTACCATGGTGGACCATCCAGCCATAAGTATTCGAGATGCTGGCCTGTATCGCAGTGATGGAGTTCACCTCTCGGTGAGAGGCATGGATCATTTCTTGGCTTCCTTGCAGGAGGGCCTGGCGACCAAGTTGGAGGTCAGGGGGGCAGGGAGTCATGGTAGGCTCCTCCCCGTGTGGCGACTAGCACTAGTAAGGAGGCACTGGGTGACCCCTACGAGTCCGGCAGGAGCACACTCGGTTGGCCACAGGAAGGATAAGATAGAGGTACAGTGGCTGGCCAATCGTGTGTGCTCAGGACCAAGGTGATGCTATGCTAGATACAGCTTGCAAATCCTTCCTGTTCACCGGACACATGTCAGAAGTAGAGGTTGGGTCATTTGCACTTCTGTTTGGGGTTGATATGATTGGTTATAGCCATTCCTCCTTACCAGTGCTATGGCGGCCCGCTTGCATTGTTGAAGTACAAATAATAAAGTAGCCCAATTTTAATCCCAGCACTGTTGTCCATCTCTTTATTGGGGGAGTGGGTCCGGCAATGACATTTGTTCTTGGCCATGTTTCTTTCCTTTCCCTTTTATCAGTGCATAGTCTAGAAACTCTCCCCATATTTCCTTAAAACTTGATTTCTTTAGAATTCCTTTTTTGACTTTTAATTCTAATGATAATTTATCATTTATTGCAATTTTCCACATTTCTTTGTACCATTCTTCTAATTCTATTTTGCCATTTGATTTCTTATATATCAATTTGTAACAGCACCTAATGTGACTCTGCATATAACCTTGCATTTTTTACTTAAAATCTTGTATTTTGTGCCAAATAAATTTTGTACACAACAGAAGAGTTTCTGGGCAAAATTTCATCATCCATGAATTATTTTTCACAAAGAATTGCAGTGAATGGAAAAATGCAGGTTTTGTAATTTGACCTAGCAGGGTGAAAATTGTTAACATTTCTTGTTCTCACAGTACATGGATACTGAACACTGAACTATAATGCTTAAATTTTGTCCAAGTGAAGTTTTCTTGAACTCTTTAGGTCAGAGATTCTCAACCTATGACCCATGGGCAGGCCCTGGCCTGTGGCACGATTTCATGTTGCCCACATAGCTGCTGCCACTGGAAGCAGAAGCAGACGTGTTTACAACAGCTGTAAATGCACTTACAGCTGTCATAAACATGTTTACGACAGCCATGGATGCATTTTACGGCAGCGTCTACAGTGGAGGGAATCACCAGTCTGGCCTGCTCAGCTGTCTGAGGGGGCATGGTCTGGCCCATGGCTTAAAAATGTTGAGAACTCCTGCTTTAGGTCTATGTGGTTTAGACTGAGGTTGCATACTGTCTGCATTAATTTATAAATAATGGGATTTAAAACTTTAGGCTACATATTTAAAGTAGCATAGTGTAGCACACCCAAAAGCCTATGCTTTACAACTCATGTTGCTCAAAACTTCATTTTGGGAGGTTTTACCCTTGAAAAATGTAACAGTCTTATAAATTTTCACCAATTTATAAATCTGAAAGTTTAAAAAATGATGAAGAAACAGAATAATGGAGAAGCATAAAATAATGGAGAAGCTAGAAACAGCCAATAAACAATGAAATAAAAACATTCTGCATTACAACAAGTAAAGATAATTACAATTGATAATTACAATTATAATTGATTACTTTTTAAATAAAAGGAGCACATTAGAAAGAAAATTTCTTTGTTTTGGCAGGTTTGCAAGGATGCATTTTGATACCAAATATAGAATTATTTTTTTAAAATCCATTTATGTGTATGTACAGTAATCACTACCATCTCCATTGAATTTTGCCACAGAAGTCATGAGAGCATTTGCTACTAGCTCAGTGGACTATGAAGTAAACATGGCATCTGACTTTTGTTTCTGTTTCCCTTGGGAGACAGGAAGAATTGCTTCACAAATAGGAACTTTCTACACACAGTTTTGGAGTGCTGGAGGAGAATTTTGAGAGTACCCTGGACAGCAAGGAGATCAAATAAGTCAATCCTGAATGAAATCAACCCTGACTGCTCCCTGGAAGGACAAATATTGAAGCTGAAGCTCAAGTACTTTTGCCACCAAATGAGAAGAGAGGATTCACTCAAGAAAGCCTTGATACTGGGAAAGGCAAAAGGAGAACAGCAGAGGATGAGATGGTTAGTTGGCATTGTTGGTGCAATGAGCATAGAGCTGAGCGGGTTGCGGAGGATGGTAGAGGATAGGGGTGCCTGGCATGCAGTAGTCCCTAGGGTCACAAAGGGTCGGACTCGACTATGCGACTGAACAACAGAAAGGCACAATTCTGCCTTTTAAAAAATTCAGACGATTTTCAGTTCTATAAATTATACTTCTGGTCATAAGATCTCTGAGTGGATGAATGTCCCATAAAGGTGAGACGGGAGGAAGGGAAAGGGAAGAGAAGAAAATGTGTCTTACAGCTGTTCTTCAGTCAACATCTGTTCTTTTTCTATATCAACTCAATCATGTTTTGTATTTTAAATATTTGAACTTTTCCAAAGTTAAGACAAACAAGCAGCTTTCTGCTTCAATTATTCTAAACACACAATTCTCATAAAAATCATATTCTATTGTGGCAACATAGCTAGGGACAGGACAGATGGGGTCTGCATGAAATAAATCGGGTGCACTCCCCTTAGCACTCCAGTGACCACATTTGCTCAGCTTAAACAGGGAGAGAAGTACATTAGTGCTAATTATAAACATAAAATCCCATTTTCTCATGTATGGGATGAGATGGATATACAGTAAATACAAGAGTAAATAAATGATAGATAAGTCAATCTGTGTGTAAGCTTTGGGTAATCTAAATCAGGGTTTGCTTACAATAGAATTCTTTCAGTAAAAAAAAGAGGCTAGATGTTTGAGCTACTCTCTCCCCCCCCCCCCTCTGTCATTAGATGCTATATAGCAGTGGTGGCAAACCTATGGCACACATGCCAGAGGGGGCACTCAGAGTCCTCTCTGTGGGTACATGCACTGTCACTTCAGCACAGAGTTTGCCTCACCCCTCTGCCTAGCAGCCCAATGGGAGCACTTCCTCCCTTCCCCCCCCCCCCCCGCACAGAGTTTGCCCCATCCCTCTACCCATCAACCCAATGGAAACACTTCCTCCTTTTCCCCAGCACCGAGTTCGCCCCACCCCTCTGCAGCATGGATGGCAGCCTGTTGAGTTTGGGTACTCAGTCTTTAAAAGGTTCACCATCACTGTTATATAATATTTACATTTTACAACATTAGATGGTTGTATTATATTTATGTTTTTCCACTTAGCTTGTAGCTAGAATAATGGAATACTGAGACCCTTCCTTTGGCTATCTGAGTCTGTCTCTTTTGGCCTCTTGAGTATATTTTCATTGGCTTGTCTCCCACTGGCAGTTTGTCTCAAGCTCCTTCATTAGCTGTTTGTCTCAGACTACCAAGCCTGCATTGGTGCTTAGGTAAGGTGGGAGGACAAGGCAGGTCATAATTACAGCAACAAAAGACATGCAGAAATGCAGTGTTGTAGCACCACAGGAGGAAATATTAGCTGCTTTTCCTTGGTCTTTTTGTTTTTAGCTGTTGGCCCCCGCAATGCACACTTTTCCAACACTGCCACCCTGAATTTTTAAATTTGTTGCATCAAAAAAAATCTATTTCAAAGATGCATGAGAATTACAGATGTTTAAGAAATATGAATAAGCTGCATAGTCCCAGAATTTCTGCTAGAGGAGCAAAAACTTTGTATGGCATGAAGACAGAACAACCTTTGAAGTAGAAAAGCGATGATCTTCTATTCTTCCTTCACCCATTGTTTTTCTTTTCTTTTCCCTATCCTCCTCTGTCATGAGTTTTCCATATCCACATGGCAAGTAGTGTGGCATAGAGTCACATGTCTCGAAACAGAGAAAGATGATGTAGAAAAAAGATACTGTAAATTATTGGTAGTTTATAACATACTCCTTCTTTTACATATGGGCCATGAAGAAGAATAGAGAACTCTTCTTTTATAGAGACCCTTTTCCACCCTCCCAGAACACAGATACCAAAGAACCTCAGCAGACATAACCTTCCACCAGCTGACTGGCAAACCTTGATGGAAGTGACAGTTCTTTGTCTACAAATAAATGTTATATCCCATGATTGTACCAAGGAGAACTTCCTGATTGCAGAAGTGTTTTCTATGTATTCTAGTTGATATAGATTGGTGGATATTAGTGAATGATGGTGTCCATATGACACGCTA